>CM068377.1:82527412-83127412 GCA_034770075.1 Aralia elata
TAAGTGGTATCATTTCTTTTGTACTCATAAGGGATATCATTTCTTTCATAATCATAAATGATATCATTTTCTTTCATATTTCTCCATTTATGGTAAGGAATTATTATTCGTTTCCATAACCTTATTATTAAATGATGAAAATTCCTGAAATTAATAGAATATCCTTAATAGTTTGTACTTCATCTAATATATTTTTTTACCTGAATCTTTCTATTGGAAATTTTTTAATCGTTATCTTCGAAATATGAATCTTGAATGTCATTCCTTGAATATGACTCCACAATTTTGGTCATCATGTTGACAATTTGGACATTCTTGGTCTCTGGATAAATTAAAATTAAAATCTCTAATATTTATTTCTTATTCTTGAATCTCATTGTTTTGTTTCTATTCATCCTTTATATCATTGTTATAATTCTTAGACTGAAATTGTAGTGAAAAGTTCTCTTTAGCCCGTAGTGCAAAGATGAACTGGTGATTGACATGATTATGACCATAACTATGTCTTGGTATAATTCCTGACTTTTTGGTGTTAATAGGCAAAGGCTTGTGGTGAAAGTTCTCTTTGACCCGTAATGCACAAGATGGACTGGTGTTTGGTATGATCATGACCATTGAGTTACAAATAAATATCTTTAGCTATAAACTCTTGATTTGGATAATCATAAACAGAGAACTGTTGATTGGTGTTATAAGGAATAAAAAGTATTGAAGGTATACTTTTAAATTGTAGAAAGATAGAAGAACATTATAGTCTAACGCTGACTCTTCTAATGGATTGCTTATTTTTCCACTGCAGTTATTGTAAAAACATGAAATTATCTTTAAATCTTTGATTAATCAAAAAATTGGGTTTTTTTTGAAAAAAAAAGCTAGTAAAGATAAATTTATTCTTCATTATCTTATTCATGATATACTTTACTGGGCTATTTGTAACTCACACTCTTTCTTTTTGTTCCATTGTTCTCCTCAGAAAATGAGAGTGTAGTTGGGACTAGTCGGGGAATGGAGTGATAGTCCTGAGACTGTAGAAATCATCACAATAACAACATTATAAAATAGTGTAAATAATGTGACAATAATTGGTATTAAGAACTTAAGTTAGGTATAAATATTGTTGTACTAAATAAGGTACATTTATTATGTATTGAGTCTCAAGATCACAATATGTTTGTTGTCGTATTTTGTACGATCAGATTAATAGTTGTAAATATAAAAAAATGTATTTGTATTTGGATTTTGTAGTTTGTATTTTGGCGACTCACAATAGTTTGTGTGGACCTCTTTTGGGGGCGTCACAGTTGGTATCAGCGCTTAGGGATATGATCTCCTGGTAGAGATATGAGATTATGAACTGAGGAGGGGAGAGACGAGTAAAATCATTCGCTAGTGTTGTCCTACCTACAGCTATTTTATTATTTGAATTAGTTGGTTTGGTCGTAGGGACAAGAAGTGACATAGTAGTTTTTTTTAACTAATCTTTATTTGTAATCGCATTTCAGAATGACATCTGAAAATCAAGAGTTGAACTATGATACAATTGTGGCAGAGAATCAGGAGGCTACCAATAATATTGCTGCAAACTCAGAAAATCATATTGTTAACAACAAGATGAGTGATGATTTCCTTTAGGAACTTAATGCAATTCTTGTAGAACCAGACGAGAGAAACTACTACTGCTATAATACTGGTGGAAACACGGGTAATTTACGAAGGGTCACTGCCAAACAATTCAAGAAGTAAGGACAGACACCACCTGAATTTCCCCGGAAAAGACCGGACCCATTCAAGGCGGACCAGAGGCGTGACTCAAACAAATGACAAAGAATATTTGATATACCTACTACAATATTAACTGCGTTGCGCTGACGAACAAAAGGTTCCTTTCACTACATTTATGTTGCGAGGAGAAGTGGATCATTTTGAAAATTCGTAAAATGTGCTCCATCCACTTGGCACTATAGCGAGATGTCCTTGGGTGGAGTTCCCAGAATTATTTAACGAAAAGTATTTCTCATAGAGTATTCGCCATATGAAGGAGGTGAAATTTATCAAACTAAAGCAGAACAGTATGACTATATCGCAGTAGCGAAGCCAAGTTTGTCGAACTGTCTCGATTTGCGCCCCATTTGGTGGACAATGAGGAATGGATGACGCTACTATTTTTACGAGGTTTGAAACCTGAAATTCATCAATATCTTATTTCTCATAAAATTTGTCTATATTCCCGGATATCGTGGATAGGGCACAATTAGTGGAAATGAGAGAAAGAAAATACTACAACCAGGAGACAACACCACAACTACGAGAAAGAAATTACGATAACCTATCGTAACAGTGGCAACAATCGTCGGAATGGATGAAAACTAGCAAAGAGGAAATCATCATGCTAGAAATGGTAACCACTTCGGTGGGTAATCCTGGCCCAGATAATAGAAGAAATGAAGTTGAGTGGAAATAATTTCAAGAAGAGAAGATTCAACAATGACCATGGAAAGGCATCATGCACCAATACCAGTTTCAAAGGGAGGAAGAACGACCAGCCAGTTTCAAAGGGAGGAGAATGACCACCAGTTTCAAATGGAGGAGAACGACCACCAAACTGTACACAACCATACTCATGTGTGTTATAATTGTAAAAAGGAAGGTCACATCAGCTCGATTTATGTCCTGTAGCAAAATCAAGTCCCAGTTGTAATGATGACGACCAAAGGTTGTCATGGATAAGTCAAAGTCTGTGGTTCAGGGGAAAGCTTTTGTTATGACATCCCAAAAAGTACGATCCCGAAAAGAAGTTATCAAATGGGTAAACTAAGTATTAACTCTTGTGAAGTCTATGCCTTATTAGATACTGGTTCTACCCATTCTTATATGTCAACCTACACGTGCTCAACGTATGAACTTGACTCCTGAGTATGTAGATTTTGACTTATCTGTTGAAAACACCATTTAGGAATAAACATTTGTTACATCTTCGGTTCTATAAATCTTGTTTTGTTCAATATCGGGCACCCCCACATTACCTGTTGATTTGATCTCTTTGGACATTAATGAATTTGTTATGATTTTAGGAATTGATTGGTTTACTACTCATCATGCTAAAATTAATTGCGGCTTTCATAAAGTCGTTAGTTTTCATATTCCTAATCAACCTGTTATACGAATTCATGCAACCAAACCCGGTTGAAATCAATAACTGCCATTATCTAGTCATAAAGCCATTTGTTTACTAAAAAACGGATGTCAAGGCTTATTAGCCGCATGTAACCTGTTTAAAACAAAAGTACTTTCAGATTTGATTGATATTTCGGGGTGTTAATAAGTTCCCTGACGTATTTTTTCGAAGAACCTTCCCTGGCCTAACCTCCCGAGACCGTGATAATTCGAATTTTGTATCGACCTTGAACCCGGTACAAAACCCATTTCCAATACCCCATTATCGAAGGGCTCCTATTGAACTTCAGGATTTAAAAGTTAAACTACAATAGTTGTTAGCCACCGGTTTGCATACGTCCCAAGTACATCGCCATGAGGGGCTCCTATTTTAGTGGGTATAGAAGAAGGATGGGAGGAGGTGACTCTGCATTGACTATCGGGAGTTGTTCTATGTCACCATCAAAAATATTTACCCGTTACATAGCATTGATGACCTATTCGACATTACAGCTTGCAAGGTGCTCAATCTCTGTTCAAAGATTGGATCTCCGTTCCGGATATCATCAGTTAATGAGTAAGAGCTGATGACGTTCCCAAGACTGCCTTCAAAACTCGATACGGGTATTCACGTATTTCCCTAGTCATAGTCTTTCGGATTAGCTAATTTTCTTGCTGCCATCATGGATATGATGAACCGAATATGTAAGATTAATTGGATCATTTCGGGGTTGTCTTTATTGATGGACATCCACATATACTCCAAAAGTCGTGAAAATCATGAGCGACTACCTAGAGGTTGATACTTCCAATAGCTGCGTGAAAAATATGATATATGTCAAGTTGAAGAAAATGCGAGTTCTGGCTTGAGGAGGTAGCATTCCTTGAACACAGTGATCTCTAAAATAAGGAATATCGGTTGACCCGACAAAGATTGAAGCGATATTAAATTGGGAACAACCTAAGTCAGTAACCGAAGTACGAAGCTTCCTGGGCCTAGCTGGTTATTATCGGAAGTTCGTAAAAGGATTCTCTTGAATAATCATTCCATTAACTCAGCTGACTCAGAAAAGCACAACATTTAAATGGAGCGAAGAATGCGAGAAGAGTTTTCAAGAACTCAAGAGAAGACTCATTTCAGCACCTGTTCTAACAATACCATCAGAATCGAAATGATTTGTCATCTACAACGATGCTTCAGACAAAGGTCTAGGTTGCGTTCTCATGCAACATGGGAAAGTTATAACTTATACTTCTCGGCAACTCAAAGAATATGAGAGGAATTATCCTACTCATGATCTAGAGTTGGTAGCGGTCGTTTTTTGCATTGAAGATTTGGAGGACACTACTTGTATGGGGAGAAAGGAGGAGGATCTATACAGACCATAAAAGTTCTCAAATATTTCTTCACCCAGAAGGAACTTAACATCCGACACCGACGGTGGCTCGAGCTGTTGAAGGATTACGACCATACTATCCAATACGCTTCTAGAAAGGCGAACATGGTAGCTGACGCATAGAGTAGCAGCTAGTATGCAAGTACGAGTTCGATACTGAAAACGCAAAGGCCCATTTTGTATGATTTACAAAAGATGGAGATAGAATTAAAGACTCTAATAACCCTACGTGAAGATGGCAAATATATGAGTAGAACCAAGCTTTAATCGACAAAGTTAAAGCTGCTCAAACTACAGACCCAGAGCTAGTGAATATGAAGAAAAAAGTACAAGAAGGTGTTATTCTAGAAGCAAGAATCGACGAGGAAGGGATACTTCGGGTAAACTTTAGACTTTGTGTTCCTAACGACCCTGATTTAAAATTTAAAATCATGATGGAGGCACACAATACACCGTTTGTAATCCACCTTGGAAGTACAAAATGTATCATGATCTTTCGACATACATTTTGGTGAAGCAATATGAAGAAAGAAATTTCAGAATTTATCTCAAGGTGTCTAACTTGTCAACGTGTCAAGGCAGAGCATCAAGCATCAAGTACCAAGGGGTCCATTGCAACCACTTGAGATTCCAGAATGGAAGTGGGAATACATCAACATGAATTTTGTGAATGGGTCTTCCCAAAGTTTCTCAAGGTTTAGGTGCAATTTAGGTCATTGTAGATAGATTGACCAAGTCTGCTCATTCTTACCCATACAAGAAAACTATTCACTCGAGCGTCTTGCTAGTATATACATAAGCGAGATTGTGAGATTGCATGGCATGCCAGTATCCATAGTTTCTAATCGAGACCCTAAATTTACTTCACGATTTTGGGTTAGCTTGTAGAAAGCTGTGGGCACTGAATTACGATTCGATTCTGCATACCATCCCTAGACAGACGGGCAATCGGAAGGACCATTCAAACTCTCGAAGATCTGTTGAGACTTTGCGTACTAGACTTCAAACAAAGTTAGGACAAATACTTACCATTGGTAGAATTCTCCTACAATAAAAGTTATCAAGCAAGTATAGGAATGGCTCCCTTCGAGGCGTTGTACGGACGAAAGTGTCGTTCTCTAGCATGTTGGGATTAAGTAGGTGAGACAAAATTTGGGACCAAAGTTGAGATGTATGACTACAGAAAAAGAAATGATCCAACAAACGTATACAAGCAGCACAAGATCGACAAAAGAGTTATGCCGATCTTCATCGAAGGGACGAGAAATTCAATGTCGGAGACCATGTATTTTTACGTGTTACCCCATGGAAAGGAGTTACGAGATTTGAAAAAAAAAGGAAAGCTCAACCCTCGATTTGTTGGTCCATTTGAAATCCTTGACCGAGTAGGAACTGTGACTTACAGACTCGCCCTACCGTCAAGCATGTCTCGTGTTCATAACATTTTTTATTTATCCATGCTACGAAAATATGTGAAAGACCCGAACCACATTATTGAATTAGAACCCAACGAGATAGCAGATGATTTAACGTATAAGGAAGTACTTGTCAAAATCTTGGATAAAAAGGAACAAATTCTACGCTTAAAGGTTATACCTCAAGTCAAAGTTTTATGGAGAAACCATGATATAGAAGAAATAACTTGGGAGTTAAAATCTGAAATGAGAGCAAGGTATCTTCACCTCTTCGATATACCAGGTACGTACGTTAATTTCGAGGACGAAATTTCATAAGAAGGGGAGATTGTAAGACCCCGACTTTTATGAAATAAAAGCTTATTTTTCTTTATAATTATTATTCTAAACAGTAAAGTGCTTAAATGATATAATGTTATAGTTAAGGGCGATATATGAAAATTATCTGATAAAACAAAATATTGGTGGACCCCATAACGACTAATGTCAGATACGAAAAACGACAGTATTAATATTTTTATACAAATTGTCATGGTACTATCACCCGCAACTGTTGAAATACCCGGTAATAAAAAGAGCAGTAGAATACGGTATTCCAAAATAGTACGCGGTATTCTACAGTAACACACGATATTACACAGTATTTCATATTATTGATTCAATAATTGATAAAGTAGCAATTGCACAGTATTTTTAACTCAATAATTGTTACAATAATATCTGCGCATAATATTTTATATTATTAAATAGGTGATTTGTCACGACACAGTAACTCATATTATTTGATATGATATTATTAAACAAGTTAACATTATTGGCAATGTCTAGAAGTTCTATCGAGGAAAGGGGTTATTTATTTGCGCGCTGTGTATACGAAAGGCCCCCTCTTTCCTGGAAACAATCTGATTGTCAATATTGTGAGTCAAACAAAATATCCTTGGAGATTTAACTTTTGGTTCCTTAGAATATCTAAGGTAATGACCTTTTTCTTAATTATTTCTTACTTCCAAGGTGACACTCTACGAATATATTGAAATATCCATTTTTTTACGTTGGAGTTATTATGTAAAATATGTTAATAGTGTATTAGTGGTCCATTCGTCAATATTTTTAATTTTAAATCAGACAGTTTATTCAAGGGAAGACCCTTCATTTATCAAATTTTCTAAAAAATGTGCATGTGTTTCCTTTTTGATTTTGGCAGCTTGTAAAATATTTACAATGGGTGGGCCCTTATGTGCTAAATTTCCAAATGATAGGTTTTCTTTTGGCAGCTTGTATTTTATTTTACAATAAATGGCCCTCATTTGCCAAAGTATGTATATATTTTAGCAACGTGTGCTGAAAGTTATTTCCTAAAAGCTTCAAAACGTCTTCCCAATTTCTTCACCTATCACTTCTTCCATTGGTAAATTTTAAGTGGGGTGGGACCCGCAATTGATTCCTTTAAACTTTTCTTCCTTAGAGTATTGATGACCCGTGATTATATGTCTCACAATCTTGCCTATAAAAGGGATGCACCTTCAGAAGATGAGATACACCATAAACACAAAACTCTTCTACAATAATATTGTGAGTATTTTTTTGAGTATAAAGATACTCTGAGTGTTACGAATAGTAACGGAATTTCTTCAGTTTTATACCATTCAAATCTAGTCTCCTAGTAAGATAAAGGATATCATTTTCTTTCATACTCGTAAGAGATGTCATTTTCTTCATAACTCGTAAGTGGTATCATTTCTTTTTGTACTCATAAGGTATATCATTTCTTTCATAATCATAAATGATATCATTTTCTTTCATATTTCTCTATTGATGGTAAGGAATTATTATTCGTTTCCATAACCTTATTATTAAATGAAAAAATTTCCTGAAATTAGTAGAATATCCTTAATAGTTTGTACTTCATCTAATATATTTTTTTACCTGAATCTTTCTATTGAAATTTTAATCGTTATCTTTGAAATATGAATCTTGAATGTCATTCTTGAATTTGACTCCATATTTTGGTCAACATGTTGACAATTTAGACATTCTTGGTCTCTGGATAAATTAAATTAAAATCTCTAATATTTGTTCTTATTCTTGATCTCATTGTTCCTATTATTTCTATTCATCCTTTATATTATTGTCATAATCCTCAAATTTAAATTGTAGTGAAAAGTTCTCTTTGGCCTGTAGTGCAAAGATGAATTGGTGATTGACATGATTATGACCAGGAACTATGTATTGGTATAATCTTGACCTTTGGTGTTATAGACAAAGGCTTGTGGTGAAAGTTCTCTTTGGCTCGTAGTGCAAAGATGGACTGGTGTTTGGCATGATCATGACCATTGGTGTTACAAATGAATATCTTTGGCCCGTAGTGCAAAGATAAACTGTTGATTTGGATGATCATAAACAGGAACTGTTGATTGGTGTTACAGGGATAAAATATTGATAGTGAACTTTTAAATTGTAGAAGATAGTAAACATTATAGTCTACCTGACTCTCTAATGGATTGCTTGTTCTGCTGCATTTATTGTTAAAAACTTATATTATCTTTAAATCTCTTATTTATCACTGTTGAAAGATAAAGATAATTTATTATTCATTATCTTAGTCATGATATTGTTTACTAGCTATTTATGCTCACCCTTTTCCTTTTTGTTCCATTATTCTCCTCAGAAAATGAGAGTGTAGCTGTGACCAGCCAGAAAATGGAGTGATGGTCCGAGACTGTAGAAATATCTCAATACATTATAAAATAGTGTGACAATAATTGTATTGAGAACTTAAGTTGGGTATAAATATTGTTGTACTAAATACGGTACAATATTTGTATTGAGACTCACAGTATGTGTGTTGTCGTATTTTGCACGACAGATTAATAGTTGTAAATTAAAAAATTTGTATTTGTATTTGGATTTTGTAGTTTATATTTTGGCGACTCAAAATAGATTGCGTGGACCTATTTTGGGAGCGTCATGAGAAAGCAGTTTGAAGCATAAGCCAGCCACTACATGTTATAGTAGAGAGAATTTAATAATATAATAATTTAATATTACATATTAATAATATAATATATTAATATTACAATAATAATATAATATTACAGGAGGAAGCAATATATTAATAATATAATATTACATTGAATCATTAGCCAGCCAATACATGTTGTAGCGACATGTTGAGATTTGATTATTATAATAATTAATAATTATAATAATATTACATTATTTGATCGTTTGACCAAGAGGAACAATATAATAATTATATCATTAATAAGGAAGGGCCCTTTCGTAATTGCATGAGCCGCTACAAGTGTTGGGATTGCCTCTACAACTTGTAGGGGCAGGGAACTATTTTATATCAATCTCAACCATTAATTGTTCTGATCAACGATGGAGATGATAGTTACTAGAATAGTTCCCCTAGCAACCGGTTGCCATGGATTGAAACCCTTCATAAATTAACTTAAAAATAAAATATATCTAAAAATTTTTGATATATTGGAGGAAACTAAAATTTTGTACGCTTTTATAATATACTTTATGATAATGACAATTGGGTATGAAAGTTCATAGGGAGACCAAAAATTGATATGCTTGATTACGTAGTGTAAGTCAACTCTAATTACCTCATGCCGCAAAAGCTTTTACCAGCAGGCGATGAAATGAGATGGATTAGGGGATGAGAGGCATGTTAGTCATTAGTCGTGCCGCAAGCAGGGGTAAAAAGCTTTTTTTGTTGTCGTAACAGTTTGTTGCGACAGGGAAAAAATGAGTCCAATCTTGACCATTTATTATCGAGATCAACGGGTAGGATCATGGTTGCTAAAATAGTGTTCATAACAACTGGTTACTATGATGAGGGCCCATATATATATATATATATATATATATATAGATATATATATATATATGTATATATATATATATGTATATATATATATATGTATATATATATATGTATATATATATATATGTATATATATATATATGTATATATATATATATGTATGTATATATGATCTATAAAATAAGTCTCACTTGTAGAATTTGAAATATTTAGAATGTATATAATTTAATTTGATTTGTTACATGTAACTCGTTAAAATATTCAGTTAGTAGTTTAGTAATAGTAACATGACAATAAAATTGGATGACAAATTTAAGAATTAAGACTCTTGTAGTGGATCAAAATAAATTTTACAAATGAAACTTTTTATTTGAAATAAAAGAATGTAGTAATACTATATATATATATATAATAGAGCAAGAGTGTAAAAAAGCTTTTTTGTTGTCGTGACAGTTTGTTGCGGCAGGGAAAAAATGAGTCCAATCTTGACCATTTATTATCGAGATCAACGGGTAGGATCATGGTTGCTGAAATAGTGTTCATAACAACTGGTTGCTATGATGAGGGCCCATATATATATATATATATATATATATATATATATATGGTTCGGATCTTAAGCTCACCCTAATCCGGCTCACCCCCAACTCACCCCTCTATAGCGACGGACCCGGCGACGGTTTGGTCATACAACCGTCGTCTATACTTTTAGCTACGATTTATATTGTCTGTCGCTAAAAGTATAGACGACGGTTATATGACCAAACCGTCGTCGGGTCCGTCGCTAAAGGGGGTGAGCTTGGGGTGAGCCGGATAAGGGTGAGCTTAAGATCCGGACTGTATATATATATATATATATATATATATATATATATATATATATATATATATATATATGTATATATGATCTATAAAATAAGACTCTATTGTAGAATTTGAAATATTTAGATTGTATATAAATTAATTTGATTTGTTACATGTAACTCGTTAAAATATTCAGTTAGTAGTTTAGTATTAGTAACATGACAATAAAATTGGATGACAAATTTAAGAATTAAGACTCTTGTAGTGGATCCAAAATAAATTTTACAAATGAAACTTTTTATTTGAAATAAAAGAATGTAGTAATACTATATATATATATATATATATATATATATATATATATAATAGAGCAAGAGTGTAAATTACCAAATGTTTTCTCTATTTCAACTATTAAAAAGAAAATACCTCGAGAAAAAGGTTAAGTAAATAAGACAAACATTGACAAGAAAATAAAAGCTTGAAAATAATATCAAACTGCTAGTGACCTAGTGCGTAAGAACTCAACTATGCATGCAGCAAAATTATATATGATAAAAACTTATCATAATAATTAAATTGAGGATGTTCTCCAATCTAAACTCAGGATAAATGATAGAAATATCTGGTCATATATGCCATTAAATGAACGGTGAAAAGATGTATTGTAAAACTATTAGGGGAGAGCGTGGTGCGGAGTGATGCAAATACAAAGAGTATCTGCATTTATATATGTGCGAATACTACATTTAAAAATCGTACCGCGTAACTGTTAGGAAAAAATAATCTAAATTGAAAGACAAGAATTGACACGAGTAATCCTAATTGTCCTTAAGGTGTTTATTGTCCCTTATCAAAATAAGTTTTGCGAAGTGTTCAGACAATATACTTCCAAGATATATATCAAGTTTACAAAGTTTTAGATACTTGTGATAACAAATTCACAGAGAATCCCACTTATACTAGTTTGCAAGAGTTCTATATTTTTTGAGAACAAAAGTGAAGAAGATTGATTATATTATTGTTAACATATCCTTATATCAGTTTTTTAACAAATTAAAACTGATAAGATATAAATTATGTATTCATAATAATCACTGCAACTGTCATATAATTAAGCCATTAAGTTCTATTTAATTGTCTCCAAAACTAACAGAATTTCAAACAGTCTCATTTAAATTTTAGGTGCACTCAATTTGACTTATCCTAAAAAGATAGGCTCATGGCTCGGGTGAGACTCCTAAAAGTGCAAATTGTGCCTAAAGCGTCAATGCAACTTTGCGACGCGAACCCGCACCCGGCCCCGACGCGGGCACGGGTCGCGGGCGGGTGGTGCTTTGCACCACGTTGTTGGGACTATTTTCAAGCCTTCCCTTTTAGTACCACAAATAAATAATACTATTACTCATGTACTAATATAATAATAATTAAATAGTGTTGTTTCTCTCCAATGTATGACTAAAGAAAATAAATTTATTCAAACAATATAACACCGTTTCAAATTTCCAATTTTAGGCTTAATTAAGTAACATCATATGACTCCTGTTCGAATCAAATAACATTGTTACTTGTTTTTCAAGTGAAAGACTATAAGATTACACCATTAGCTCACTTAAATTATGTATGTTATTGGATTTAAATTAAGCCCAAAAGTAATAAAAAAAATAATTGTTGAAAGTGCAATCTCTAATAATTGTTAAAAGATTAAAGCTATTAAAGTGATTTAATAAAAAATGAAATGATATATCTTGCGACTTTATGTATTAACTTTTTTGTTATAATTTATATAAATAAGTAATATGGTGAACCACCTTCATAACTCTATATTAAATCTTATGGGTAAATATCTTTTATAATTTAGCATAAAATTCTCGCAATACGCGACAGTAATCTAACAAGAATACCTATATAACATAATAAAATTGATCTAACAAATTAGTTAGTACAATCTGCTAAAATTACGCCTCAATGCGTGCATGGTAACAAAAGTTTTTTTCATGCTTTTTTTACTTTGATAGTGGTTACCACTCTCACCAAATTCATGCGAATAGTTTGTTATGAACACTCACAACAATAATATTTAACACTCACATACATCACCAAAATAATTCCACCAGATTCATACAATATGATAATGATGTATTATTTCTCTTCGGTGGCCTATTACATATTTTTCAATTTAAATAAAGTGTTTCACTTTTTTTTGGTTACTCTTCTTAGCTTTATTTTCTATCTATTATATTATACTCTTTGAAAGTATGAGTAGTTTACATGAAAATTTGGTTACTCTTCTTAGCTTTATTTTCTATCTATTTACAGTACTTTTTAAATTTTGTGTACATATCTTTCATTTTTTAAGTATATTATGACATTATTGCCTAGTAAACTAATTCAAACCTAGGTATTCTGTTGATTAATTAGAGATACCGTTAAGTCCAATTTTATTTTATTTTTAAAAAGGTATTATTAATTCTAGATTATATAGAAATAGAAACAAACACTTTTTTCATTCTAAAATTAAATTTAGTGATAGGTTTGATTTTTCAAGTTAATTTATAAATTTAAAATTAGTATAAATTATTTATTTAATTTCTTTTTTAAATCAACAAATATAGTAAGTAGTAACAATCTTAGTCCGAGAGTTATAGTTATTTATAATAAATTAAATAAAAAATTTATTAATTTTAAATTTTATAACTTTGTAAATTTTCTTAAAAGTTTATATTTGTCTCGAAGAAAGGGAGCCAATGAGGTTTTATCAATATTATAGTTATGAATAAAAAAAATTCTTATTAATTATATGAGAAGAAAATAAAAATAAAAATTCCAGTAAGATTATGTGAAAATATCACACACAAAAAATAGTAAAAATAACGATTTCCTAAATCTAGTTAGATCTAAATTTACACCCCTTGTGCCATGTGATAGTCCAATGGGAAAAATCATAAATAAATCCCATCCCAAATTCGACCGTTGCAAAAATTCAAATCCCAAACCCACCGTTTAGAAAAACGCTCCTGTTTTCCCTTCATTTCAACATCCCCTCATTTTCTCTCTTTTCTCTCGGTCTCTCTCCCCTCTGCAAAAAAAAAGAAAAAAATTCATGGCCGATCAGAACACAAACACCATAACATCATCAATAATGGAAGCAAAGCCCATACACCCACTTCACCAAATCGCCCAAACCCCAACCCACAAGCTCCTCCTCAAGCAATGGCTCAAAGAAGAAGAACTAATCCTCAACAGAATCCACTCCAAAGAAACCCAAATTGACTCCACCCGAAAAGAAATCACCCAACTTTACTGCTTCTTCTTCCTCTTCCACTCCACAGCTGTAATCCTCCTCTTCAGTGCATCATCTTCTAATGGAGGTACAAATGGTGGGGCCTGCCACAGATCTTGGATCCCATCTCTCTGTTCTTTGCTCTGTTCTCTGGGGATGATCTGGGCCGTTCGATATAAATCCGATGTGGAGGGGCACTTGGAGAAGCTATTGGAGAGGGAAAAAGAGGATGGGAAGCTGTTGGGGAAGTGTGTGGAGGAGTTGAAGAAAAAGGGTGTGGAATTTGATTTGTTGAAGGAGGTTGACGCGTTGAGGAGAGCTAAGAGTTTGAGGGTTGAGGCGAAAGAGGTGAAGAAATGGTCTAGCGGGGATTTTGTTACTCTGTTTTTGTTTAGTGTTTCTTGTTTGGTTCTTGCTCTTACAAGGGTTATTTTGTGCAGTTAGGAATGGGAAAAAATATATATGAAATATAAAATATTAAAAAAAATCTAGTGATGGGTGGGGATATTTTTGGGGGGAAAGAAAAGGGTTATTACTTTATTTTGGTTTAGAGGCTTTGATTATTATGATCTGGAAATTTGGTTGGGTTTCCATTTTGCAGAAGATAGGTGAAGGGACAAAGCAGAATATACTGTTCTGCTTTTGTAATATGGGGATCCTGAATTAAGAATTTATTAAATAAATATGGTTGTTTTTCTGATATTCTGATATGGAAATTTCAGTATTCATGGGTTACTTTTTGAGTTGTTTAATTCTGATAGTTCCTTTGATTGACTTTCTATTTTCTATGGGGATAGTGATAAAAAAAAGGAAAAAGAAAAAGTCTTCAAAATTAAAAGCCTAACCATACAATATTTAACTGGATATAATCATTTTGTTATAATTTTTTACACACTCAAAAATCATATTGTTTTTTATATTGACATATATTAGTATTAGTCTGCAAGGAATGTTGTTACTCTGTTTTTTCTTTAGTGTTTCTTGTTTGGTTCTTGCTCTTACAAGGGGTATTTTGTGCAATTAGGAATGGAAAAAACTAAATTAAATTTAAAATTTCTAGTGATGGGTGGGGATTTTTTTCTGGAAAGAGGGAAAGGGTGATTTCTTGATTTTGATTTTGATTTTGATACTTTGATTATTCTGATCTGGGAATTGTTGGGTAATTTCTTGCCTTGTTCTTGCCCCTTACAAGGGTCATTTTGTTGAATTAGGAATGGAAAAAAATAAAATAAAACAAAATTTAATTTTCTAGTGATGACTGGGGATTTTTTTTTTTGGTGGGGGGGGGGGGGGGGAACAGGAAGAAGAAAAGACTAATTTCTTGATTTTAATTTCGATGCTTTGATTATTCTGATCTGGAAATTTTTGTTGGATCTTCTATGTTGAGGGTAGAAGCTATTGGCTTCTTTCTGTGATTACATTTTGCAGAAATTAGATGAAGGGACATGGCAAAATATGCTGTTCTGTTTTTGTAATATGGGATCCTATATGGTAATAAAAATTTGGTTGATTTGTAATATATTCTGCTTTTGGTATTAAATATGGTTGTTTTTCTGATATTCTGATATGGAATTTTCATTATTCATTTACTTTGAGTTGTTCAATCCTGGTTCTTTAGTTGTGGAGATAGTTCATTTGATTAACTTTCTATTTTTTGTGGGAATAATGATTAAAAAAACAAAAAAAAAAAGTTATATTTAACTCAATTTTCATTTAAAGAAAAATATTTAATAATTGGAGAGTAAGTAATCTCATTTTTTTTTAGTTATATTCTTTCTCCATTTTAATATTAGAAATACATTTTGTTTTGGCAAAACTAATGATTTTCCTGTATCAAAATTAAAAATATAGTTATATTATTGAGACCCTTTGACTCAGTGGTACTCTAGGTTCTTTGTCAAACAATAGATCTTAGGTTCAAATCTTGACAGCGGTGAAGATAGGATGTATGTTTAAAATTAAAATATATATATATATATATATATATATATATATATATATATAAGTAATATTTTTAAACTATAAATGATATGAAATTACTAAGGTGCCATCATTTTACCATTACTACTACATTTCTAGTCAATGTTACTAATAAATTTGAGAATATAAAATTATTTTTAAAAATCGTTGTCTTATAAATATATCTTTAATTTTAAAAAGCAGAAAATACGTAATCTTGGGAACTATCCAACATTATCTCAGCACTATCTTAGAGTATTTCCTTTTCGAACATTATAATAATAATACTAAATTAATTAAAGTAGTTCAGAGTTTTTTTTTGCAAAAAAATACCTTAACCATACGATATTTAACTGAATATAATCATATTGTTATAATTTTTATATATTTAAAATCATATTTGTAATATTTAAATACATTCCTATTATTTTATATCATAGAACATAATTACATAATTATGCTGAAATGTTAAAATCGCTATCATTTGAGTACCAGCACTCAAATTCAAATCTTGTGATAAATACTAATAAATATTTGTGTTTATGTTGATATCTAGCAGACTCCAAAACAAAACTCCTAGACAAATCTACAAATCTCTATCATATGAGTACTAGCAGTCTAGCACTCAATCCACTCGAATTCAAATATTGTGATATACAACAACTACTATATGTGTATGTAGATATTTAGCAGAAGAGAATCACAATATACAGAAAATAATAGTATTGTGTCCATTTGTGTATCTTCCATATGAAAAAGAAAGTAGCATTCCTCATCTATCTACCCTCTCCAACAATGTCATGAAGCATAGAATCCGAGACATGTACCGGTGTGTAATTTTTATCAGTTAGCAAGCTTGTACTCGCTGATGAGCCGTAAGGAGTATCCTGATCAGTTTTTGTTGTTGAATTCTCGGCACTCATAAAGGTGGTGGCATCGTTAAATTTCCAGTCCGTGAGGTACCCGGGCTTTGAAGTGACTCTGCTTACTTCAGCGTCGCCTGATAACATTGCTACCACGCGAGACATTGAAGGGCGTAATGTTGGCGATGTTTGAGTGCACAAGAGTGCCACATCAATCAGCCTTTTAACTTCGTTCTCGTCGAATTTGGACAAACTTGAATCGACAAGCTCAACTCCACAATTATCCTCGTGTAGTTGCCATGCCTAAAAGAGGAAGAAATATTTAAAAACTAAGAAGCACGACAACAGGTGTGGGGATATTGGTGTGTCATACGGAGATACAACAATTCGCCAAATTTTAAAATATGGGGATTTGAATTTTTTTTTTTTTTTTTTTGGGGGGGGGGGGGATTACAACATATTTTTTATAATATTTATTTATATCTATATTATATATATGATAAATCATTCAACAAATAGATACTACAAGAGAAAAATAACAAACATCTAACAAACAATATAAGTTTTGAGTTTCTATAAACATGGAGTCATAAATAATAACAAAAAATAATCACAGATAATTCTAAACACACAAGTTATAAAGGAGAAGAGAATCTCTGAGAATCGGATAATCCAATGTGGGGATACTGCAATTTTCGGGGATAATGAAGATTCCCTACTTCCTAGCTGCCAAAGAAATCGGAGATGGACAATATTGTAGTTGTAAATAAAATAAGGATTGTGTACCAAGCACGTCTATATTGAGTTTGGTCCAAACCCAAATATAGAGTTATACAACCAAATCATAGTTAATAAGCAATCAGCTTTTTTGTTAAGAAAAACAAATCATGTGATCATTCACTTTTAATTTTTCTCATTTCAAGGGTTTGAGCAGTTTCGGATGTGTTTTTATATTGATCATTATAATCCTTTTAACAGATGCTCACATTAAAAGACTAGAACGTTGCTATATCTATGGAAATGTCGAGAACATTACCTAACTATGCTAAAATGCAGAGTTATAACACTTTGAAAGAGCCGTACTAGAGTGGGGAGAGGATAGTGGAGAAGGTGAATCATACCCATTCAAGAAGATATATTTTCTCCTCTTCCAAACTTGAGTCAGAATTTGACCTTCCACTTACTATCTCTAGAGCTACTACACCAAAGCCAAACACATCAGCCTTTTCTGTAAGGTGCCCACGCATAGCATACTCAGGTGCAAGATATCCACTACAGCAACAGGAAAAAGTATAAGACTCGTTACTTTAAATAGGAAAAACATCAAAAAAAATTGAGCTATACATATACTGATAAGACATTTATTCACTGTTGAGAATCATACATTGTGCCTGCAACACGAGTACTTATGTGAGTCTTCTTGTCATCATAAAGTTTGGCCAAGCCAAAATCTGAAATTTTGGGGGTGAGATCAGAATCAAGCAGAATGTTGCTTGCCTTCACATCTCTGTGTACAATTCGTATCCGTGATTCCTCATGAAGATATGTTAGACCACGTGCCACTCCAAGACATATATCATAACGGGTTGGCCAGTCAAGAGACAAACTTCTATTTCCTGTTTCATTGACGCAAATTAAAATAAATAAATATATATAATGTTACTTAGATTATCAATATTAATGTAACGCAAGAGCTTTAAATGTTTACCAAATAACGCTTGATCAAGACTGTTATTGACAAGATACTCATAAACAAGCAGTCTCTTATCTCCCTCGATGCAGCATCCATATAATTTGACTAGGTTACGATGCTGCACAGCAGATATTGTAGCAATCTCTGCAACAAACTGACTCTTTCCTTGGTGGGATGCTACAGAAAGTTGTTTAACAGCAACCACTCTCCCATCAGAAAGTGTCCCCTGTTGATTAGGACGATTATTGTATCATCACAACCATAGCTTTAGTTATCTTGCTGCATTTATAGGGAATCTAGATATGTGTTATCTGGTTTTTGCTTTTGTCTTATTTGTTACTGCTGTTGGTTCCTTGAGCATCAGAAATTTTTACTCCAAGTTATGCATTGAGAGTAAAGATTCAGAATTTTAAATATTCAATTTTCTACCAAAAAAGGGCAAAATTCAGATGTCTTTCAAATAGATACATAAACCCCTGACGACAGTAGTCATGAGACCAAGTGAAACTGTTTAACTTTTCCATCCAAGATGAGCCCTTCCCTTTGTGTTTTATTTTGAAATTATTGTACAAATGTTTCAAACAGTACTTGTGTTAATAATTTCAAAGCAAAACACAAAGGAAATGGGTCATCTTGGATGGAAACGTCAACAGTTTCACTTGGCCTCACGACTACAGGGGTTTACGTGTCTATTTTTTAACGATAGGTGGTCATGTGGGATTTTTTCAAAACTCTAGGTGGTCATCAGAAAAATGGACTGTTCTGCATCTCCCCAATGGCAGGCACAGTTTGAAAGGTGGGAATGCAGCACTTTTCCAGTCATTCAAGAAAAAGAGGTTATGTGGAAGCCTCTCATTCATAATAAAAGGTGACTAGAAGCATGACTTACCTTGTAAACAGGTCCAAATCCTCCCTCTCCAAGCTTATTAGTGGGATTAAAGTCATCTGTTGCAACTTTTAGTTCAGCATAACTGAAGGTGTATGGTCTGGCATCCATCCCCAGGAACTCTGTCAATTCCAAAAAAAACTATACTTGAATAATACCCCTATTAAAAAGAAAATTTAAACCACACATGCAAAATACTTGAATGATACCGCATATTAAAAGCTTATATATTGCTTTAACCCCAAAAGCTAATATAATATTGGACACAAAAATAGAAACAACAACTATGACATTACCAAGGACAATATGATTTTTCTTAACTAGCCAGGGTTGACCACTGCAAATAGAAACTCTCGAATACGAGACCTCCCATATATGAGCTATATTTTCGCACACACAGCCATCCCCCCCCCCCCGGGCCCCGTCCCAGGCGTATGGTGATATGGAGATGTAGTAGCAATTCAGCTTGAGTGATAGAATTGTTTTACTAATGTAGAAATCAGGTTGATTTATTTCGAGATTTTAGGTTGCACAGCTCATGAGTTAATGTCTCAGTTTGCTCCTACTCCATTCTATCTACTTTTTGGCAATCTATTCTATTTGTTTGTTTCAGTGTCTATCCATGAATGAGGGAACATTCTTGAGGTTGGATGTCAAAGCTGTATACTGCTGGGTGATATTCCACAGGTTTTTTTTTCTAGCGTGGAAACCCAGAATTATTCCCCAACAGCCCTTTGGGGACAGCTGGTAATCTAGAATATGACTGGGTTTTGTCCAAACTGGGTAAAATGGGGTTCTCGTAAAAATGGTTTTTGACAATGTATAAGTGGAAGGAAGCAATCCTCGGAAAAACTGATTGCTCGCAAGCACATTAGAAGGTTGTCAATCACCCATAATTTCTTTAGACAGACTAGAAGTAAGGATGATTGTTACTGATAAAGGATCTGGTAAAAATAAAAAACTGCACATGTTCCTAGGGTACCAATGAAATAACAATAGAAACATAGATGTGAATTGAAGCACATTTGTGAAAATGTAAACAACCTGCAGTAAACTTACTTTGTGTCAACACAAGCTCACATGCATATGAATAATGGTATATTCAAACTAGCATCCAAAAAGCAGTTCCAGTAAAAGAAGAAACACATACAAGCAAATGATTCATCAGGCAATGGAATCCTGTTAAGAAGTCAGACTGCAATAACATATGTAAAGCAATTTTTCCTTCTTTACCTTCATCTTCATAGGTATCTCGCCTTTTTCTTCTTTGAATGATGAAAAACACCAAAAATACAGACAGAAAGCTGACAACAGCAACAGGAACAACAATCCCCACAATCAAACCGGTACTATTCTTCTTTTTGGTAGGAGGGTTGTTACTAACAGGAGGGTTGTTACTAACAGTAGGAGTGAAGTCTGTACAACATGAAATCAGTTAATAGAATTCAAATAAAAGTAATAAGATTCAAGCTGTTCTGTTGCATCTGGTGTGGTAGGTATATTACCTGGGGTGGCACTGATTGCTGAGATAGAAGGTCCATATGTACCTTGATCAGGTACACAACACGTCCCTTTTCCAGCCCAAAACAGATGGATCTCAAGGTAGTTTTCAGAAACCTGAACCTTGTATTCCTTTGAAACTGCACTAAAAGAGGTCCCCCCAGCTTCTTTACGTATATCAAAATCTTTTAACACACGGTTCCCCTGAAATAAACAAACAAATATATTAGAACATCAATTTTAACAAAAACAAATAAATATAAGAAAAGAATTGAAAATGTTGTTGAGACCTGGAACATATCCAAATTTAACTCCAAGTAGTTAAGATTCAGCAACTTATTAATATCGGAAACTACACAGGTTTTAAAAATTAGTTTAGAAATTTCTAGGCAATGAAGGGTGAGAGTAGCCAGCAATTTTGGGAACAATAAAAATTACAGTTGATGCGGAGTTATTTAAAAAATAAAGAAGAAAACATCTTGAAGACAAAACATGCTATAAATAAAGATGCTTTTATAACTTCCTGACATAGATTTTGGAAATCTCTCTACAATTTTTCCCTCTTCTTTGGAGCCACTTAATTAATCCCTCATATAAACAAGCAGCATGGACATGCCATATATTAGCTAGTCAGCATTGAGAATTGAGCTTCTAAAATAATTTAACAGATAAAATAAACATTATCATTGCTGTTCATTGGGCCCATTGATCATGTGAGTAAAAACAATCATTCCCGGAACACAGATCATTGTGGTTCATAGAGCCTATAAGAGAACAGGGTACGCTACAATGACTTAAAAGTGGTATGTAGGGTAGCTTTATATGGATGCTTATAGTTAGGATTCTCTTAGAATCCAAATGCAAAAAAACTAAAATTTATAGAAAATTTTTAGTTAGATCAACAAATTGATTGTTCCACAATTAATTTAGTAAAAATGAGACGCTCTAGCATCCAATACTAAGTTGTAATATGGATATTTGTGCAATTAGAGGAAAAAAAACAAAGAAATATTTGGCTGAGTTTCGGAAAAGTATCATGTTTGGTAATGCAAGTAGTACGCTAGGTCAAGAAGAATATCCATAATTTGATTGAAAACATGGGAAAACAAGTATAAGGAACCAATTTAAGTCTGAAGAATAAAGCAGAATCTTGCTCTATACCTAGTACATTACTAACGCGTGCCCATGAAAGACTTTTGACAAGACCAATACAATTCTATTGGTGGTGCTGTGTAAACTTATTTTCATCTTCTCTCTTTGATAGATGTATATATTCTATTTATGAAATCGAGAGTAACCATGTGTTACAAAATAATACTCTCACTATTCCACAAAAAAGAGTCCCACTTTGACTTTGAAAGTCCATATTCAAAATACTAAAATATAAATAGACGTAATTCATGTGAGTTTGGAAAACAACAATTTTTGTAACTAGTAGTACTCTTTAGATAGTTTAGCATATTTAGGATTGCACTAACTAAAATCAAATAAATTCATACGAATTTCAAAGTTTAGAGTAAATAATAAAGTTCTGATAATTATAGTATGAAAGGATCAGATCACGAGAAACTTTCATATGTAATCAAGTCGAGACATGATATAAATTATACTCCCTTCATCTGGAAATGATTGTCTTACATGATATAAATTATACTCGCTTCATCTTGAAATGATTGTCTTACCGTTTGGTTGATGTATTTTTAATATCAAGATTTGCATGTGACGCACTTAGATATAAATGTTTTAGGATGATCCTTCTTTCAATATTAAACTTCAAAGAGTACAATTTATAATTCCAATAATTATTGCTGAAAATTATGTTAAATGTATCAAATGCAAACCATAGTATTAAAAAAAACAAAAAACGAAAAGGAAAAAAAAGGACTCATTTTCAAACAGAGAATGTAAAATTTCAAGCAAAATGTAATGCCAAGCACAGTTTGAGTCGATTAAATACATAAGACATAGTTGTTATATTTTAAATATAAATGCATTCACACATACCTGGATAATTATATCAAAAACACGCTTTCCAAGACTCTTCCAAGTAGTAGGATTTAGGATGGCTATCTCTGCAAACTGGAGTCCCACAGTATAATTACCATTCTCGAGCCCCAAGCCGTAGTATCTGAGCGATCCAGCAGAAATTCGTGCTGTCTGGAATAGCTCTGAGTCCAAAGTATTTGTAAATTGAGATAAAGAGGAACTTGTATATTGTGGATTATTGTTCTCAGCGAACCGTCCAACATTGCTGACTGCCCACCTGTTTGTTGGTGTAACATGGTACATTGCTGGACCAAGGGTCTCATTATCCCTCTCATATACAATCCCATTTGAAGATGAAATTTGTGGACCACCACACTTAATTGAAAAGTTGAAATCTGTACAATAATGCAAAAGAGGAATTTATTTGTTAAATTTACAAAAGTTAAAACTGTTTACAGGATAGTTTTTCATTTCTTTTCATTTTAGGCCTGACATTGGTACGCACTTTAGGCACCCAAATACTTTTGTATGGGATATCTCGACTTCAAATGAATATTCAAGAATATTCTATCAGCAGAATACTAAAGTGCATAAAGTAAAATTACAGGTGAAACTATGAGCCACTAGCTTCTGGCACTTGTAACAAAATTAGCCTCGTACCCTACACTGATAGGCTACCTCTATCCAAAAATGAGAATTCAAATTTGGAACACAATTTTTAATGTATGTTGCATATTTATCATAGTCTATAGCCTAGATCATAACTTAATTAACTATGAAGAGATTTGAAATATTGATTTCGAAAGTGAACTGTGAAATCCCAGATATTTATAAGACTTATAAATAAGATCTTGAATAATTAAATAAAGGTTAAAGTTTAAAACCTAGATTGGGAGCAGAGAAATATATAGAGAAATGATTAAAAAAAAATTAGGAAGAACATATACGGTTTAATGTGTGAAAGAATGTAAAGAGAGATTTGGTGAAAAAGGTTCTAAGAAGGTTATGGAAAGATGTTAGGTCAGTCATTAAAATGAAGTAGTTTAGTGGCTCGACAAACTATTTTATAAGGTATAAATTATTTTGGTTGAGCGAGAATAAAAAGAATTAAATATAAATGAGGAAATTGTTAAAGAGTAAGAAATGAGGATGTAGAGAGAAGATGTCAATGGATGAAGTCTTAAGGCTATAAGAAGGATGCTATAAATGGAGCTTTAAAGAATTTTGATTATTTGTATATGATATCGTGTAGACAGTTTCATGAATGGAAAAGGGATAAGAGAAAATGATAAGAAGCATGAGATGAGGGTAGGATGTATTATGTCCAGAGTGATGAACATAAAAAGAGTAGTAAATGTGGTGGTTATGCAGTGGCAGACAATTTAGCAAAGGGTTTTGTAGAAAGAGTGAATAGTACTAAGTAAAGTATTATAAGATAAGGATACGTATGAGTATGAGAGATGAGATGATGAAAATGATAATACCTGGATATAGACAGGTAGTTATGAGCCGAAGCAAGTCAGATACAACTTGGGCTGAGAGCAGATTTTCATCCATGAATTGGATAAGGAAATACCTATGATAAGGTAAGTTGATGAGATGAGTTGATGAGAGAAAGATTGTGTAAGAGTTTAGTAGTAAACTAAACAAGAACATTGCGATAATAGTGATTCCAGATATGGAATCCTTGTAAAGGGGGGGCGTCACGGGTTAGTATCAGAGCTGATAGGTTATAAATCTTAGGTGAGAGTACCTTAGGCTATAACTGTAGAGAGGATGATGAGGATGGTAATAAATAAACTCGGATAGAGTTTAAGTAATAAGAGATGAATTTAGGAAATTCATAATTAAGTAAAGAAGAAGATAAAGATATGTGTAAGATTAGAAGAAAATATAGAGGATTATCCGAAAAAGGATCTTGAAGAGATATAAAAGAAAAGAAAAGGGTCATGAAGTACCTGACTCAAGGAATGTAGATGAGAAGAGATGATAAGAGATATCTCATGATAAGACTTTTTAAGGAGCAGAAAGAATGTTGTTAGGTCGTAAATTGATCTACAGTAGATGTTGAAGGAGAAACTCGTAAAGAGTTGTGAATGATAACATATGGATATAGAAAATTCATAATAAGCAAAGAGAAAGTTAGAGATTTGTTGGATTTCAATTGAGGACTCATGTTAGTGGCTGAGTTGAACAAACCTTTATATGGGCATGGGATTTGTACTTGGTTTAACAACCACTTAGCTTCTTATATTGATAATAATTGAAATCGCGTGTCACGCTATCCGTTATATATATGGCGAGAAGGTGATTCTTTTCTCCTATGTATATTTGATAGTTAGGGTTGAGGAATGTTAAGGTTAGATGCGAGTTCTTAAAACTCATTTGTGACTTACAATCGTATGGTAAGTTTTTGAGCCCTAGGCGTATGGACAGTTCTTGATTTGTTCTTGAACTACATATTACTAGGACAAGTTCTTAAACTCATATTATTGTGGCAAGTTCCTGAATTCATAATGTGTGGTAAGTTTGATGAACAGTGTTGTAGTCTAGATTAGAAGGAAGGTCATAGAGTGAGATCTAAGAATTCTCTGTGATTGACAAACATTAGTAGAATCAGAAATGAATGGAGTTATTAGGTATAGAAAGAATGAGAGAAATTGGAGATGATTAGGGAATGTGGGTATTCCAAATCTCCTAGCTATGCTAGATCTTAAAATCGTGCTTGTATTCGCACTTATGTGCCTTTGAAAAGATTTGTTCAATGATTGAACTGTTAAGTTTTTAAAAGTTATGTTGTACATATGTATATGCTAATTGTTTCGGC
Organism: Aralia elata; assembly: GCA_034770075.1. Lineage (NCBI taxonomy): Eukaryota > Viridiplantae > Streptophyta > Magnoliopsida > Apiales > Araliaceae > Aralia > Aralia elata. The sequence continues at coordinate 82,553,017 of CM068377.1, forward strand.
TAGGCAAAATTGATTTGAAAACATCAAAATGTATTTTAAAATCCTCAACACACCATTTAAACATGGTGTAGATATGACAGATGATAAAATCATCAATGCACGGTAAAATGGTGTGGATATGATCATAGAATCATCAACGCACTGTTACATGATGCGGTATGGGAAAGTCATAAAATGATTTTCAGTATTTTGAACTGTTTAAAGAAGAGTCGATGCCATTTGTTTCGGCAAGACACCTTTGGTAAGAAATGATGAAATTTGAAACTTGATTGAAATCTTCCAATCTAAATTGTTCTGGTGCGGAATCTTGTGCTAAGTCTGAGGTGAACAACCCTGTTAAAGGGAAAAACTGATATCGGACAATATGATTTCGATGAGTCTAGATTTATATGTTGTACAACATAGTGGTACGATAGGCGGATCCCTTAAAGTACTTGCAGAGGATATTTGCAGTTTTTGTGATTGTTAAATATTCTATTAAACCTAATTAAAAGATCACGGTCTTTATAACCCCTCAGGATGATATGAAAAGGTTTTTTTAAAAGGAAATTTTTTATTTCCTAGTTATTCATATTGCTTCACAATTATTGAACAATTGTGAAGACTCCTGAATGTTTAGAAGGTATGAACTCCTTAGAGAGAAGTCATTGTAGGATGTAATGATAGAAGAGATCCTCATAGGAGGAAAGAGTAGGGTACTCATTAATTGAGAAGGTAATCAAACACGATTAGATAAAGGTTAAATTGAAAACCTATTTTTGGTAAGTAGAATGAGCAGAGATAAGTATGTTGTAATTTCGAGGACGAAATTCTTAGAAGAAGGGGTGTATGTGATATCCCAAATATTTATAAGACTTATAAATAAGATCTTGAAAAATTAAATAAAGGTTAAAGTTTAAAACTTAGATTGGGAGCAGAGAAATGCGTAGAGAAATGATTTAAAAAAAATTAGGAAGAACCTATATGGTTTAATATGTGAAAGAATGTCAAGAGAGACTTTGGTGAAAAAGGTTCTAAGAAGGTTATGGAAAGATGTTGTTAGGTCAGTCATTAAAATGAAGTAGTTTAGTGGCTCGACAAACTATTTTATAAGGTATAAATTATTTTGGTTGAGCGAGAATAAAAAGAATTAAATGTAAATGACTAAATTGTTAAAGAGCAAGAAATGTGGATGAAGAGAGAAGATGTCAATGGATGAAGTCTTAAGACTGAAAGAAGGATGCTATAAATGGAGCTTTAAAGAATTTTAATTATTTGTATATAATATCGTGTAGACAGTTTCCTGAATGGAAAAGGGATAAGAGAAAATGATAAGAAGCATGAGATGAGGGTAAGATGTATTATGTCTAGAGTGATGAACATAGAGTAGTAAATGTGGTGATTATGCAGTGGCAGACAATTTAGCAAAGTGTTTTGCAGAAAGAGTGAATAATACTAAGTAGAGTATTATAAGATAAGGATACGTATGAGTATGAGATGATGAAAATGATAATACCTGGATATAGACAGGTAGTTATGAGCCGAAGCAAGTCAGATACAACTTGGGCTGAGAGCAGATTTTCATCCATGAATTGGATAAGGAAATACCTATGATAAGGTAAGTTGATGAGATGAGTTGATGAGAGAAAGATTGTGTAAGAGTTTAGTAGTAAACTAAACAAGAACATTGCGATAATAGTGATTCCAGATATGGAATCCTTGTAAAGGGGGGGAAGAATGTAATAACCGAGAAGATCATGTAGCATTGTAAATAGGGTTATGTATAATTATTAATGAAATTAAATTTATTTGATAAATTGTGTAAGTGTTATGGATGGACAAATATATGGGTGATATATACGTATATATTTGCCAAGTTAAGTGATGAGCGCTTAGTAGTTAAATTAGGGCTACTTAAGTTAAGTAGTCGGTGAAACAAAAGGAAAGCCAAGAGATAAGATTGATCAAGTTGATTAAGGCTTAAATGAATTAAAGCTTATGATATTAATTAACCAACCAAGCTTGGAATTATAGCCTTGTGTGGCAATGTAAGATGGCCCAAATGAATTATGCAAGTAAGCTTTGTATAAGGGGCCAAAAGAAGTTAGGTAATTAACCAAGTTAACAAGCCCAAGTGCATTGTCAATTGGGATAAGCCCAAGAGAGATATTAGGAGGCCCAAACCTAAGTCCAATCCAAGCCCTAACAATCCTTGTAAGAAGCCCAAAATCAAGCCCAAGTCAAAGTCCAATAGATGGTCCACGTGTTGGAAGAGATGACATCAGCATGCATCTAGACAATGATGTAATAAAGGAAGAAAAATAAACCAAAAATGGAAGGAAAAAGGGGGGAGGAATCCGGCCCTAGTGGGCCCTACTTGGGGGTGAAATTGTGGCAAAAAGGGTAGGCCCCACTTGGGAGAAATTTGCTAGCAAGGTTGCTTCATTTTTACTCCAGGGCTTGCTTCACTCAATATCCATAATTCCATCCAAGCAACATGTCAATCCATGGGGTCAAATCCCTTGTATAGTAATCACTTGACTTAGGCCTTAATTGCCCAAGTGTTGATTGATTAAGGGACCAAGTGTGAGGGCCCAAGGGTCTATAAATAGAAGAGAGCAAGAGACTTGTTGGAGTTTGTTCATTTGCTTATTTACACCAAGTTATATAAAGAGAAGCTTGAGAGAAACTACAGAGAAGTGAGGGAGAGAGAGGGCTCGGTGGGAAGGAAGAAAAGGAAGGGCCTAGCCATCAAAAGGTCTAGCAAAATTCATAGCAAGAAGGATCACCAAGACAAGCATTCAAGGTTTAAAATTTTCCTAACCCTAAAACTAGTTAGATCAATTTATAGCTTATGTTCTTAGTAGTTTGTTTTTGTATAATTGTTGTGGGAGGATTGTTTGTGAAGAGGATCATAGTGGATCCGAAGGTATAAGGATGGTTGTTATGGAGTTTTGTGATTATTTTGTATAAATATGCATGAAAATCAAGAAATCGTGAAAGCTTTTATAGTATACATAAAAGTCGGAAAAATTATCAAAACCTAAAAACTGAAACTGAAATTTGAACGACCATAACTCTCATTCTATTTCGAATTTTTGAGTGTGGTCAACTTGTGGAGATAGATATACGAGTCCTCTAAACACTCCAACTGGGATTTCTGAAAAATTCCTTGTAGATTATTTATGGTGATTTTTCTACCAAAGTAGGACAAAACTGAAAAAACAACAAAAACAATCTGCCCAAAATTTTCCGTAGACATTTTCGTCCACTTAATCATTAAAATAAATTAAGGACTTTTGGGACATGAAACTATATGGTATAACGAAGCTCCTCTCCGAAAATGAACGTATTCCGACTTCGGACGAGTGAGATATGGCCAATTAAATATTAGGGTTTTTCTGACGAAAACTGCTATAACTTGAGTTCTATAACTCAGATGGTCACGAAATTTAAACTGGAAGTTCGCGTTGATGTGTATGAGATACTGACCAAATTTGATGATTTTTGGAATTAGGTACGATATGGCAAAATTTTCTAAGTTATTGAAAATTACTTAATAAAGCTGAAAAATTATAATACAATCATTTTTACGTGTGAAATGTTTTTAAGTATGTGGGGCCAGAAGAGAAAAAGATGATAAAGTGGTTAAGAGGGGTTTCATGAAGAAGATAGGATTTAAGGAATTATAAAAAGTTGATTTTAAGGTTACCGGGAAACGCATAAGGTGGTTTGCCGGTAAAGACGTAGTAAAATAAGACACATAAGATGAAGGATAAAATGGTCATATTGATCGTAAGAATATAAAAGAATGAAATTTAAGTTGGCACTCAAGGATGTAGTAGGATAAATGAAAGATCGAAACAGGGTTATGAATAGTTACCGACGGTAACTATATATTATTTACTAACTGATAAGTTAATTCAATAAATCCTTATGGATGATGTAGGTTATCATTTGAAGGAAGAAATTATGGATGTGAGTGAGGTAGATGATGAACTACGGACCAAGGTAAGTTTTTCAGAACTTGTTGTTATGTATGAACTTGTTAATTGTTATGTGCAAGTATTCCCCGTATTATGTGAACTTCTTGCGAATGTGTTGAAATGTGCACTATGTGCTATACTCAATGTTCGAAAAAGCGTTCGAGGCGTGCGCCTCGAAGCGCGCCTCGTAGCGAGGCGGAAGAGGGCTGTAGCGAGGCTTAGGCTTTAGGAGAAAAAACAGAGGCTTGGGCTTTTTTTGGCTGAGGCGTGCGCCTCGTTGCGTTGCGCCTCAAGGCGTAACAAGGCGTAAGCCTGCCGCTGCCACCTCCCGCCGCTGCCACCTCCCGCCTCTTGCTGCCGCCCTTTGCTGCCGCCCTATATTTGTTCCTTGCGTCTTTTTGTTTGGAGTGTGGAATCCCTGGTACGATATCTTTATTTGTGAAAGAGAGATGGACCTGGACCAGATCTGTAATAAGCTACCAGATCTGTAATAAGCAAAATATCTCCTTAAAAATTACAGTTAGGTACCCCATAGTTTTTATAGATTTCTAGTTTAGTCCCCCTAGTTTTATAAAATTTTAAAAATACCCCTTGAAATTTTACATATCAGTCCCTGCACTTTTATTGTATTTCATTTCAACCCCTAAAGTTTCAGTAGTTTCAGTTCAGCCATTGTTTCTTTATACTTTCTGCACTTAAGTCCCTAGAGCAAGTTAAAAAAAAAGTATATATTTTTATTTGTAGGAACCATGGTAAATGCCGGAGAAATCAACGCCAAACTTGATAATATATTACGTTGTTTTGATGTTTTGTAATGATACATTAAGGTGACGTTAGTTATTTATGTCTTTTATGACCTTGATTATAATGATGGATTATTTTATGATTTTATTAGCATTTTTTTATAATTTTTTAGGGATTTTTAGGTTTTCTAATCGAGGCTTACGCCTCGCTCCGCCTCGAGGCTTACGCATCGCCTCGTGTGGAGAAAAACGCGTCGTACCGCTTTTAGCTTTTTCGAACATTGGCTATACTGTGATATAAATCTATTGAATTAAATTGATGACTGAAGTTGGTTGAGTTATGGGAACTCACTATATTTGTGATATGAGATATATGATAAGCATGAAGCATTACAACTACTGAGTATGAACATTATGATGCTTGAATAAATGTAAAGTATGAGAAACATGAAGCATGTATAAAATGTGGAGCATGAAGAAGGTAAAATATGTTTGAAATGTGAATTATGTGTTATGTGATAACTGTTAAAACTTGTTGAGCAACATAATTGTTCACCCTTGCTTTAAATAAATATTTTTAGCAAAGCTGAGGAAGCCGGAAGTTCCGATAACGACAAAGGAAAAAGGAATGCTTAAGGAATAGAAGTATTTAATGTATTTAGAAGTTAATGCTATTAATGTAGTAATTGATGTATTATTGTTAAAGGTTAGAAAACCTGGGATGATGTAAGATAGGTAAAGTCAATATTATATTATTGATCAATGTTATGGTTGAGAAAGAGGAAAATGTAAAGATTACAATTCGGGAATATAAAGATATTGTAAAGTTTTAATTAAACAAGACTTTATCACTTATTTATGTTATTTAATGATAAGTTAGTAGTTAGGTGTGTTGTACCGTGAGCACCATACCCGAGGTTAAGGTAACCCGGATTTGGGGGCGCCACATGGACTCTCATTTTGGGACATCCTAAAAAGAAATGTTGATCATCAATTTGGAACAAAAAATATTGGGATTGTCTGTCATGGCTAAAATGTTTCAACATATTCTTTCCATTAATGATCACATGAGATAAAAAGATGCGTCTTACAATGAAAAATTGTTCAAAAGGACATGAACAAAGTATAAACATGCATTCACACACTCCACCTGTTTGCTCTAACTGCATCCCCAAAATGGAAAGTTCTTCATTAAAAACAAAAGTTAAGCCAGTGACGTAAAATGAGCCAAATACAATTCACAGCATTAGGTTAATCTCATCGGAAAAATGCTAAATGCATCTAATTATGCATCCGCTAATCTGTCAAAGGTTGTTCTAAAATCAATTGAATAAGCAGATCTTAGTTTCATGCATGTGTGAATCAACTCTCTACTACAGATCATAATCATCTTTACCAAATAAACAATCTGAAAGAAAATTGTTGAAGATCATAAATACTCCCTCTGTCCTGCTTTTAGTTGCTTCCTTCTCTTTATATACGCATATCAAGAAAGTTGGAAAAGTGTGTAAATTTTGGATTTAAGTTCCAATTTTAGCTTTCTAATGGACCATCTCAATAAAGAGCAAACACAACAAAGGGTAGGCTGGTAAAATTCATATAAGACAAAAACTAGAGAAGCTTACTTTTGGGACTCCAAAGAGAGAAGAGAAGCAACTAAAGTGCGACACAGGGGTGGCCAAGGAAAAAATCATAACTTGGGAAGAATGGGTGGCAGTAATGGCTGCCAGGCCCTAGTTCATATTGGTGTTTATTGAATATAATGGTACACCTCAAGCACCAATAATTCAAATTAGTATTTCTCTATTTAAGGCACAAAATACCTCGTCAAGATTAAAACAATTTACATTGCACTTACACTTAGGAGAACCACGATTGCAAGGAAAACCTCGTTGAAGACAGTTCAATCCTGAAGGCAGAAGACTGAGAGCAGAGAAATGCAGGTCAATTAGGGAACCATTGTCAAGAGAAAATACTCGAAAAACTAAAACTTGAAAAAATGATCTCTCCCAGACAAATAGCTTGGGCCAAGAATTACAGTGCCTCCTGAATTCCTGGTCATTGTTGCCATTAATATTCCACAAAACATGTCATGGTCCAAACTACCCTTGCACGCACTTAAGAATTTTTGAATCACTATATCTATGCAGTGAAGCTATATCTTCTCTCTGGATTATAATAAACATATTTATGAGAAATCTTTTCGGATGCTTCAAAAAATGAAAAGGCACTTCACCTTAATACTGCAATGAGAATAAATATTTTATTATATTTTTAAATTAGCCAATGAGAGAAAAATTCTCTCTCTATGAACATATGATATGCTATTAGTTAATAAAAGGATGTTAATCTTGAAACTGGTCTGCATACTATTACTATCAATTTCTATTTATGGTGTCAATTTCATTTCATACATTTTGACCCCATACAAGAAAAGCATGGCTCCTCCAGATCCCAGATTCTAAAAACTAGCAAAGCAGAAGAATAGTAATTTTTGTTTGGACAGAAGACTCCTCCAACTCTGTTCCTATGATAATTTTAGGAGCAGCTGTTGATGACACAGCAGCATCTTAAACACTCGTTAGTTTTTACTTTCAGCAGCACCACTGCCCATGCTTGAGTACAGAAGTAAGTGTTCCTAACCATCACATCAAAAAACTCAAATATAAATATAAGGAGAAACGCTAGTCCATTCTCCTTTGAGGCAGGTTCATTTTCATGCATTCATGCTTTATAATTAAAATTAAAATAATGATAATAATAACAGTAACAATCACGATTATAATAGTATAGGGAAAAACAATTATAATAACAGCAGCAGCAACAATAATAGCAATATAGAATAAGAGAAGGAGAAAAAACTTGGTGGCTTTGAGAGAATAACCTGCTGTTTGAACTTTCAATTGTGAAGTTGTTGGCAACTAAATTACTGCATATTCACACCATAAAGCTCTCAATGTTAGTTTCTCAATTATTCAATACATGAAGAACGTGTTACATATATAGCAACTATAGCAAATCCTTAAACAAAATAACAATCATATTATAAGATGGTAATGGTAACTGTAAAGTAGAATATATAAAAATAAAACAAGGATGATATATATAAATTATAGTACATACAGTTGTAAATTTGATTGGTTGATCCACCGCGGAAATGTCCCGGATAGTTCATTGTATGACAAATCTCTGCAATAACATAGCTGGGATGTCAAGTATATATTATATTTACTGACAACTAATGATACAAATCCTATTTTATTTTAATTTATATGATGGTGGAACCTACTGCTACTACCATTACGGCCTGTTTGTAAGTTTTATTTTGATGGAAAGGGGTTGACCTGGTGGTCAAGGAGGTTTGCTCCCTTCCTTGACTTCCTAAGTTTGAACCTTGGGGCCAGCACCCAAGAGATTTCTCCTAAATGCACTAGGCCGATGTGGAGGGTGCGCCCTTAAGATCACCCTAGAGAGGGATTTAGTCTCGGTTGACGCGTAAGCTGGCCCGGGGATACCCTTACCGAGGAAATAAAAAAAAAGGAAGGGAAGGGAAGGGAAAGTTGGAGCCTTCTTTCTAAAAAATTAGAAATAAAGTTCCATCTTTCCCCTCCCCTCCCCGCCGAATAAAACTCACAAACATGCCGTTAGGATGTGTACTAGATAAACAAAATTTTATGCACTACAGACTTTAAAGCTAAGTCAATGCAATCATCAAGATGAGTTTCATCCAAATCTTTACATCCACTTAAGCTCTACATTTAACTAATTACATTCCACGTTTGCTTGGATATATTAGCATCGTTCCATTTTTATAACATTACCCTAGTAATCACATAGTAATGAATTCTTAATGACCGAAACTAATATATATTCTTACAACACATGCTTGGCCGGAATAGGGAGTGCCTCAAAATTATCACGAAATACAATAACTAGATTATGATTATATTACTACGAGAGTGCATCGCAACCTTTAATGCAAGTATGTAACTATATTAGAGGCCGAAATACTTGATTGAATTTACAGTATACCTTCACCTTTTCTCTTCTATCTTATAGAACATAAAATAGGGCCCCACAAATCATTCAGATTATAGATGTTTCCAAACATAATGTAGATAAAAAGATCATAAAAAGCTTTATGCTACATTTGGTATGATGGGAAAGGGAGGGTGGAAAATTGGAGGGATACAGGAATTTTTTTTGTTTCTTGGGAGGAAAAACTTGATGGAAGTCAAAAGTCGTTACTAGGTTTTCTATCTGGCCACCATTTTTATCCTCCCAAAAGTGGGTGGAGAATAGAAGGGAAATGGGGAAACATTTTGATGGTAAAATATAGTCATAGTAATCCTTCTACCTTTCCTTTCTTCCATGCTACTAAACAAAAGGAGAGTGACACTCTAGTTTTTAATCCTTTTCTTTGAATTATACCAACAATCTAATGGAAAGAGACCTTCCTTTTCCTAAGCATAAGCATGAGAAAGTTCATCACTCGTATCTTTCCATCCCTTAAGCTAAAGGGGCCATAACCTATTTCTAGATTATACCGCTATTGTTAAATCGTGAATCTTAACGTGAATCATGAATCTATCCTGAATCATATTGTGAATTGAATCCTAAGATTGAATACACACTGCAAAATATGATAAATAGTATTTGAAACAAGTAGAAAGATAAAATTTAGAGTATAACAAAGAACTACTACGATAGTACTAGGGGTACTCAAAAAATTTGCTAGAATCGGTTTTTACCGGTACAACTGATTCAGTAAATATTTACACTATGTTTGCACCTGTACAAAGAGCAGGTAATTACCATATAATTAGTATCGCTACCAATACGCAATTTTTTACGTATGGTAGATCTTGTACCGTACTGATAATACCATTTTAATGTATTCGTAGAATAGTACTTATCTTTTGGCATATTTGCAAATAAGAATAGCAGGAAATCATATATAATTTTGGTGAAAGTATTAGTCATAACACAATTTTCAAACTTCTTTACAATATGACCAATTGATCCTTCTCAGCCAAAATGCATCTCTTTAAAATTCCAAATATCATGTACTATTTTAAAACTGAGACATTTCAGCACTTCAAATATTGAAGGGACGAGGGGAGCATAGTCCACCCACAAGCCACATCATTAAAATTTAAAAACAAATAAGATATTAGGACATTTTATTGCAGAAAAATCTAATACTTTTAAACAAGATGATATGAAAATAAAAGATTATAACTTTATTAGTATTGTGACAAATGAATTCTTAGTTTCGAATTTTAATTGCACAAATATAGTCAAACTTGATATTTATACATCAAATTAAGAGGTTTTATTCTTGCAATTTTATTTTGTCTATTCTTAGCATATCATACCAAGTAAGCATGTTTACGTCAAGTTAGCATACTGCATCAAACTATCATGCTACATGTTGCTTTTTTAGTTGTTACGTCATTAATTTGAATTAGCTAAACCATTAATATCTTGCTTGAAATACAATGGAGAGTTGAGGAAAAAGATAAAATTCAACCTATAGAGAACTGACATTTACCGATATCGTATCTATAACGGACTGGTAACTAATAGTATACTGGTACTTTTGATGCGCGTATTGAATTTTTCTTATAAATTATTATTCAGTACAAATCGCTATTTTAATTATGGTACATGCCGATGGGGAAACCTAGATAGTACGAATATGTTATCTTATATAAGTTAGCTGTAAATGTATTTATTCACCACTTGTGTATTTTTACTCATCCCGTTTATAGTATTGTTGACATCTAGTTTTTCCCTTCCTTGCAAATGCATCCATAAATCTTCTAATTTGATTTGCCTAGATCTTGAATAATTCTGCTTATTCAATGGTGTTCTTCTTGTTCCCTCCCTAAGTATCATTCTTGGTAGCTTTATCATATTTATGCACTTTGGTGTTGTGATCACAAGTGGATCACTATGCTTATTTGTTTGCAACCATTTTAACTCAAATTACTAAATAAACATGTAACCAAGAGACCAATGAAAATAGGAAGGAAAAAATATAAGAAAATATTTTGTTTTAAAAGTACTAAATAAACACGTAACCAATAGACCAATGAAAATAGGAAGGAAAAAAATAAGAAAATATTTTAGTTTTAAAAAAAAATATTAACAACAAAAGGACTTGTTTTACACTTCAATTTTGAACCGCGAGACAATCAGGTCAGTTAGTAAGATCTATATCGTGAATCATAAGATTCATGCAAGTTTTTTATGTAAAATAGATTCACCCTATTATTCATATTATTAGCAGTTTGAATCATACGAATCGTCAGATACATATCTTGAATTGTTAAGTTTGAACCTCAATGCTACATTTGGTATGATGGGAGGCTGAAAAGTGGATGGATGGAGAAATTTTCCTTATGGACTCACCATTTTCATCCTCCCAAATTGGGTGGAAAATACAAGGAAATGGAGAAGATTTTAAAGACCTTATGATAAGAGATTTCACTTTATCCGATTCAAAATCATAATAGGAGATGCACAATTTTGGATCTCCAACCGGCCTCACATTTTTTAGGTGGGGACCTCAATTTGCATATATATCTTCTACAAATAATATTACCTAATATGCATCTCCATATAATAAGGATACAATGGTAAAATATACTCGCAACAAACCCTTTATATTTCTACTGCTACCAAAAAGGAGAGTGAAACCCTTCCTAATTCTTCATCCTACCCTTCAAATTATACCAAACAATTTAACGGAAAGAGACCTTCCTTTTCCTAAGGAGTAGAAAGTTCATCACTCATATCTTTCTGAGTATAACTGATTTCTAGATTATACCATCCCACACACCAGCTCACTAACACACATACATGTCCTTCCCTCGTAAATTGTAGCATGTTTCCACATATTATACTGCATAGAGTTAAGTGTATAACATGCGTCTCACCCATGGAGTAATATAAAATATTGTTCTATGAAATTAGATTAACACAAAATTTGAGAAGCCTTATGTAAAGAAACAGCACAAGAATGAGCTACTGAAATACTGAAACTAATTACTCAATGCCACCAATTCCATACTCTTAAACAGATCCACGAATAGTTGTAGAAGCTGTACTCACATATTGAGTAGCAATGCACTCTTTTGAGTAGGCAGGATGCCAGTTAACCTATTGTTTCCAAGAAACCTGACAAAAAGAAAAGAAAAAAACAAACGCATACACACTTCAATTCTAAATGGACATATTAAATGTACAGACCATTCAATTGAGTAACATTATTGATTGACTAAGTTCATGCAATGTACATTTGAAAAATAACAAATGTTTATTACAAGTAAGAAAGTGAACTCAAATTGAACAGCGAGTTTGGAATCTGTCCAGTCAAATTGTTGAAGCTCAAATCTCTGAAAAAAAGAACATCATGGTTGTAAGAGAAATAAAAAGTAACATTTATTGGCTGATAATATCAAATATAAAAAATAAAATAAATAACAATCAGAAACTTATAGTGTTGGCCCGCTAATTAAAGGGGTGTGTGTTGTGGTTTACTTTCAGGTTTAGATTGCTGATTGGCAAATCTAAGATTTAAATGAGCAGGACATAACCCAACTTCCACTTGAAACTTGCAGGTCCTGATTTGAGTATGAAGAATCAACTACCAACAAGAATAACTTACAGTTGAGACAAACTTTGATATTCTCCAATGTTGGAAGGGATAGTACCAGAAATATTGTTATTCCGCAAAATCCTACAGAAGAAAAAATAAACGAATGTATTTATCATAGTAGACCTTTTAGAAGAGAAACTGGGATATTTAGAAAATAATTATGCATCGAATTACAGTGAATAGCATATACATTAGGAACTACAACGAAATTTCCTTACAAGGTGGTCAGAGATTTCATATCTTTAATGAATTCCAGTGAAGAGCTCCCATTAGATAAATCACTTAATCTCCTGCACAGTACATTTTACAAAAAGATTTTATCATTTACCAAATAAGGAAAAGCAGAACCTACAAACAAATTTCCAAAGACAATTCAAAAAACTGAAAGAGCTAAGACTTACAAGTCTGTCAATGAGGTCAAATTGGAAAGTGTAATTGGTATGGGACCTTCAAAAGAGTTCCCTTGAAACCTCCTAAAGAAACACCAAGATACAGCTTAACATTGAGTATGCCATACTATTATGTATAAAATTTACATATTATATCCTTCACATTGAAATTATAATTTAAACTTGAATTTGTTAAATTCCAGCATGGTTTAACTAAAATGAGAAGAAAGCAAAGTATGGTATTGTCTTACAGAACAGTAAGCTTTGACCAAGTCCCAATGAAGTCGGGTATCCTTCCTGTGAGGTCGTTGTCAGAAGCCCACCTGAGATCCCGGTAGTTCCTCTCATTAAATTAGATCAAAGTAAAGAAATCATTTGAAATTAATAGTTATCCTAATTCGGCTCAGATTATATCAAGAAATATGTCTGAAAGATCTTACACTGTAGCCAGGTTTTGTAGATTAGCAAATGTTTGAGGTATCCCACCACTCACTCCGGAACTATCAAAGTAACTGACAAGGTGAACAATGTTAATGAAAACAATGCTACAATGCATGTTTTTTACTCGATGCTACTTATAATTCAAAATTTTCTCTTACTAAACAATTGAGGATGACCATGAGTCATGGCAACCCACAAAACGGGCAGCAAGCACTACATAGAGAAGTATATATATGACAGAATTTTATACTTATCACATTGACAATGCAGATTTTACAGAAAGAGTGTTCTATGTTTAGCAAAAGATACATCTGTTGGAAAACATGTTTTGAGACACATGGGCTGCATATATCAGCAGTTGCTGGAGGCACATGGGCTGCATATATCAGCAGTTAGTGGAGGCACATGGGCTGCATCTAATGGAGCATATATCAGCAATTAGTGGAGTGCAGCAGTTAGTGGAGAATGGGCTTTAAAGTCTGATTCCTTTTATTTGTTAAATGTAGTTTCCTTATATTTGTGCTCTCTCTTGAATGCTATAAATAGAGACCACTGCCTTCTCTTGTAAGTATGAAAATAATAATACACTAAGGCAGATTATTATTGATATTCATCCTCCTTTGTTCTATTACATAAATATTATCTCACATGGTATCAAAGCTAAGGCTATTCTAACAAAATATTCCAGCAGATTTTTCTGCAGTTTTTCAACAGATTTCCAATTTTGTGAAGTCCAATTTCCAGCAGATTTCAAAGCAGCTTTGCATAAATCAAAACTCCTTCTTGGTATCAAAGTAGCTTTGCAATTCTGTTAGTAATTGGACTTGATAGTCAGTGATTTGTGACTTGTGGAAGATGTCAGAAGTTACAACACAGTCAGAGGAGGTAGTTCGATCCCAACAGCCTGGAGAATTGCAAAATATCCAGGCTGCCTATAGATTGAATGGAAAAAACTATCTCAAATGGTCCCAGCTTGTTCGTACCATACTTAAAGAAAAGGGAAAGTTGAGTCATCTTATGGGTACAGGGCCAAAATCGGAAGATCCCAGGTTTGAAGCATGGGACGAAGAAGATTCGATGATTATGGCATGGCTATGGAACTCAATGGTTCCTGAGATTAGTGACACTTGTATATTCTTGGGTACTGCCAAGGATATCTGGGATGCAATACAACAGACATATTCGAAGGCAAGAGATGCGGCTCAAGTATATGAGGTGAAGGTGAAAACAATGGTTGCTAAACAAGACAGTAAAATAGTTACCGAATATGCAAATCAGTTAAAAGCCTTGTGGCAAGAACTTGATCATTATAGGATGATTAAAACCAAATGTCCTGAAGATGCAGCTGTCCTAAAGAATTTCATTGAGCAAGATAGAGTCTATGATTTTCTCGTTGGGCTTAATCCAGAATTTGATCAAGTGAGAGTCCAGATTCTTGGCAAGCAGGAGGTTCCGTGCTTTAATGAAGTGGTAGCATTGGTTCGAGGTGAGGAAAGTAGAAGAGGACTTATGCTTGAACCACAAAGCATGGACAGCTCAGCTATGGTAGCTAGTGGTGGAAATTATTCAGCTGCAAACATGAAAAAAAACACCATTTTCTGAAGATAAAAAACCTGAACAATCGAAGGCTGATTATCGTGACAGTTTGCGGTGCACTTTTTGCAAGATGAAGCGCCATACTCGTGAGTGGTGCTGGAAGCTTCGTGGAAAACCGCCAAGGTACAATGGTCAGGCTCATGTCACAACGGCACAGCAAAATGAAGCAATACCAAAGGAGTCGAGCAGTCTTAACCGAGAAGAGGTTGAGAGGGTGAGATCTCTAATTGGCAATCTTGACAAACCTTCAGGTACTTGTTCATTGGCGTATTCAGGTAAGTCTCCATCCTCTGTTGGATTAAATGATCGAATAGAACCTTTGTCGGCTCCTGGATCATGGATTCAGGAGCTACTGATCATATGACCTACTCACCAAATGTCTTTTCCACATACTTACCCTACCCAAACAGTAGGAAAATATCCACAGCTGATGGCTCTTTGACCACTGTAGCAGGTGTAGGAGATGTTAAAATAGGCCCATCTTTGACTTTAAAAAATGTTCTTCATGTCCCCAAATTATTCACAAACCTTGTCTCCATACAAAAGCTTACTCAAGATTTATGTTGCAGTGTGATCTTTCATCATAATTATTGTGTATTTCAGGACCAGAATTCGGGGAAGATGATTGGACATGCTAGAGAACTGAATGGGCTCTACTACCTAGAAACACCGAGCCAGTCAAATATCACCAAGGGCAAGTTACCTTCTTCGTTTGTTTCAGAACTTTATTCATCCAATGAAGAAAAAGTTTGGCTTCACCATCGCAGACTTGGACATCCGTCATTTAGAGTCATTAAAATTCTGTTTCCGTCTTTATTTCAAGGTCTAGATGTTGAAAATTTTCATTGTGAAGTGTGTGAATTTGTCAAACACAAACGTGTACCTTTTCCAAGTAGTGATAAAAGGAGCTCTCTTCCCTTTTATCTCATTCACAGTGATATTTGGGGTCCATCTACTATTCCTAATGTCTCTGGGGCAAGATGGTTTGTGTCATTCATTGATGATTGTACTCGTGTTACTTGGCTTTTCTTACCTAAACATAAATCTGATGTCAGTACTATTCTCCCAAATTTTTGTTCCATGATTAAGAACCAATTTGGGGTTGCTATCAAAAGGTTTAGGTCAGATAATGCCAGAGATTATTTCAATCAAGTACTAACTCCTTATTTTCAAAAGGAAGGAATAGTACACGAGTCATCCTGTGTCGATACGCCAAAACAAAACGGAGTCGCAGAAAGAAAAAATGGCCATCTCCTTCAGTCAACCCGAGCCTTCTTATTCCAAAGAAATGTGCCTAAGTCTTTTTGGGGGGAAGCAGTTCTTACAGCCACTCATCTTATAAATCGTTTGCCTTCTAGAGTCTTGGGATTCAAGAGTCCAATGGACATACTCTCAACATTCTATCCAAACATACACACTACAAATAATCTTGTCCCTAGGATATTTGGGTGCGTGTCATTTGTCCATATTCATAGTCGAAATAAGGGGAAACTAGACCCAAGGGCGTTGAAATGCGTATTTGTAGGTTATTCCTCAACTCAAAAAGGGTACAAGTGTTATCACCCTCCATCGAAGAAATTCTTTGTCTCGGTGGATGTTACTTTTAATGAGCAAACACCTTACTTCATCTCACCTTATCTTCAGGGGGAGAATTCAATACTTGAAGATAAGGACGGGGATTTCTTGTTCGATTTGTCATCAATTCCTAAACCAGTTTCTAGTATGCCAAATCTTGTGTCTGAACCAGTATTTGAGTCTATACCAAATCTTGTGTCTGAACCCGTGCCGAAAATTTCAGACACTCCCAACTCTACCCTTGAGAATGTGAAATTTAACAAAGGCAAGGTGTATTCAAGGAAGAAGACAATTGTCCCTGAATCAGTGCAAGTCCAATCATCCAACCCAGATCCTGAGAACGAGGTAACAATTTCTAATTCTTCATTACAAGTTGAAACTGAATCCCATATAGACAATAATAATGACCAGGACCTTCCCATTGCTATTAGGAAAGGAACTAGAGAGTGCACAAAACGACCTTTATATCCTCTTGCACACTTTCTTTCCTTTAAACATTTTTCACCATCACATAGAGCCTTTCTTGTTAACTTGAACACCATTACCATCCCTACCACCTTATCTGAGGCTTTAACCAAAGAGAAATGGAGACAAGCCATGAATGTAGAAATAGAAGCATTGGAAAAGAATAAAACGTGGGAGTTAGTGAAGTTACCTGTCGGAAAGAAACTCGTAGGGTGTAAATGGGTTTATACAGTGAAATATAGAGCAGATGGGTCAATAGAGAGATATAAAGCAAGGTTGCTGGCCAAGGGCTATACTCAAACATATGGGATTGACTACCTAGAGACTTTTGCTCCGGTTGCAAAGATGAATACTGTTAGAATCTTACTATCATTAGCAGCTAATTATGGTTGGGACTTACAACAATTTGATGTCAAGAATGCTTTTTTGCACGGAGAACTAGAAGAAGAAATTTATATGGAGGTCCCACCGGGTTATGGGAATAACTTGGGTGATCATACTGTGTGTAAATTGAAGAAAGCCTTATATGGACTTAAGCAATCACCACGGGCATGGTTTGGCAGATTTGCGAGAGTTATGATTGTCATGGGGTATAAACAAAGTCAAGGGGATCACACACTGTTCATTAAACACTCATCTTCAGGGGGAGTCACTGCACTATTAGTGTATGTTGATGATATAATAATGACGGGGAATGATGATAATGAGAGACAACGTCTAAGTCAGTGTTTGGCTAAGGAATTTGAGATCAAAGCATTAGGAAAGCTTAAATATTTTCTTGGGATCGAGGTGGCTCACTCTAGGCAGGGCATTTTTATCTCCCAACAGAAGTATGTTACGGATCTTCTTAAAGAAACAGGCAAGACAGCATGCAAACCAGCAAGTACTTCAATAGACCAAAATCTTAAACTTGGAATGGCAGAGGAAGATGCTGCAATAAATAAAGAAATGTATCAGCGCCTGGTAGGAAAACTCATTTATCTGTCTCATACACGACCGGACATAGCATATGCAGTGAGTGTGATTAGCCAGTTCATGTATAGCCCAAAGGAAGTTCATCTGCAAGCTGCGCACCGAGTGTTACAATATCTCAAAGGGACACTGGGAAAGGGTGTTTTATTCAAAAGAAATGGAGGTTTGGTGCTTGAGGCATATACGGATGCTGATTATACTGGGTCAATAGTTGACAGGAGGTCGACAACAGGATATTGCACATTTCTTGGCGGTAACCTCGTGACATGGAAGAGTAAGAAACAACATGTGGTAGCACGGTCTAGTGCAGAGGCAGAATTTCGAGCAATGGCTCAAGGTGTATGTGAACTACTTTGGTTGAAGATCATCTTAGAAGACTTGAAAATCAAGTGGGATGGACCAATGAGACTTTATTGTGACAATAAGTCTACAATTAGTATAGCTCACAACCCGGTACAACATGATCGCACGAAGCACATCGAAATTGACAGATACTTCATCAAGGAGAAACTGGAGAGTGGGCTGATTTGTACCCCTTATGTGTCTACACATGGCCAACTTGCAGATGTACTTACTAAGGGGTTGAGTAGCTCAATATTTCAAAGTTTTGTATCCAAGTTGGGAATGAAAAATATTCATTCACCAACTTGAGGGGGAGTGTTGGAAAACATGTTTTGAGACACATGGGCTGCATATATCAGCAGCTGCTGGAGGCACATGGGCTGCATCTAATGGAGCATATATCAGCAGTTAGTGGAGGCACATGGGCTGCATCTAATGGAGCATATATCAGCAGTTAGTGGAGGCACATGGGCTGCATCTAATGGAGCATATATCAGCAATTAGTGGAGTGCAGCAGTTAGTGGAGAATGGGCTTTAAAGTCTGATTCCTTTTATTTGTTAAATGTAGTTTCCTTATATTTGTGCTCTCTCTTGAATGCTATAAATAGAGACCACTGCCCTCTCTTGTAAGTATGAAAATAATAATACACTAAGGCAGATTATTATTGCTATTCATCCTCCTTTGTTCTATTACATAAATACTATCTCACAACATCCAGTATTGGTGCCCATGTTTATACTTAATTGAGGATACAATAATACCCATGGGGAAATGGTCATGAACTAGGAGATAGTAATAGATATAATAAATCTGAAGTCATACTAAAATGGATGATAAAAAGTGATATACAGTTTAATCATTCACTAGTATCAAAATTTTGCAGGGCAGACCCCTGTGATATAAGAGACTATATCAGCTAGCTGCTAAGTACAGATAACCTAAACCTTTACTTCTACCACACAAATGGTTTACATTTATTAATTAGAGATACTAAATATTGATGAAATAAGTATCCATAGCAGTAAAAAAAATTATCTTAATGTTTGTCACATAATACATCCAACAAGGTTATCTTCCCAAACCACCATAATTATATGTCCATTTCATGATGTTTATGGTTTATGTAAACTAGCGAGGTCGATAGAGGTCTTCTTCTCAGATAATTAGTGATACATAAATACTATTCAAAACAGTTGATATAATTCTCTTAATCTTTTTCAAAATGTTTTTACTAATTTAAAGACATTCCATAATAAGTGGGTATTAGTTAAGACAGTTGACGTATTCTGGACATAGGTCTATCAATCTTTCTATATGAGATTAAATGATTACTTCATTATTCCAAAGTATGCTTATGGCTCGGAATCTAGAACTAAAATTAACGCTATGCTATTCTGAATGTCTTCCCCTTTTCACTAGTTTTTAGAGTATATGGCCTGAATGAAAAATCTCTTTAGATAACAATCAATGTGTGAAGCCCAAGGTTATGAGGGGTTCCGCATCTGCAAAGTCCTCAGGGAAGTTAATTAAAATATATAATAAAACTGAGTTACAGAAATCATTACTTTTTAATAAAAGGCATTGTAGTTCGTTACTAGGTTGTAGTTGACCATTTGGAAAATCAATACCAAGTGCTGCCCAAGATGAGAAATCAAGGTTAAACTACTGGTAACAGACAATGTCTCAGCATCATGGGGATTGGGGAGGTGATACTATTTGCGAAGGTTAATAAATGGAGCAAAATTTGTTCCAAGTGGAGTGCTCCAGCTTACTACATTTGGAGTCATTTATCATTTACCTTTGTCATGATTAAGCAAGAATAATATGTCATACCTTACAAATGTGAGACAGATATTAAACTGCGCGAATGCTTCTTTGTTGCACCATTCTCTCAAATGGTATAGATATGCATGTTGCAAGTAACACTAAATATAATTAATTCTGTGTTAAGTAGATTAATCCTACAACTCAAAGGAATATAACCCCACTGATGAGAATAAAATATGTTATATTTTTATCCCTTAATGCTTAATCTTTTATATTTATTTTGTGCCTAAATACACTCATTATTCTTATATTTTTATTTAAGGTGCAATTAAATGAGTTCGCGACTTTGGAAATGCTTTAGAGACAAATTGAGCATTATTTGGACTTAAAGTGAAAGGAGGGGCAAAGTTGTAATTACACGACTACAGAGATTTAATACTTTATTACAATAAAGTCAATATTTTGGTGAGCAAGCAATATTTAATGCTCTTATTCATGGAATGAAAGAAGCAAGAAGAATCCTACAAGGAGAAGGAAGGAGGTGGAACAATCTTAGTGTGCATGTCAAATCCAATGAAGGAAAGGAAAGTCTATCTAGAAGATCTCTTTGAAGGAAGTTGATTGCCACTAGAAAGTTGAAACCTACATGGAAAAGAATTAATGTCTTATGCCTATAAATAGAGGATTACCAAGAGAACTTAGGAACTTGTCTACAAACTTTCCTCTCTATAATTCTTTGGTGTTTTCAAGGTCATGTGTAACTTATTCTTGGATTAAGGAGACGTTAGTCTCAATTTATTACATTGTGAGATCTAATTGGTTTTAATTGTTCAATTTATATTTTGAGTATTAATTATTCTTATGTGCTTAAATTAAATGATTGAACTGTTTAATTGCTAGGTTGCAAACTAGTTTATTATTCATTGAAATCTACTAAATTAGATATCAAATCCGTAATTGTTTGGTCACTCTAATTTGCGAAGCAACTAAGGTTAATAATTGACTGCAGATCACGAGATTATTATATCTTAGGAAGAATACTCAACTAAATTAAATGCAACCGCTTGTGCTTGTGTTGTTTAGCTTCATCGGTTTTTCTAATTCTTAAAACATCTACTAGATTAAACTTTTAGCGCTTGTCTGAAATTGTTTAGTAGTTAGGGTTATTTAGATCGCTTGTTTCTATCTAACTAAACTTAAGGAAAAACATGGAATGATTCTGAATGGTGAATTGATTCTAACGGTGAATATTGAAAATATTAATTGGTTATGCTTGAATCGATGATCAGTGTAAGTTTCTGAGGTAGAAGTTGATCTAATCCAAGATTTGTTTTCTCTGATTTACTTTAATAAATTATTTTGCATTATTTTTAGTTTACTTTAATAATCACATTCAAAACCCCCTTTTCTGGTATACAAAATATAAAAATAGATTAATCATTCTCTGTGGGATCGACTCTTGCTTGCACTACTACATAATTATTATTCACAGTGAAATTTTATTTTTGATTGCCTGCGACAGCACACCACCCACCAGGCTCCAGCAAATATGGTACGAATTAAGCAAACTAACTTTCCTAATTTGATTCTATTCATTCGGAGTTCATCAGATCATTTGTTCATTATTTGAGCTTGACACTCATTGGTTACTCAAAGTTACGGAGACTAATATAAAGATTTGTTCTTCTAAAAATTCCTGTAAAAAGTTAAACACGGTTTATAACTTTCAAGTGCTAAAAGCAAGATCATGCGGTGTATTGTCACCTATCAAGAAATTGTAGTGTGCCATAACAGCCCCCCACACAAGGGAAAATTCCTTCTCAACCCTTGTAAGGCCATAACAGGATGGTATCATGGGACTCATCTCTAGTTTTATGCAAGTATTTGGACTGATTTCTGAAACCATGTGAGAGCATCACTTTTTATAGAGATTGAAATAAGCACTTACATTTGTTGTAACTTTGTTAAACTCCCAAGCTCGGATGGCAGAGGGCCAGAGAAGTTGTTTGTGCTAAAAGACCTGCAATATGAACAAGGACACATTTAAACATGTTAGAGATAAAATAGATGTATTGAATATTGTTACTGTTTTATTACAAAGAGTACTAAAGCCTTATATACAGGTTACAAGTTGAGTAGTGGCCAAGTATGTATGGGCACCAAGTATACTCGGTGACCAAGTTCTAATAATAATATACTCACACTCCCCCTCAAGTTGGAAGTCTTATATCACGACTTACAACTTGTTACACGACATAATCCTAAAAATACTCAAACCAACCATACCACAAAATTATTTTATCCTCAACACGGAATTTTTTTCGCCGGAATTTGCATGGAATTTTTTTTATTATTATTTTTTTTACGTTCAAAGTTAGATTTCTCACCCTCAATACCTTCACCCATCAATTTCTGAATATATCATGTGCCGGCAATAACGGAGAACAATCGTCTCCCACAACAATAAGGACTCTCTATCCTTCAAAAACAACTACGAAAGACTCCTTGCCTTCCTCAACAACAGAGGACTCTCTAGCCTCCCAAAAAATTGAAGGACACACTCCTTCCAGAAATCTCGACCCCATGCAATCCTTACTTTCCAATCGACCATCTATTTACATATTCAACCAAAGAAATAACTACTAAGGACAAACCATTTTTGTTTCACCACAAAAACAAACAACAACAATGGATTTTTATTTTGTTTTCTCTAAAAAAAACTAAAAAAGAACTGTAAGAAGAAAAGATACCCACCGTCGGCTATGTGTTGCCGACGGCGGAAGCAAGACTTCTAGTTGGCCTCCCAAGATCAAACTAGCTCTGATACCATATTAGAGATAAAATAAATGTGTTGAATATTGTTGTTTTATTGCAAAGAGTACTAAAGCCTTATATATAGGCTACAAGTTAAGTAGTGGCCAAATATGTATAGGCACCAAGCATACTTGATGACCAAGTTCTAATAATAATATACTCTCACAAAACACACAGTATAAAATACCCTTGCAGTTAATAGAGAATCAAACATCAAATCGCTGCAAGTTAATAACATACAGGGATCTCAAGTCCGTAAGCTTCCCTAGTTCCTTTGGAAGCTCCCCTGATAGTGCATTGATGCCCAAGCTCCTAAAGACATCAAAATAGTACCAATATGATAGAATAGTAAATATAATATAAAATAAAAAACACTTAAACATAAGTTATATATCAGAAAAAGATGGGCTTACAGGTACTGCATGCGAGCTAAATTGCCAATGGATGCAGATAGAGGACCTCTCAAGTAATTTTGGCCCAAATTCCTGCAGTTTATATATAGGAACAAAATTTAGAAATATTTACAGAAAAGAATTGTTAGTGGACCAATGGGGGAATATAGGCAATGATTTAGAAAATTTGCTTTGTTGATATTCAGCATTATAGTCTATGGACTACAACTATAGCTGACTAATAGACCAGAAGATGTAAAAGAAATCGTTAATGCCTTTAACTAAATATTATCGACTTAGAAACCATACAGATTGGTGAGGAAAGTCAAATTCCATAGCTCATCTGGGATGACACCTACAACATCCAATGCATAAACCTTCCTGTCAAAAGAAAGAAAAAAACATAAATAGCTCGCAAGCCATGAGCATTAGCAAATTAAGGATGTTCAAGGAATTTTTGGATTAAAACTATGACTCCACATGAAGAATTCTTTTTTAGATAAAATTATAGAAGGAAATTTATAGAAGACTTGGGATGTTCAAAACCAAAGACTACTACATACAACTTCACATTGTTAAATTTGGATTAATCTCAATCACTTCTAACAGGAAAGAGCATTGTGGGTGTTTAAGTACTTTTTAATGAAGATAAAGTCGTAAAACCAGGGCCAAGAAAGCTTAAAACCTAAACATGAAACTGTCTAGAACATAACATGCTCTTAAAAGCCATGCATAGATTTGGGCCGATAAAAAGTTCAAACTTAACGTGCTTTAAGTGAAAAGTCATAATAGATAGGATTGGGTCATAACAAGTCCAAGAATGTAACATGCCCTTAAGTAACTTATTGAGAAGGTCAAAGGTTTTCCAAAATTCAGCGGCCATATATTTCCTTGCAAATTCAAGTGTTGCAATGGGAAATGCTGGGATATTTTGGACAATCCCAATAAATGTGGTTGCGTCAATTAAAGAAGCTAACAATATTAATATTTTATCGTGTCAAAGATGAAAGAAAAACAACAACACAAAGATACCAAGATTTACGTGGAAAACTTAAAATATAAGAGGCAAATAAACACGGGACAATCTTTGAATCCACTATACCTGAAAATAAGGAATACACCATCTCTCTCAACTCTCAAATTTTAGACCAAAAATTGGGGTACAGCCAAATAGAGAAAATATAAGAAAACCTCTTTGGAATGAAAAACTTGTACCCAAAGGAACTCAAAAACACTCTTGTATTTTACCGCTCCCTATTTCTTCGACATTAATCGAAACCCTCAGACTAACAGTAGAGAAATTCTCTCACTTGGACTTTCTCACTGAAAGCTCTCTTACTAGAGCTTCTTGTTCTCCACTCACTTAGCTTAGTACTAAACTCGTTTGTTACCCCTCTATTTATAGGAGAGGTGTGCTGAAACCAAAACAAATTTCTTCTGCAAGATCCATAAAAACGGTGGGTGGACTTTCACAAACAAAGGCTTTCAATATGAAAGCCAAAATTTTCTGCATAGCCATCCTGCAAGTGTGCAATATGTTGCTATCTTGGACCTTGAGTACGAAACTGACTCTTGCCAAAAAATTTGACTTGGGTGAGGACAAGATAGTCATACATGACTAAAATGAAAAGGCCAAACAAAACAATTTAAGTTGAAGTGTAGAAATGATAACTCCTGATGTTTCAAAAATTTACAGAATTACAACACAAACACTTAGAAGTTGGTAGAATCATTAACTGGCCTGATGACTGTTGCATGACATCAGGAGGAAAGTAATTAGGACATGACATATTATTGCACAACTAACTATATCAAGAAAACATGAAAACAAATCAGTTTTGTAAGTAATACTCACTTTTTCCAGAAAAGAGAGTCCTACAATTTTACCCAATATTAAGATTTGTATAAGACACGTGTAGACATTATATGACATTTTTTTCAGTTTAAACTTTAAAGACTAAAAATTATTAGAAAATAATTATTGAACAAAAATTATGTGATTATGTCTATTTTGTCTTATGCAAAACTTAATATTCGGAAAAGAGAGAGCAAGAGATAAGAGGTCAAGATAAAAAGTAGGACGCTCATTGGAAATGACAAAGGCAGTATTATTCTGATTATTGTCCTTGAAACATTATCTTAAGTCCTGAACTGCTCATTCAAAACCAAACCATTAAATTGTCTACCTGCCACCTGGTCATCTGCTGTATCTTTGCCACAGGGATTATTGATCAGTCCCCTTCAAAACTACTCTAAAAACGACTAAATATTAACCCATTCTTTTCACCCTTCAGTTAATAAGTACTCCGTAAATGGCATTACATTATATAGCTTAATCCCATATGTGTGAGTAATGACTATTGAAATTAGTTCAATTGTGTTAAGAGTATATAACTGTCCCACATCGAATACCTTGAAAAATTATGTCTAGTATATAATGACTAGGACCAACTTTTGTCGTATCCAATTGGTTTTGAGTTAGTGAGTTTGTTGTCTTTATATGGTAGATTTGGGCCCATTTTATAAATCTAACAAACTATATAGGAATGAGCACCAACTAGACAATAAAAAAATTTCAGGTTAAGCATAAAGTTGCCCCATTTAAGAAATTCAAATAATCAAATCATAAGCATAGGCGAACTACCAAAGTAGAAAGTTAGACAACAACAAAAATAAAAAGATTCTTTATAAACAAATGGCTCTTATACTAGTACTAGTAAAATAAGACTAATGGTGAAACTCTGCATATACTTTCCAGGCCACTAAAGAGTTTGGACTCAACCAGCTGTGCCCACATGACCACAAGCACATCAATTCTGTCACTAAATTAAATACCACCCAGTGTAATAATAAGGTTGAGAAAATACCTCTAGGGCATTTTATCAAACATTTGGGCCGCGTGAAATAATATACCACCATTATTGTTATTTTTTAGCAATGGAATGTGATTTAGAAACAAAAAATTAGATTCTCTTAGGTACTTAATCAAACAGTTGGGATGCGTGAAACAATACACTAGCATTATTGAGTTTAGCAGGGGCATATGATTAGAAATATAAATGTTGAATGACTTACAGCTGGGTAATACGGCAGGTAGTGCCATTGTCATAAGAACAGTCACATTTAAGGGCTGGGTTATAGCTTCCGTCATCAAAGCTGGTTTGGTCAGTGGCAGCTCCACTGCATACTTCGCCGGTTATGTTCCATCGATAGGTTGCCGAACTTGATGACGAAATCGATGACGAAATCCCCCATTGCCGGAAAATGGAATTCAAGATTCTCGCTGCAATCACAAGTTACACCTTTGTTTCAAAATGAGAGAGATTTTCCTTTTTATCCATTTTCAAATTATAAAGACATTTTCATTTTGATTTTATAAATTGACATGAATATGTTAAAATGTTAAATACTTTAATTTTTTTATTGTTGGAAGTATTATCGTGAATTGTGACAGTACTGCTGTATTTTTAATTTATATTTTGAATAATTTTTTGGGTAAATTCTAGATGACCACCTGGGGTATGGCGTCTATCCCACTTGACCAACTGCCGTCTAAAAACCTACATTTAAACGCTTGAGTTTTTGAATTGAAGTGAATAAATGTTTTCCGTCTTAACTCCGTCAATTAAGCTGGCTAAAGACTTATTTACCCTTCGTATGTAATTCTCTCTCTTAAATGTCTTCCTGCCTCTGCAATTTCTGTCTCCCGTAATTCCTTGCTTCTAGCCTGACTCCTCTCTCTCTCATTACCTCTCCTAGCACTCTTCTGAGTTCTCTTTCTCACTATCTCTCCAAGCGATTTCGTACCAAATCGACTGGCCTCCGGCGAGTCAGCTCAAACTTTTACCATTTTAGTTGTATTTTTGAGCTTTCCATTCGAACCCAAGATGAAAATTGAAGAAAATAGGGTTTAATTTCTGGGTAGGATTTGACAAAAATGAGATAAAATCGGTAGTTGATTACTCCATTGAATCTCATTAATTTGTCGAAAATCGGTTCAATTTCTTCAATTTTCATCGGTAGCAAAGTCTTATGCTCATAAATTTATTTAAATTCTCTTATATAAATATTGGTCCTGATCTTCGCCCAAATGATTATAAGCAGAACGAGTGGAGTGAAGATGAGCCCAATGGTGCAACCAAACAGAAAGAACCTTCAACTTTCGAGGATCTGGGTAAGAAATACTATTGCATGCCCTTTCGTCAATAGTATAAAATATGAAGTAGCTTATCTGTTGTGCGAAAGCTAATGCGGAAGCTACTAAATCAAAGTGAGAATTATCATACACACAGAAACACAAAGATTTACGTGGTTCGGCAAATCGCCTACTCCACGGAGGTAGCACTGAATATATATAAACTGAAAATTGAGGGATGATTTTACAAGGAGGATACATGGGTTTATATAGGAGAGTAGAGCACACCTCTGTCAATAATGGTGTGCTCTATCTTCAACAAAATCAGCCACCACCAACCCACTACCCACCAACCCACTATCCACCAACCTTCCAGTGAGCCACCGCCGCCTAATACCAACAATCTCCACCTTGGCGAACTTTCAAGGATTTGTGCTACCTCCAATGCACCCTTAGGTGCCAAAAACACAAGAGATATTGACCAAGTCCAAACAGTGCTGGAACTTGATCCCTGAAACCACCTTTGTTAGCATATCTGCAGGATTATCTGCAGTTCCGATTTTCTGAAGTAGAATGTCACCTCTTTCTACTATTTCTCGAACAAAGTGGTACCGTACGTCGATATGTTTGGTGCGACCATGATGAACTTGATTCTTTGCCAGACATATGGCACTTTGACTGTCACAAAAAACCATGATGTTTTCCTGACAGATTCCCAAGTCTCTGACCAAACTGTGAAGCCAAATAGCTTCCTTAATTGCTTCAGTGATCGCCATGTACTCTGCCTCTGTAGTAGACAAGGCAACGGTTGACTGTAGCGTTGATCTCCAACTCACTGGTCCTCCTGCCATAGTAAACACATAACCAGTAGTTGATCGATGCTTATCGAGATCACCAGCATAATCAGAATCGACGTATCCAACTAGACAATTGACAACAATCTTGTCTCTTTCGAACTTCAAACCAATATCTACAGTACCTTGAATGTATCGTAGAATTCACTTCACTGCTTGCCAGTGACCTTTGCCAGGATTATGCATATACCGGCTCACCATGCTGACAGCATGTGAAATGTTTGGTCTTGTACACACCATTGCATACATCAGGGCTCCAACAACATTGGCATATGGGACAACATTCATCTACTGTTGTTCGTCATCTGTACTTGGAGACATGGATGCACTAAGTTTGAAATGTGGGGCTAACGGAGTGCTTACAGGTTTAGTCTTATCATCGATACCAAACCTCTATAGTACATTTTTCAAATACTGAGTCTGTGTCAAGCAGATTGTCCCTTTTACCCTGTCTCTCTTGATTTCCATTCCGAGAATCTTTTTGGCCTCTCCAAGATGCTTCATTTCGAACTCTGAGCTTAGCTGAGCCTTCAGCCTGTCAATCTCCACCTTGCTCTTAGATGCTATTAACATATCATCCACATATAAGAGCAGATAAACAAATGTACCATCTTGGAGTTTCTTTAAATAGACACAGTGATCAAACTGACTGCGTGTGTATCTCTGATTCTTCATAAAGCTGTCAAACCGCTTGTACCATTGTCGAGGTGACTGCTTCAAACCATATAGTGACTTGTTTAACTTGCAAGCCCAGTTTTCTCGTCCGGGAACTTTGAACCCATCTGGCTGAGACATATAAATCTCCTCATCCAAGGTTCCATGGAGAAATGCAGTTTTGACATCGAGTTGAGCTAGCTCGAGATCAAATTGTGTGACCAAAGCTAGTAATAAACGAATAGAGGAATGTTTAACAACATGTGAGAATACCTCATCGTAATCTATTCCTTCCCTTTGTGCATAACCTTTTGCTATCAGTCTAGCTTTGTACCTGATATTGTCTTTTCCTGGAGCACCTTCCTTCTTAGCATAGACACATTTGCATCCAATCACCTTCTTGCCTTTTGGAAGTGAAACCAACTTCCAAGTCTGATTCTGATGAAGAGATTGCATTTCTTCATCCATTGTTGCCTTCCACATACCTTGTTCTACACTAAGCATAACTTATTTGTAGTTGTACGGAATGTCAGCTTCAGTTATGGGAAGTGCAAATGCTACCATATCAGTATATCGAGCAGGTATCTGAATATTTCTCTTCGGTCTCCTGGTGGCAATAGATTCTTCTTGATGTGTGGTATCTTGTAGTGGTGTTTGTGCTAGTACCTCCGTCTCAACGGAGCTATCATCCCGATCGTCATCATCTTCAGGATGATCAACTATTTGAGTTGGTTTTTCTGGAATTGCAAGATTATCTAACTCCACCTGATTCTGATTCTCATTTTCTACAGTTGTTTGTTTCAACATAACAGACTCGTCAAAGGTAACGTCTCTACTTATCACGATCTTCTTTGACTCATGGTTCCACAGACGGAATGCTTTAACTCCTTCACTAAAACCCATGAAAACAACTTTCTTGGCTCTAGGCTCCAGTTTTGATTCCTTCACATGAAAATATGCAGAACACCCAAATATATGTAGACAATCATAATCAGAAACGGATTGTCCAGACCATACCTCCTTGGGAATTTTTCCATCTAGTGCTGAAGCAGGGAGTCTGTTGATGATAAAAGAGGCATATGACAAAGCTTCTGCCCAAAATGCTTTGCTCAATCTAGATTGGGATAACATGCATCGAACCTTATCAACCAAGGTACGATTCATTCATTCTGCTACACCATTTTGTTATGGTGTGCCTGACACAGTGAAATGTCTGACTATTCCCTCGTCTTGGCAAACTTTCTGAAATGGATCTGACTTGTATTCCCCTCCATTATTAGATCTTAGCCTCTTGATTTTCTTACCTGTCTGGGTTTCAATCATTTTCTTCCATTTAAGGAAGATATCCAGAACTTCATCCTTGTGCTTCATGGTGTACACCCAGACATACCTGGAAAAGTCATCAATAAATGTCACAAAGTAATGTTTACCTCCCAATGAAGCATTTCTGGAAGGCCCCCAAACGGCAGTGTGAACATAATCCAGTGTTCCTTTCGTACGATGCATAGTAGTGCCGAACTTGACTCGTGTCTGCTTTCCCAAGACACAGTGCTCGCAGAAGTCGAGTTTTCCACTTTTAGCACCTTTTAGTAGACCCCGTTTCACCAAATTCTGCAAAGCCTTTTCACCGACATGCCCTAAGCGCATGTGCCACAGTCGTAAAGTATCAGACGAATCTGCTTTTTCGATACAGTCGGAGACGGATGCACTCCCAGAGACTGTGTGACCATCAAGGAAATATAGATTTCTTTCTCGTATTCCCTTCATAGCTAAGAATGCACCGCGTACAACCTTCAAAACTCCACCTCTATGGTAACCTTGTAACCACTAGAGTCAAGAACCCCTAGAGATATCAGGTTCTTCTTCAGATCAGGGACATACCTGACGTCTGTCAGTCGTCTGATTGTACCGTCGTGCATCTTCAAACGTACAGTTCCAATACCTTTTGTCCGACATGCATTGTCATTTCCCATCAAGACAAGCCCTCCATCGATGTCCTCGAAACTTGAGAACCATTGTCGATTTGGACACATGTGATAGGAACATCCAGAATCCAGAATCCATCTATCAGATGAATCAACTGAGGAAGAAACAGAGAATGCTGAGTCATCTTCGTCATCAGCCTTTCGTGCCATATTCGCATTAGACTTGTCTTTGTTTGGACAATCTTTCTTCCAATGCCCTTTCGCGTGACAATAGGCACACTCATCCTTTGCAAGACGTCTCCGAGATGATCCTCCTGACTTCGAATGGGATCTGCCTCGTTCTTCAGATTTGCCAGATTTTCTGTTGTTCGTCCTGCCTCGGGCAATAGTCAGAGCTTCTGGTGTCGAATCTCTATGATCATTTTGATCCTTCTTCCGGTACTCGTTATTCACCAAAGCATTTGAAACATCCATGAATTTAACCTCATCTTTACCATATAACAGAGTCGTGGTTAAGTGATCATATGCTTCAGGCAGAGAATTTAACAATAGCAGAGCCTTATCTTCATCTATAATCTCAACATCTAGATTTTGCAGATCGGCAAGTATTTTGTTGAAATTATCAAGATGTTCAATCATAGGCGTACCTATCTTGAAGTGGAATCGAAAGAGTTTCTTTTTCAGATAGAGTCGATTCTCTACACTCTTTGTCATATACTTATCTTCCAGTTTCTTCCAAAGACTTGAAGCCATTGTTTCTTTCATGACAAAATATTTTTGATCTTTGGCGAGACACAATCGAATTGTGCCATAGGCTTGACGGTTAACATATTTCCAATCATCATCAGAAATATTTTTCGGTTTGGATCCTAGTGCAATATCGGATCCCTCACGGAATAACAGATCCATAACTTCGCATTGCCACATGCCAAAGTTGTTTGTGCCGTCAAATTTTTCAATATCAAACTTAGCATTTGACATTGAACTTCTTTGCCAAGAACTGCTGGTGGATGGTGGGTTTTGATCCTCAACTTTTTCTTCGCCTTTTGAACCATCCATTGTGCTTCAAAACAAACTTATAGAGCTCAACTAAGTAACAACAATACTTTAGGAGCGTAATTAGCAGAAACGGATGGCACGGTTGCGTCCGGAATGGTCCAAAACCTTGGAAATGATACTGAGTTTGTCAAAAACAGACTTAAAACGAGCTCAAACGGATCAAAATACCAAAAAAAATGTTAAATGGAATATTCCGTTATCTTTAACGAAATATTCTGACGGCGTTTGCTGATGCAGTGCTGATGTCACTGGGTCGACCCAGCTACTGGATTGGGTTTTGGGTCGGGTCGGGTCGACCTGCAGACTTCTTCTTCTTCACCCGATCTGCTGAAACTTTTTTTTTAAACTAAACTTTGACCGCGATTTTCGGGAGCATACGACGTCCAAATGACACGTTGTTTATTCCGCTGGACTCCTGGCGACGAGGGCTATCTCCTGGTATGATCAGAACAAAAATTTGACCACTTTGATTTCTGGGTGGTTTGAACAACCGTGGCTCTTGATACCAATTTGTTGTGCGAAAGCTAATGCGGAAGCTACTAAATCAAAGTGAGAATTATCATACACACAGAAACACAAAGATTTACGTGGTTCGGCAAATCGCCTACTCCACGGAGGTAGCACTGAATATATATAAACTGAAAATTGAGGGATGATTTTACAAGGAGGATACATGGATTTATATAGGAGAGTAGAGCACACCTCTGTCAATAATGGTGTGCTCTATCTTCAACAAAATCAGCCACCACCAACCCACTATCCACCAACCTTCCAGTGACCCACCGTCGCCTAATACCAACATTATCACCAAAAAAGTAGTATAAACTATGAAGTATTGTCATATGATGAAATTGACACGTGAAACAATATAGTTTGATAGTATACAGTAGCATCTACGCTTGTGCATGTTGTGTTATTATTTTTCTTATGTCCCTGTTAAGTTACCAAATCATCTTAATTAGGTAGACCATGTTAGTCACAATAGTGAGAATCGCCTTCTGCTTTTTCCTAGAGTAGTTCTGGATCTAAAAATTTGATTTAAACATCTTACAATAATGCGCAGAGCATAGACGTACTAATAAGAAAAGATTAATTAGGTAGACAATGTTATAATTGTGGGAATTGCCTTCCCGTAATCTAGGTTAATGTTTTACTTTTCTGCCACGAGGGGGGGTGTTACTGCTTTAGTTATAGGAGTCCAAGTGAATACCAAATTCAGCACTGTTAAGATTATGATGAAAAAACATGTTTTTTAGATGAAAATCAATATACTACTGTTAAGATTATGATTTAGATGCTTTTGTTACAGCTGCTTTATTAAAAAATTTACATCCCTCTAATTTCTTTTGCAAAATATTGTCTTTGTTTTGGTTTAGAATGAGGTAGAAACTCAGGAAGGTATCAAAGAAGTCATGGAGAAGAAGGAAGATTCTGAATCTCAACGAAAAGAGGACACCCAAAAAGAGAGTCGTCTTGATCACTTTCGAAAGTGAATGTTTGTGAGTTTTTCAGGCATATCAACAATTGACACCAGATGTAAAGCTTAAAAATGGCACTTTTATAAGAGTTTAAATGCAGTATCCGTCCATTTTGCAGTTTGTTATTTGTAAGCCAAATGATATTAATCTATTGTAAATTTTTTGGTATACTTCATTAACATCTATACTACTCGTCATGATGTGATTGATGTGGCACAGTGGGGGAATTGTATATTCGGGAGAATAGTAGGGTTGATAGAAAAAGGGGATGGAGTTTGTCAATTAAAAGCCACACACATATCTAGAGATTTATTCAGAAGATTGTACTAGAAGTGGGAATGAGTTGGAATTAGTTGGGAGTTTTAGTGCGTCTAGATTAGGCCGGAGAGAATTGCTGGGGAGCGAAGGTGGGTCTGAGAGATGCTTGAGAATGACTTGCATTATGTGAAATATTATGAGCTATTTGGCAGCTATATGAGAAGCTGGCACTGGTGTTCATAAAGTTCTGCAGGGACAAGTTATCGATTCTTGTTCCATGTTTGATAATATGCAACTTTGTCATTATATCTGGATTTTTGTTCGACCTCCAATGCCAGTGGTTTAAAATCACATACCCCTTCATTGAGTTGTATTGTTACTATTGTATTGATAAATCACATGTAAGTGGTTTAGTTGATAAATCTATTGTATTGAATTGTTGCGGTAGAACCTGTAAAATTTTGCCTAATTCACTGGTTTATTATTGTTGTTGTGAGATTATGTGGTGTACCGTGTGAAATGAATTTATATGTCTATAATTTTATGTTTTTAATGGACTGAAATGAAACCATTATTACAGGAAATGTGCCTTAGAAGCTAATTTGATAATTTTATGTTTTTAATGTTTTCTTTTTAAATAATTATAATCAGGTTTAATTAATTTCAAATTGGTTTAGACTTTTGAGATTAATTGAACAATTGCTATTAATATCAATCAAAGCCAGAGAGAAACTACAAATGTTATAAATGGTAGAAAAGATTTGAAAATGGTGAATAAATGTAAGGAAATGTGAGTTTTATAGCCAAGCATGATAGTGGGGGCATTTTGGACAAATTTTAGCCTCATTTGACTGTTACAGTCATGCTTTGCGCTCTTTAGGCGAGTCTCACGCACGCACAGTTAAATTGGATGGAAAAAGTCATTTTTTCACTTTAACTCAAAAACTCAGGCGTTTAAATGTAGGTTTCTAGACTGCAGGTGGTCAAGTGGGATATGCGCCATACCCCAGGCGGTCATCTGAAATTTACCCTAATTTTAAAAATAAAATTATTATGAACAATCGTCATTTAAAATATTTCTAAATTTAAAATCAAATAATAACATAAGTTCGATTAAGACAAGATTGTCAGTTAATTAATTTCTAGGACAATAAAAGAACAATAATTCTTGGGCGCCCGGCGCCCGGGGACATTTTAGCGACTGGTCGCTATTTTTTTTTTTTTTGATTTTGACTTCCAAATAATTTATATGATTTATTGGTACAATTTTTTTAATAAAAAAAATGATTTAGGTGTGTTTTTGGATACATATACAAAACAGTGTTGTATAGTCTGTATAACACTGTTTTGTATATGTATCCAAAAACACACATAAATCACTTTTTTTTATAAAAAATTTTGTACCAATAAATCATATAAATTATTTGGGAGTAGTAGTAAAAAAAAAAATAAATAAATAAATTTTGCGCCGGTCGCTAGGACGGTCGCCCAGCGCCGGTCGCTGTAGAATTACTCATAAAAGAAAGTTAATTTGCGATTTGTAAGCTAAATAAACTTATCTGACATCAACTTGACAGCTAAACCATTGACAATGAGCTTATCTTACATCAACTTGAAAGCTTAGCATGGGAGGATTGAAGATATTTTAAAATATATCTTAGTATATTTTGTAAATAATGAAAGCTTAATCCTAAAGCTAATTTGACACTATTAAATCTATATTATATCCTCAGATTTATAAATTAAAAAAAAAGTCGCATTTGACTTTAATACTATAGTTAATTTTGAAAATTTAAAAATATGATGTAAACTTAATTTATAATAAATTTTTTGTATGTATTATTCGACAAATGCTTAAAATTGTGTTTAATTAAGTGGCAGGATATTGAAAAGTCAACTGGTAATAAGTTATCATTCACAATTAATTGTCTTTTTAAAAAACTTATATAATTTATAATATTAACCATTATAGTAATTAAAATTAAATAAGTTAATGTCAAATTTGAAATTTAAAATTTTTAAAATTAATTATAAAAAAATTACTGTTTTTAGAAACAAAAGAATTACTATTTAATTTAGTTGGCCGACATTTTATAACAAGGCCATAACCTAACTGAATTTCAATTGGATTAAGTGTGGCAAAGTCAGCTTTTACTTGTATCGGTTTTTATACTAACATTTTACGTGATGGGGCCTCAAATTTTTATTTAAAAACCTTTAAACTCGTTCACACTTGGTTCGAAAAAAGTAGAGGAATCATCTTCTTTTTCTTCATACAAACTAGCTCACTGTCACATTGAATGTGATAATATTGGTAAAGTATAATATTTATAAATAAATTTATGTCGAATTATAATTATGAAACTTATTAATACATGAGATTGATAAAAATTATACAAAGGTCTTACTTATTATACATATCTTCAAAAAAAATTATAATTAATAATTATTCACGTAATTGACAATTAAAAACTTTCGAAATATTTATCATTTTCCTTGTGTATAAATTCTCAACAACAGAAAAAAGAACTAGCTTGTCATTGATATTTACGTGAATTCACTAACAAGATGAGATTAAACAAATTAAAATAAAATCTCTAATTTTACTAATATTTGTTCAAGGCGGTTTTTTTTTTCTTCTCCTTTTATATATAGAGATAATATACAAATTGTTGACATGTCATATTTTCGAAGTTCTATCTACTCCGGCTGCAGAATCTATAAGAAAAGCAATTTTAATTCCCATTTTGTGGCATTTAATTAAGTGATATTCATAAAACAATTAATAACATTAACAAATTAATTCCCGTTTTGTGGCATTTAAGTGATATTTATAAAACAATTTATATCTATAACAAATGAAAGAAAATACTAAAATTGCAGTACGAATCATTGTATAAGCATGATTATAAACTAGTACACAGTCATAGAATTATTATGCGAATTATCATTAACTAGTCATCCGTACAGTAATGATATGTACTCATCACCTCTAATTAAGTAGATAAATTGAAAACAGAGGAGGAGAGAGAAAAGAGCATGCACCTTCCGTAGGATCTGTTGTAGCATTTCTTTGTGTTTGAGCTCCAACTATGGCAATCAGACAGAAGAAGATGGTAGCAAAGTAGAAAACAACTGCCGCCGGTGATCTTCTCGCCGCCGGCGCCACCGTGATTACTTTTTTCATTGGAACTAGTTATCAGGTTGGTTGTTGACAATGCAGAAAGAAAGTGTTAATATACAGGATCATCTATCTGAGTCGGCTAAATTAGCTGGTTAAGATGTTCAAGGATAGAATAGTAATTGTAATAGAGTTAGCTAAGGAGATTTGTGTACTTTTATTATAAGTTGGTTAGACCAGTTGTTAACAGACTTCTTACAGAAAGAGAGAATCGAAGAAAGAGAGGGGACATATAAATAAATATTCAAATTTTGATATGTAAAATTGTAAAAAAAAAAAAAAAATTATATTACTTATAATAAATGTTATATTTGTATTGACCCTACAGACAGAATATTAAAAGTAATTTTTATTTTATTTTGAGAACCAATTATGTTAGTATAATTTAATTCTAAAAACACATTGCATTCTAGAGGGCCTAGAAAGAATATGGTGAAAAGGTCAAGGGAGTTACTTTTTTTTCATGTAATGCTTGATTAATGCTGAAATGTTCTAACTTTACTAAGGGATATATTTGGCCATGTTACATTATATAGTAAAGATAAAAATCTTTATCACTAAGCTATTATTTTTGGTCTTATGACGTTAAATTTAAAATAAAAAAAATATTTATAATAAATATAATAAAAAGATGAAACTTTAGAAGAATCTATAAGTCCCGTTAGTTTCAGCTTTTTCTTGACAACTTCTAGTTTCTGACTTCTGAAAAGCTACATGAGTGGCGTTTGTTTCAGCTTTTGGATCTAAAAACTAAAAACCGAATACAAGCACCTTAATGCATAAAAAAAAATTGGAAGCTAAAATCACCTATTTAGGTGCTTCTCAACTTCTCAACGCTTAATAAAATAAAATTATATTATTTATATATACTACATATTATATAATATCGGAGCGGCTTTAAAGCGAAATTTAAAGAGCGAACCAAAGACGAACCGTCGTCTTTGGTGTCTATAGCGACGATTCGACCCGTCGCCAAATACTATATGGCTATGGCGACGGGTCGAACCGTCGCCATAGACACTAAAGACGACGGTTCGTCTTTGGTTCGCTCTTTAAAGTTCGCTTTAGAGCGGTACCGTATATAATATATACATAAATCTTTATATTGATGTAATAATATTTATATTATATTTTTATATATGTTAATATATATTTTTTTATAAATATATATTAAGAAATAATTACATATTAATATATATTTATAAATAATTATATATAATATAAGATTTATATTTTAAATATGTATATATATATATTTATGTATATACAAATATATATTAATAACTAAACATAATATATATCAATAAATAATTATATATTAATATATATTTATACATAATTAACTATATAATATAGGATTTATATTTTAAATATATATTAATTTAAAATATAAATAAATATATATTTAAATATATTAAAATATTTTATTGTTAAGGATTCTTATCTTTCTATGTATATATAATTTTGTAACTATATTGGAGGAGTTTTAAAATTGAGATTCTACTCAATATTGAAATTTTCATGTAAAATATTTATATTTCAAAGGGATGGAGTGTAATTTTAACCCTTCAAGTTTGAGGGAGTCCTAAACTTGACCGAAATGGAAATGGAAATGGAAATGAATGGAAGATGAAGCAAGCGCTTTCTCTGCTTAATATCCAATGAGTAATAATTAGTTGGACTAGGATAATATTAAAACTTCAATAATTTCGGCCGAATAAAAAGACGCAATGATGTATGTGCATCTGTGGTGACGAAATGATGGCGCCAGCCCAGTACACCACCCCCAAACAACAACAAAAATATCGTCATGTTACTGTGCAATGATGTATGTGCAGCTGTGTACTTTAAATGTATAATTTGAGGAGTCCGGATCACTTCGTGTCACGAAAATTCTCTCCATCAGAATATAGCGAAGGGAATAAAAAAAAATTGGCTCCTCGTCTCTATCGGTTGGAACATTAGAGGATCAAAGTATTTAGTTTATTTTATTTTTTTATCTCCTCTCCTCTCCTTTCTCGGTTAGAACTTCAAAGAATAAAAAAAAAATTATAAGGTAGTTTATATAGGATCAAAGTATTTAGTTTATTTTATTTTTTTATCTCCTCTCCTCTCCTTTCTCGGTTAAAACTTAAAAGAATAAAAAAAAAATTATAAGGTAGTTTATATAGGATCAAAGTATTTAGTTTAATTTTTTTTTTATCTCCTCTCCTCTCCTTTCTCGGTTAGAACTTCAAAGAATAAAAAAAAAATTATAAGGTAGTTTATATATATATATATATATATATATATATATATATATATATATATATATATATATATATATATATATATATATATATATATATGGAGGTTTGACAAAGAATAAAGGAGAATTAATTGTTCTTCATATTATGCTCATATTTTGTTTTGATTTAATCTAATCCCACTACTCTTTCTTCCGTTAATAGTTTGAACGTTATTTTATCTCTTAATAAAAGTTTAATTTAATTATGTTGGCAAAACTAAAAGACTTGTTCCATCTTGACTGATTCAGAAATTAGTTCTCAACTCCTCCACAAAAAGAAATCCAAATTCAA
This sequence comes from Aralia elata, assembly GCA_034770075.1. Classification (NCBI taxonomy): domain Eukaryota; kingdom Viridiplantae; phylum Streptophyta; class Magnoliopsida; order Apiales; family Araliaceae; genus Aralia; species Aralia elata. The sequence goes on from CM068377.1 coordinate 82,592,268, forward strand.
TAGTTCTACAAAAATAGATAATCCTCAGAAATTATAAACTCAATAAACAACTATAGTTATAAACATATAATTAATTAAACCTACAGTGAGCTTCGTGTGCGAACTACAGCTTACGGACTAAGTGCGTACCTTCACAAAAGTGCTCGCGGGTTGAATTGTAGTCGCGGGTCGGGTCGGGTCCATTTTAAACAAATAATGCAAAAGCAGCAGTCATGAAAACCAAAGAAGCAAGCCAACCCAGCTTGGAAGAGGCTCTGAAACGACGAACCCAGCCATCAAAGTCGGAGCAAATCTGACCAAATCCTCATCATTTTGAAGCGAACCAACACACACTCTCTCTCACGGCGAAGGTAAGGCTGCTGATGATTATGATAATCAATTTTTCATTCTAAAAATTCTTTTTTACATTTGGATTCCGCCTATTTTTCCTTGATCTGTAGTTGATGAACTCAAAATTTAACAAGAATACCAACAACCCTGTCTTGTCTCCTGATAATCATATACATCTAGAATCAGTACTGAAGCTGATGCCTGAAGTTTCAAGATACTGCAGTATGGAAATCTTTCTCTCTTAATTAGCTTTCAAAATCGGTTTTTGATGTTTTAATCATATGCAATTTGGGTTGCTTTTTATGTGTTTGCTTTTCATTTAATTTGTTAATTCTAGTTCATTTTTGTGCGTTCTGGAGTTCTTGTAATAAGTATCTTGTTAGACTATATTGTTAGTTTTTACTTCTTGTGCTTCAAGGTTTTACTTTATGATTTAGTGGTTTAGTTTTATTCTTATAAATCTTGAAGTTTAATTCTGGGGGTTTCTATTAGATGGGTGTTGGCCGTTGGGTGTTTACAAATGCATCTTTTTTCTAGTATATAAAGGGTGGTTTTTTTCTACTTTATTTGAGGAGAACTATAATTTTATTGATTTGTTTGTGTATCTGATCATGGTGCCTTCGATTTTTTATTAGTTGTTTGAAGTATGGCAAAGTTAGATGGAAGACACTAGGGTCTAGTGTAAAGTGATCATCATAAGTGAAGCATGAAAAAATTTTGGTTCTTTTGAAGCTTTTGAAATGGAGTAGTTTTGCCTAGACCATCCACAAAGAGAGAAAACTTTAAGCCTGACCAAGATTTATGATACAGAAAATAAAATTACCTGTGGATGGTTTTGTCATGGGTTGTTTTCCATATTGATCAATCTGATGGCATTTTCTTGTTAGCAGATTTAAAAGTGTATAATAATCTTAACTTGCATAATCTCTTCAAAAAGGAATGAGTTAACATTGTATAGCATAAACAAATGACCCTGTATAAGTAGCTATTTCTGTCCAATAAGGAAATGCTCCTAATTATCAGTTTGCTAAATGATTTGTTTGACGCACATATACTTGATGTTTTAGATCAATAATTTGCATTGATTTTAATTTAATCGTACAGGTTATGGATGATCATTTAGAGGATGAAGTACGAGGTAATGATGAATGTGGTGATAATGTAGACAATACTGACATGGATGTAGAGAATAGGAGAATTGAAGGGGAGAGAGATGAGTTAATAGAAGAAGTTGGAAGCGATGAAGATAGGGAAAATTTTATTTATAATCCGCAAGTAGCCGACCATCTCAAACCTAGTGTTGGAAAAGAATTCCAAACATTAGATGAAGTTAAGGATTTCTACAATGCATATGCTAAAGAGGCGGGATTTAGTATTCGAAGTTGGGCTACTAAGAAAATCGAAGGAAGTGGTGAAGTGAAAAGGAAAGAATATGTTTGTTTTAAACAAGGTAAGGGAATAACAATAGCGGATGTTGAAACTAAAAGGCGTCGGGGATCGATAAGAGAGAGTTGTAAAGCAAAGGTTGCTGTGCTGAAAATAAATTCAGGTGCATTTGTAGTGACCCAATTTATTGAGGGTCATAGTCACCATTTGGCAACTCCGTCAAAGAAACATTTATTAAGATCTCACCGAAATGTTTCGAGTGCGCAAAAGTGTTTGAGTCAACAACTTGCCATGATAAATATACCCCCACATCAACAATTCAATTTCCTTGGAGTACAGGCTGGAGGGTTTGAAAATATTGGGTGTACACAACAAGATTTATATAATTATGAAAGGGATAGACGTAATGAGTTGAAGGGGCATGACGGAGAAATGTTGGGTGAGTTTTACAAATTAGAAAAGGGCAAGAATCCATCATTCACTTATGAAATTAAGGTCGATAATGAACAAAGGATAACACATTGTTTTTGGGCTGATGCAACCTCTAGAAGGGCATATAGTTTTTTTGGTGATGTCGTCGTCTTCGATACGACATACAACACCAATCGCTATGGGATGATTTTTGCACCACTGATGGGAGTTAACAAACATGGTCAAACCATAATTTTTGCTTGTGCATTCTTAAGTGATGAGACAGCGGATTCATTTGTTTGGCTATTTAACAAATTTTTAGAGGCTATGCCAGGTGATGCCCCTAAAATGATCATTACTGACCAAGATCCCGCGATGTCTAAAGCAATTTCAGAAACTCTTCCGGATACATTTCATAGATACTGTAGTTGGCACATATTGACAAAATTTTCTGAAAAGCTAGACTCGGTGAAGTATAACGCTCACTATAATGAATTTGCCAATTGTATTTGGAATTCAGAGTCTAAAGAAGAGTTTGATTTGACATGGACAGAGCTTGTTGGGAGGAGTGGGTTACATGATAACAAATGGTTACAAGCAATGTATGAAATTCGTTTAAATTGGGTGCCTGCTTATTGTAATCATGTTTTCTCGGCCAATATGTCAAGTAGCCAACGAGCGGAAAGCTGTCATGCATTTTTCAAAAGATATGTATCTAAGAATAATTCGCTAGTTGATTTCATGATTCAATTTAATAGGGGGCTAGTACGCCAACGTCAAGAAGAGTTGTTGGCCGATCACAAAGATTTGATTGAGAAGCCTAAAGTGAAGATGAATCATGACTTTTTGTTCCAAATGGTTGATATTTATACTCGTGAAATGTTTTACAAATTCCAAGATGAGATATGGGATTGCTTGAATTACCGTTTTGAGCTTATCAAGGAGAGTGACAATCAATGCGTGTTTCTAGTTCATAGGAAAAAAGTGGTCACATGTAGAGTGCGAGAACTTATTTATGACAAAGAATTGGGTTTTGCTTCATGTAGTTGCCACAAGTTTGAGAGTATGGGGATACCATGTAGACATGTGCTTGGTTACTTGCAGAAAATGTATGATTTAGACGAATTACCAGAACAATACATCTTGAAAAGGTGGACTAAGAAGGCAAACTCCAGCATAGTGGTCGATAATGAAAGTGGCATAATGATAAACAGTGACAAAGAATATCTAATCAAGCGAAGTGAATTAATTCAATGTTCTTTGGATGTTATTGATAAAGCCCTCACAAGCCAAGCAGGAATTAATATTTATAAAGATGCTTTGGCTCATGCACTGGAATCAATCAATCTTGTTGTAGATAGTGGTAAAAGTTCACAATGTGGAATTGGTGGAAGTGTCGTCTCCGGGAAGATGAGTTACAATAAAAAATATGTTTACAATGAACCAAATCAAGTTAGGGCAAAAGGATGTGGCAAAAGACTTAAAGGAGGGAAAGAAAGGGCTTTAAGGAAGGCAAATAACTCAAAGGCTAGACGTTGTCATGGTTGTGGCAAAGTTGGACAATCACATGACAAACGGAATTGTCCAATGGTTGCACATCGGTAAGTAATATTTACGTAAAAGTTTATTTTTTTTCTTTCTCAATCTTTAAATGATGTGTGTTATTCTGACTTTTGTGTAGGGATTCTCCCGACAATGAAGGTGCAACTACATTTTCAAGTTCAGAGGATGAATATGAATATGAAGAACATGGTAGTATATAGACGGATTAAACATGGTGTTCCAGCTTGAGTGCGCTGCAGAGTTAAATGTTATATGATGTGCTGAATGCCTGCTCCATTTCTATGTTTTATTTTTCTTACAGTTTAATTGTAGGACAACTATCTGTAACATTGTAGACTAATTAGAAGCTTGGGACTTTACAGTTAAGCCTTTGGTCACTGACTCTAAACACTATATAAAAAAATAGATAGAAGACAAGGAGATATAAATTGGTTAACAAATCAGTGTACAACAAAAATCAATATATATTTGGCAAGGACAAAATCATTGGTTCCACATACCATATCTGCCATAATAATTTGTTTTTGGGTTCAAGAGCGCAAAAAAAGACTTCTTTACAGGAAAGTCTGCCAAATTGCCATTTGGGAAGTATTATCAAAATCAAATAGTTTCATTTTCAATAATTTCCAAGCTCCAATTACATAAAATCACACCCTTAAATTGCATCAAAATATTTATAGTACATAACCAACTTTCAAACCAAGACTTACAGTCGAATAAATTGTATATCCTTGACACTTCAATAAAAATAAATGAATGACAGGATCTTCATAAATAAAAACAAAAAATAAAAAATAAACTATCCTCCAATAATCCAATACTAATAAATATTTAAACTTAATTTTGTCATAAAATAACAGGAACTAGCTAGATTCATCGGTACCAACACATCGGTACCAACACAGAAAAATACATAAGAAACAAGCATATTACATAGACCACTCATAAATCAAAGAAATACTATTCAAGCACTTTAGGCACTTTTGTGAAGGTACACACTTGGTCCGTAAGTGGCAGTTCGCATACGAAGCTCACTGATTAAACCTATATGTATATATGTTAGGATATATATATACATACATGTTTAATTCTTACTTAAACGGTGTCTCATCTCCTTTTTCAAGCCTACATGCATAGGGTATAGTTTTTTCCAATATTCATTATTCATTGAAAACAATGGGAAAAGATGTGGCCATGGCCTATGGGTACAGATTTTTCCACTAGTTCATATTTTCTAATTTTAATAAATACTAGAGATGTATCTTTTGCAATATAATTTCCCTATTCCATATATTTAAAGTCATTCATTCCTTCATCAAACTATTTTTGCCTTCATAAAATTACTTTCAGCCAACAGGTTTGCTTAGATTTATTTGCCATTTTAAAACAACTAATCTATACAAGACACGGATTTAGTGGATATAAATTAGTTACTTTAATTTGGTATTATTGTATATTTTTATCTAATAACACAAACACGTAATATAGTTTAACTTATGAAAATTTTTGTGTCACGAATACATAATTTGTGTGTAGTAGATGCTTCTGGCCTAACTACCCTTTACTCATAGAGAAAGAAAAATGTCTTGTTTGTATTTTATGATAATTAGTAATTGATAATGTTTAGTGTGATTGTATGGATCGTGGGATTATGAATTAAAAATCTTAGTAGTTATATATATATATATGAGGAATGATCCATAGCATGTATTTGTTATGTATCATTATAGGGCATACATCATCCATACTAATGAAAACAAAAAAGAACAAACAGGATTAGAAACTGAAAATCGACGTCCGCTACTATTACTAGCGGACGGTAAAAAAAATACATACCATCTGCTACTAATAGTAGCAAACACTAATCAGAATAAGGGCTTGACTTTATTAACCAGGATTTATGATTTATTAATTAGAATTTAGGGTTTATAAATCAAGGTTTAGGGTTTATTAACCAAGATTTAGCGTTTATTAACTCCTTTTTTAACTAGGCTTAAGGTTTATTAGCTCTTTTTTTTAACTAGGCTTAAGGTTTATTAACCTTATTAATCTATGATTAATAACCCTAAACCCTAGTTAATAAACCCTAAACCCTAGTTAATAAACTTTAAACTCTAGTTAATAAACTTTAAACTCTAGTTAATAAAGTCAAACCCTTATTTTGATTAGCGTCCGCTACTATTAGTAGCGGATGGTATGTGTTTTTTTTACCGTCCGCTACTAATGACGTCTTCTAATCCTGACCGTCCTTTTTGTTTTCATTAGTGTAGATGGTGTGTACCCTATAAGGATTTATAACAAATACATGTTATGAATCATTCTCATATATATATTTATAGGGTTATGTTCCACAGCTGATGTTAGTTGGGAGCACTATTCTAGCTAACAGATATGTGGTCGTCCATTGTATGATCTAAGGGGTGAGATTGAATAAAGCTTGGGCCTGGCCGCAGATAGGACCTGCGGCCAGTGCAATTCTTACTAGCGGCTAGACTAATGACTATTATACCCTTATTTTGACTTTTCAAATTGGCCGCTAGTAGGACTTACAACTAGAATACAAAAAAATAAAAAAAAAATGGGCTTGGTCGTAGGTTCTACTTGCGGCCAGAATATCCTTTACTCCTCTATTCCATCCTCAGCGTAATAGTCAATATTTTGGTTAATTCTTCCAAAATTTAAGATTTGTACATCAGTCCTCTATCATAGTGGAGAAATCTAGTTTGAACAATTGTATTGATTGAATTTTCTTGGACCAATTGTATTAATTGAATTTTCTTGGACGAGATTTCTTTTGAAGATACAATACAATAATGGTGAATAGTTCACTCCAAGATAAGAATCATAAGTGGAATCATAAATTTTACGAGCACAATCAAGTAACAAATTTATCACTACTTCACTATTCTTGTAATTATGATTAACTAGTATGTCGATTTGGAAGAATCATCCAAAATACTAATTATTACATTGAGGATGGAACAGAGGAGTAAATGATATTTTGGCCGCATGCTAAGCCTATCTCCTTTTTATTTTTCTGTATTCTGGCCGCGGCCAGTCTGAAAAGCCAAAACACTACTACAAAACAGTAAATAGATAACGCGTAAAAAACGTTGTGGTTTCATTCAGACAAACGTCGTAGTTAAGGGTGTCATCTATTTGACACCCTTATACAACGTTTTAAAACGTTGTAGTTAGGCACATTGTACAACGTTTTTTAAGAAAAAACGTTGTAGATTTGTTTTCCATAAATTAGTAGATGCTTGAAAACGTTGTAGTTTAATATATTAGACAACGTTTAGACACATTTACACAACGTTTAGAATGTGTCATCTATTTAGACAAATTAATATAACGTTTTTAAACCGTGACTTAAAAATGTTGTAATACATGCATATGTGGTATTACCAGTGCACCTGCAATCTGCTAATGCCATGATATATAGCTAAAAAGGTCTAAATTCTCATTTAAATTTAAAGCCAAAATGTATCAACCATTCAAAATACATCCCAATAATACCATTCATTACAGTTTCAAATTACTACATCCACAAAATATATCAAACTATCCATACATCTCAAATTCACTTTTCAATATAATTACTACTATAATTACAACTCCCATTTTGAAGGTAGAGACTGTTCGCCACAAGAGAGTCACCTACCAAACCAACATCGTCAAAATTGAGCATGCCTCTGAACTTCTTGGTACTGAAAATGGAAGAAAAAGACATCAATTCAATCCTATATATATTTATCTCAAAACTTTACATCTTAAATGTTCAATAGAAGTATATATACCCGTTTAAATGGTTATTGATGGCAGTAAGATCTTTTGAGGGGCTTTGTTAAGCATGAATGCTCTCTCCAACACAAGCATAGTAGCTTTTAGAACTATGTGAAATTAAAGCATCCATCTGGAGACAATTGCAAAACAAATTTAGCTAACAATTAATAGTCCGACCGTTACAGAGAAGGGAAGGGAAGAAAAGGGATTTTAATATTCTAGCAGAGGCATGGTCCATGTGGTTAGTTATTAAGTTTGTAAGTGTAGGATAAGGTGGTGTAGGTTAGCTAAGTTTCTCATGTAAGCATATCTACTACAATAGTGAGTCATGTAATTTCCAGTTAAAAGTAAATGAAAATATAGATATCTTGACTTGAAGCACCATTAATTATCCTTACTCTTTCTTTACAGTTTGATACTTAGCATATGGACATTAATTCCGCAATGTTTCTAACTGAAAGTACTATAAGCCACTGTACGAGATCCTTTCAGTGACCAAGTGGGAGACTGATTGTGAACTTTAAATTTTAAAATGAACACTCAACTAAAGTAAAAGAAATATAAATTCAATGAAGTCCTCCAAACTAGTAAAAAGAAATGAAATCAATGCAACAAAACAAATACCTTTGATGACCGCAATGGAGAGACGTAGACATTGTGTACTGCAGATACTTTCTTCGGGGACATATACGGGAGGTTGGGAAATGTAGATACTTTGGGCGAACCAGGACATTGACTTAATTGGCCAGGAATGACAAAATAAATAAATAAATAAATAATAAATACAAAGACAATCATACAATACCACAGGTTTCAGGAAGAGAACTTCCTAAGAGATCATAACAAAACCTCGAGTTAAGATTTTAAGAAAAGCTGTAGAGTAAGCTTACCCCCATTATTATTGGTAGCTTCTGAAACCTGGTTACTTTTTTAGCATTTTCAGCAGGGGCAAGCTCCACTAGTAGAGGCTTAACAGTAGGAATGAATAATTCATTGTAAAATGTGATAATATCGATATGATCCTTCCCAGTTTTCTGTTTCAAAACCATTCAAAGGCTTAGAGTTTGCTCGAAAAATTGAGGGCAGGAGAGTAGAAGTATAGAAACATAACCCTCTACATACCCCATTGCGGCGAGCTGCTGACCAATCAACAAACACACTTCGAAAAACCTGAGGCTTAAGTTTAGCTGAGAAATCTGCAGTCCGAACAGAAACAGTTAGAAGAATGATTAAAGAGTAGCTCAAGTTCTCACAAGTATCTAATAGCAAACCTTTGCAACTCCATACAGACAACATAGGATAATCTGATCTATATGGCGGTTGAAGAATAAAGCAGTTTGCTGCGCAAGGATCTGTTGAAAAAGATGGTATACGTTCTCCCTAATTTGCTGTGACAATTGTAGCCTTTCAATCATACCATTGATTCTGACAGTTGCTAACTTTACAATCTGGCAACTCAAAGAAGTTCAAAATATGTAACATTAGCATATAAACATTAAACAGACAATACAATAAATGAACAATGGCGAACATCAGATCTTATCCCGAATAAATGCATGTAACATGACCAAAACAGTATGCGTGGCCAGGGAAGCTAATTTGCCCGCAAGTAAGGATATGTATATATGTACTAAAGTCAGGTTAAAATGAGCATTAATGACACATCCACCTTGGGATTGTCACTCTGCCACATAAATCTGTCAACATATACAATTTGGGAAATGACTGGACAGTTAGATGTGCAAATCTTCAGAAACATTGATAATCCCACCAATCACAAGGCAACAATATACAGGATGCCCAGATAAATGTATTCAACAGATACCTTAACAATGAAACTCAATATAATAAGAATCAATTATAGGGAAAGTTAACTTCAACTCTTAGGTGATAACAGGGAAATAGACGTCTCCTTAATGATACCATATGCACAAAATAATATATCTACCAGAAAATTTTGAGATTCTTGAAGACAAACAAAATATTATTACCTTGCCAAAGAATACAGTGATAGCAGTTTCTGCACATGTTTCCCCTCCGCCCCCTGGGTTTGGTCTTGTTGGACTGCATATAAGTAGCCATTCTCAGTACTCAGAAATAGGAAATAGAACAGTAGCACTATGGTGCAGATAATATAGGTATGCTACTTCATGGCACCTTGAAATTATCCTAAATACCTCGAAAATACAGACTGCAGAGCAGGTGGCTGTCCTCCTCCACATCGAAAGTCTCGTCGTCGGAGCTCCTCAACACAATCATCTTTGGTGAAGACATGATTGTCGATTGATTCGAAGAGAGAGAGGGGAAAAAAAACCTATGAGAGAGAAAATTGCGATTGCTATTTGCTGTTATGGAGTTTCTCGCTGCTGAACCTTTGGAGCACATTCAGATCTTTAATCTCTTCAACATCTTCTGAATCATCATTTATTTTGCAATTTGTAAGTTATAGCAAGAAATTAAAGTCACATACGTACCAAAATTAGGGATTTGGTCTCCACAAAGGTTTAGGGGTGGAAGGTGTGAAGAATCGGATTGCAAAATTGTTGTCGACGCCGGGTTTTTCGTCTTTCCAATTTTAGCCTTTTGATTGAATGATTTTTGGAAAAGGTCGGCATTAATGTCGACGGGGTTTTGAAAGATCGTTTTTTATGATGAGCCAATTAACCAGAGTCGCCAGTTGGTATATTTGAAATGGATGTACCAACTCATCCGAGTTTTCATTTTTTTTATAAATCGCTGGCTCATATTAGACTCTGAATTAATTGGTCTGCGAACCGAGATTCATAGAGTTCGGGGGCTTGCTTAAGCGAGGGGAAGGTGTTAGGCACCCCCCGACTTCCGTGAAACACGGTTACCGCAAATCTTGATACTTTCCTATCCTTTAATTCATGAAATGTGTATGTGTGCGTGTGTGTATGCCTATGTGAACGTGGTGGTGAGTTTACATGAAGAAACCGTTTGGGTTTTCAGAAAAGTCGTGTTTTCTTTTGAGAATGCTTTAGAATGTCCTTCGATTTATACGAGAAAGTTTATTCTTTAGAAAGGTTTGATTTTGACTGTCACAACTGTAAGGTTTTCAATTGGGTGTCGTTTTGGCAAAGTAAGAGTTTTTAAATCTTCGTCAAAATAGCAATCGAGATCTATACGTTGCTTTCATAACTCAAATGATGGGCAACCTCTAGGATCTCTTTAACCCTATGCACAAGGATTTAATAAAACATTATTTATTTTTTATAAAACCATTTTTTGATGTTTTGAAAACGACTTCTTTTGCCTTCTCGTTAAAAGGAATCGACATTCATTAGCATTCCCAATTTTTAGCCTCGTGATTCATATAACCTAATTTGATGTATTTTATGAAAATCTTTATCGTTTAGCTTTGAAATCAATTTTGGGTCATAAATCAAATCAAGCATAAAAATGCGTTGGGGCTATTCATGGGCATGTAAGCCATCAAAATAACCCCGAACACCAACAATCGCATACTTTCACTATGACGGGGCCTTAAACACGATTCTCGCCTTAGCGTCGTTTTAAGGCCCGGCGATTACATATTTACAATGAAAACCACATCATTCCTACTTCTTACATCAAAAGAGGTCCATCATCGGATTTGGACCACGGGGTCGCTTTCCTAGGCTCACACCCAAATCTCCACACACCCACAACCGGATATTACAAGAAATAACCAACACGGATAAACTAACAATACCAAGACATCCTAAAATAGCGATCTAAAGGAACCACGCCCAATATAGCACCGTAAAACAAACAAAAAAAGTCAATAAATAAATATCATCGGGTTATTAGGAAGAATTTTGTTCCGATGGAACCCTCACTAATAATCCCTAATTTATTGTTCCATCATCAATTACATGCAAACTACATTTAATTCAACCAAAGGACATGATAGAAATTGCAAAAATAAGAAGATTTTCACTTTGCAAATGAGATCAAAGTGGATATAAACTTGTGTATTTTGAATAGAAGAAGAAGTATATATGATACAATCAAATCAAAAGAATATTATTCCTCTCTTTTTCTTCCTTTCTCTCCTATTTTGTTGCAAAAACTATGCTATTTTCTCCTTGAATTTCCATGCTGTTGCTGCTTATTCTTCTGCTCTCGCCTCATTCAACTCTCTCTGCATCACTGAATGAAGGAAATGTGCTGAAGTAGGCTGGCTAAGCCCAGTCGCAGATTGATCTGCGGCTGGCCGTAGATCAATCTGTGGCTGGCCTTAGCCCGCCATCCACTCAGCCCGCCATGCAATTTAGTTATTTAATTCTCCTCGGTTTCAGCACCGCACCTCGATTCTCGCGTCGTGCTGTCGGTTTTCGCCGAAAGGCTTGTATTTTGCAGTCCGGGAATTACTGTGAGACGTGACACATTATTCGGGAATGCTCATTTCGGATGGCCTTGTTGTCACGTCGGTTTTGACTGCAAATCGTCGTGGTAGCGTCGAGTGTTCGCACTTGTGCCCATTCTTCGCTCCAGCAGGCCGGTTCAATTGACGATTTTGTCCTCCTGTCACGGTTAGCATAGGGAACGCAAAATTTGGGTGTCTACAATTGTCTCCACAAATTCGTCCCACAGATTTTGTTTCGTCCCTCAGAATCGAATTTGGGCAGCTTCCTCAAAATCGGACAATTCGAACAAAGCCTTAACATCCGTCCCCTCGCCTTGTTGTTCAGCTCGCCGATAAGGCCCAAGTCCACTTTTTAACCCTAATCTCTCTCTAAATAGTAGTCTGTCTACAAATTCAAGTATCGGGACGACAGTGGCACAGTGGACGCGGTGGAAGACGGATGTGTTGGTGGTGGTGGTGGTGTTGGGCTTGAAGGAAGAGGAGATTTGTTCCTCAGATTGTTTATATGGGGGGAGATTTGTTCCTTAGATTGTTTCGCCTCGTCACTTAGGAGATAGGACTTTACCTTGTTTGGGTAACATTAAAACCAACTTGTCGAAATTTACTGTGTTTGCCCCTCCGTGTTTTTTTACATAGATAACGTTTTTTTTAAAAAAACGTTATAACATTAAAACCAAAAATTACACCTTCTAAAACCACAACGTTTTTGCATATCAATCTACAACATTTTATCAAAAAAACGTTGTGCAAATAAAAATCACAACGTTTTTTTATAAAAATGTTGTCTATTAAGTGTTATCTATTTACTGTTTTGTAGTAGTGAAATGAGAGCATAATAGTCATTAGTCTGGAAGCTAGTAAGAGTTGCACCGGACCCAAGCCTTATTCAATCTCATCCCTTAGATCATACAATGGACGACCACAGATCTGTTAACTAGAATAGTGCTCCCAGTTAACGTCAGCTGTGGAACGGGACCCATATATATATATATATATATATATATATATATATATATATATATATATATATATATATATATATATATATATGAATGAGGTTGTGATGGCTCAAAATGATATGTTTACAATTATTAAAATGAAAAGATTACTATTAATATAAATAATATAATATCTATTTTTTTGAATGACAACATTTTAAATCATTTTCACAGTCAAACTCACGTGACAATCTTAAGCTAGCATTCTATCCCATCTGTATATATTCCATTTGATCAGTTTAAAATCCATTTTAACTGATCAATTTTTCCATTGTAGATGTATATATCATGTAATGTATTTAAGTTTTATTAATACAGTAATAGTTAAAATTTGAAATATGCATGTCTTTATTTAAAATTTTAAATTAATTAAGACAAGATTTTGAAATATTTATGTAAAATAGTTTTAAATGTGAAAAAATTATGCAATATAAAATTATAATACTAAATTCTGCAAGAGTGAGATTATCTAGAAATTTGAAAGTCGGTTACTATTGAATTAGGATTGTTGATATTAAATATATTAAAATATTTATTATTAATGATTCTTATCTTTCTCTGTATATATAATTTTGTAACTATGTTGAAAGAGATTTAAAATTGAGATTCTACTCAATTTTGAATTTTCCATGTAAAGTATTTTTATTTCAAAGGGATGGAGTGTAATTTTAACCCTTCAAGTTTGAGGGAGAAAAAAATAGCATTGGTGTTAAATTTAGAGGAAATCCTGAACTTTTGTATGTGTATTACAATAAATTTACGTTGAATTAAAATTGTGAAACTTATCAATACATAAAATTGGTATAAATTATAAGAAGGTTTTATCTATTACATATTTTTTTAAAACAAAATTATCACTAATACTTATTAACGTAATTGATAATTAAAAAATTGATATAAATATTCATAATATATATTATTTTTTGAATAATAATTAACCAGACAAAGTCATACTATGATAATATTAAGACTTCAATAATTTCGGCCGAATAAAAAGACGCGATGATCTATATGTGCATTTGTGAGACGTCCCAAGGCGACGAAATGATGATGTCAACCGAGTACTCCACCCCCAAGCAACAACAAAAAAATAATCCCCTGCTCTCTCTCTCTCTCTCTCTCTCTCTATATATATATATATATATAAAAGATAGACTTAAAGCATACCTCTCTTAAATAGTATACTTTTATTAAAATTACGTCGTTTTGGAGATTCTTTTAAAAAACAAGTGGGGTGTGGCATTTTTATAAATAAAAAAAAATAAGTGGGACCACTCTCTTTTAATATTATTTTATATTTAAATATGTATTTAAATGTATACTTTGAACTTGTACATACCCTTTGATTTTACATACCTTGCATATCCCCTTTAGCGACGGACCGAGCGACAGTTCGGTCCGTCGCTATAGGTTCAATCCGTCGTCTTAGATTCGGTCCGTCGCTATATGTTGTCTGTCGCTAAAAGCTAAGACGACGGTTTTATGATATAGCGACAGACGGACCGTCGCTCGGTTCGTCACTAAAAGGGGTATGTAAGGTATGTAAATTAAGGGGGTATGCACTTAAAATGGACTCACACACACACATATATATATATATATATATAAGAACGAATCTAAAACATATCTCTTAAATAACATATCTTTCTTTGGCCCGAGTGGTATTACCCAACCTATGTTAACCATGAGGTTGGGGATTCGAGCCTTGGCATGCCAAGGTAGGGTGTGTGAGTGTGTTCAAATTAATAAAAAAAATAGTAAATAAAGAGAGAAAAAGTATTGTAGGGAGAGAAGTATTTTATTATTATCATTTTAAAATTGAGTGTGTATTTGAATGTATAATTTAACTATGTACATAAATATGCTCGCTATATATTGTGAATCTTTTATGTTGAAATATACTCCCCCCGTCTAATTTTATTTGTTTTAATTGACTTTTATAGTCAAATTGATCATATTGAGAATGTAAATTTTATTATTATGTTTATTACATATAGACACAAAGTTATTATCATAAAAAAGTACATTAATGAATATACTATCTCAATCAACTTATTTGATTTTAAAATTTATAATATATTTATTTAATTATTAATCTTAAAATTGGTCAATTTGATCATAAAAAGTCACTTAGGACAAGTAAAGTTGAACGGAAGAAATAATTGTCATGTACATCAATATATAAGATTAGGTAGAATTAAATTGATAACCCGTGCAAGACATGGACTAGTGTCAACGATAATATAATCTAAAATTGTGGTGTGTGCTATTTGGTGTTATAATTTGATTATTAATTATTATGGATGATTATAATACATTGAACATGAAGCTAAAAAGTTTTATGTGTATCAAAATTATTGTACATTTTTTTTAATACATACATGTACATTCTTAGAATAATACAATACAGAATACGAAAAATTTGGTATAATTATGAATTGACATTGTATTAACAAAGGTGATGGACTTGGGATATACTCGACTAACTCATGACCAAGACTTGGTCAATTTACCGATCGATTTAAGAAAAGGCCTCCATTTGCATTGTTATATATAGTAATAGATTATAAAGTTGGCTCACCATATTACACATATAACTAAAAGAATCATTATTAATAGTTATCTGCATAGCTATTAACAAGAAAGAGATAATACATAAAGTCGCAAGATTAAAAAAATTCTCAACAAATTATAACAGTACTACGTCCTCCGTTATAAATAAGTCTCTTATATTGTGTTATTGAGTTTTGAAATGAAGGAAAAACAAAGAAATGAACACAAAATATATGTTTTCTATTCAATTATGTTATTATTAAGTATTTAAATAAATAAAAGGGAAATAAATATAAGGAAAACTTGGTAATTTTCTTGTTAAAGTTTTTCGTTCAAAATGGAAGAATTTGGACAAAAAATTAAATAACATTAGCAAGTCTTGTATAATTCTTGTTGTACTCTTTAGTTATAAATACAACAAAACTAATACTCCTATAAGGATAAACTACTATTTTAAATGTAAATTATTTTATTTTAATTTTATTTTATTTATAAAATCAGTAGCAACCTGTAAAAAAATTTATAAGTTTCCTATTCTTTTCTTTTCTATTAAAATTAAAGTTTTCATTTATCTTCTTTTCCACTAAATACTCATAAACATAGTGTTAGTTATTTGTAAAGAAAATATTCTACAAAAATTGTCTCATTTATTAATAATAATAGAAAATTATATAAGATGGTCAAGATTAACATCCTAATTTTATTATTATATCACACTTACTAAATTAGGCATTCATTATTTTAAAGATAAATCTAAAATAGAAATATATTTCTAAAATCTACAAATATTAAAAAATAAGATTCTTTTTATAAAAGAATTGAGAAATAATTAACATTGCTGATAAGAACAGCTAGCCCATTGCCTAACCAGCGTAGCCCTATTTGGTGGTTTTTGGTAATTAAAAATGAAGAAGAGATTTTTATTCGAGAATTCTAAGTGGTCTCAATTATCTCAAATCAGATTTTAAATTAAATTTTAAAAAATATATTTTATGTATACAAATAATCATATTTTTGACATTCTGAAGTTAACTTATGAACATTTAAAATGTGAAAACTCATCTGATTTTAATAAATAAAATATTTATCATATTGAAAACAATTTATAAAAGTTTTATTAATCATAAATTTTATTATTTTCAAAATTTAAATAAATTATATTGATTTCACATTTTAAAAGTGTACATATTAACGTCAAGGGTCAAAACAAGACTCTTCTTATAGAGCAGTGTACTATTTATTAAAATATCAATTATAACAAATCCTATCATTAAATAAAATTAAAATAACTATGACACATTAATTATTTGAAGCCTCGTATTTAAAACCCTAACATTACTTTATGCATATATTTAATTTAAAGCTTACAAGATGGCTTCCATAATCCATACAAAGTTCTATAAGCGGCTGTAACGGCTCTGTCGGCTCAAAATGATGCTGATAATTAACCAAATGAAAAGATTACGATTGATAAAAGTAATAGAATATCAAAAATATAAGAAGTAAATTGTAAAACCGTCTTCTATGTTTATACTAAATTGTAATATAGACGTTAATACTTTAAAATATGTAATTTTATAACTAATATTTTAATTTTTTGTAAAATTGTTCCATCTGATAATTTTAATCAAAATTAGTTAATCATATGCCTATCATGTGGGTGTTTTTACGGTAAAATAATCAATTTTAATTCTCTTTAATGTGCTGATGATTTAATTTACCTCTATGTTTGGAGAAAATATATTTTAGTGTACAACTTAACTACTTCGCCCCTTAAAAGTTGGTTACCTCTTATTGAGAACTACTCAAGTTTCGTCGCAAGTTGCTTAATCTGTTGCTTGTCACCTAAGTGAAATGCACATGATTGACTAATTTTGATCAAAATTGGTTAGAGAGGACAATTTTATATAAAAAAAATTAAAATATTAGCTATGACATTACAAAAGTTAAAATTAATGCCTATAGTATAATTCAATGTTAACATAATAGGACAATTTTGTAATTTACCTCTTTATTAATAATTTTTTTTTTAAATTACATCATTTTAAAACATTTTTACGGTCAAACTCATGTGACAAGCTCAAGCTAGCATACTATCCCATTTGTATTTATTTGGTTAAAGTAGCTTGTTAACAACATAATATTTCACGATGTCGTGGCTGAATAAATGTAGGCTATATTTGGTAATATACTGGTGACTAGAAGAACCTTTCGGTATAAGAATTAGCGAATTTTTTTTTAAATATTAAAATTTACGTAAAACAAACTTAGAAAAAACTTGTTACGGAACGAATCTTATAATTCATATAATATAAAAAAAGTATTAAAAATTATAAGATTCGTTCCGTATTAATACTTTGATACATATAATTTTATAATATAGTTAATTATTAATACTTTGATATAAAAATTATGTATCAAAGTATTAATACGGAACGAATCTAAGTTCGAATCAGATACTGAGAGCAAAAGAAGAAGAAGATTGGTATCAAAGTATTAATAATCAACTGTATTATAAAATTATATGTATCAAAGTATTAATACAGAACGAATCTTATAATTTTTAATACTTTTTATATTATATGAATTATAAGATTCGTTCCGTAACAAGTTTTTTCTGTTTTATATAAATTTTAATATTTAGAAAAAAATATAATTTTTTTCGTGTTAATTTGCACTTTTTATGGGTATTAAAATTTTATTTTTAAATTAGAAAAAATTATGTTTGAATGTATATTACGGAATTTTAATATTTGAGAAATCTAATTAGCAAAAAGTGTATGAATTTATTTTCTTGATAAAATGAATATTTGTTATTTTTTGACATTTATGTTATTTATTGCACAAGTTCATAATTTTTCATAATTAGATCAAGTTAAATGAAAATGATAATATACATATTTATATTTAGTGGATATATAAATGAAAATGATAAAAGTTTGGAAAAATATTTGACCAAAAGAAACATTTGACTAACAAAAAACATCTTGTTTGACTAATGAAAATTGACCAAAAATAGAGAAGGAATATTTTTACATAACTAATGCATCATTGAGGAACAATTGTGCTAAAAAACGTTTAGGGAACAGCTTAGCAAAAGCATGATAAATAGGAGGGTTAGATTTGCTATTTAGTCTACTCTCCAACTTAGTTATTACTAGAGTCAAACCCGCGCGTTGCGGTGGGATTATTCATTTTGTTAATAATAAATGTGTATGTGCAACTAATAAATTAAAGTATAATAAAAAGATGGTAGATTGTTATGTGATGATCAAAATTTGGTAGCATACACTACATATAGTTAGGTAAAAGTTTTATTCGCAAATAAATATCTAAGTATAGAATTAATCTGATCACTAAACACCAGGACATTATATAATGTTTTTGTGCGTGTGTGTATATGTGTGTGTGTGTGTATATATATATATATTAATTTCTTGATAAAAATGCTTATAATGTAAATAATAGGGTTAAAAATGGGTACCTAATTCATTTTAAAGAAGTAACAAATATTTAGAAAGTGCAATGCTTAATATCATCGAGTTGTTATACTGATGTGATTGCTAGTGGCATATTTGTAGTCTGTTACACATTACACAAAACTCACCAAGCCTCAAATATCTGACACATGTACTTGATGCATTTTAAAGAGTCTATGTCTCATATACGCTTACTTGCATCAGAATTCTAACATCCAAACGAAAGTGGAAGCAACGGAAGAATTTCTAGTTTTGGTCCTCAGTCGTGAAGGAAAAATACATGTTACATGCGGAAACTGAAAAGCACGAACATTAATAATTATGTTGTATCTTCATGTCAAATAACTAAATCAAAAGTTCTACTCAAATTAAGCTAACCTTTTCTTTTATTTTGTCTCAAATTAAAAGTCTAGCTTCTAAATTTGTAATACTTGTGAACATAGTACCTGTTTGAATTTTTATATATAATCACATTTATTGAAAATAGAAACTTTTAATGACAGAAATAACGTAAAATAGGTCAAAATTAACAAAAAAATAAAATAACATGCCATCTGATAAAACCATTTTTATAGTTCAGCATCTGATAAACATTATGTTGATAAAATCATTCTCACATTCTACAAACTGAGGCACTCCAGGTCTAGTAATAATCATGATTTAATTGAACATCTAGTACAATATATATATATATATATATATATATATATATATATATATATATATATTATAAAATGAAAATGTTTAATTTGGAGCTTTGAGAAAAACACGGTTCGCTAGATTCTTCCCGTATTTCCTTACAAACTTTTGGGAATCGTCTGTAAAAATAAAAATAAAATTCCAAATTAAAGACGCAGGTTATGTACTAAAAACTGAAAGGTGTGCTAATGTTTGCTTGCTGCCATAACTTAATGTATTCTAGACATGAATATATATAAACAGAAAACAAATGAATATACATAAACTCTACTCAGAACATAACTATTAGATGTGTTATAACCCTAGTAATGGGAGCCGGGAGCGAGTTTAGAACCCAAATCAAACCGTTGAAATTGGGTGCAAATCAGATCCTACGATCATATTTTGAAAAGAATAAGACCGTTAGATGTGTTATATACAGTCTCAATTCTCACAATTTGAATTTCAATTGAGAGAGTATGAAAGTCCAATAATAATCTAGAAGGGGGTTGAATAGATTATTACTGATTAAAAATTTATCTTAGCCTTTTTGAATTTTTAATTAATTAATTTGCAATGTCAAAAATTAATATGCAAGACAATAAAAATTCAATCACACAATGCACATCTATTTGTCTGGTTCATAACATAAATCCAGGTTATGTTGTTACGTTCAGTCTCAAGCTTCTCTCCAGGACTTGAGATCCTATTACTATACGTAATAAACACTTATTCTACAGGCAGAGAAGCATTTACAAAGTTTTAAAGATCAACTTATAACTATACACAACTAACTATCTTGGACAGCAAGCTCCCCACTCATTCCTCAAGTTTAGTTGCTTATTTCCTTTTTTTAGTTCTATTTTATGATCTAGTATTGAAACAACAACCTCTCCCTCATCTCACAAGTACACTAGAAACCTAACTCTCAGTTGACCTCTCTAAGACTCTGATCTTGATTAAATGATTACTCGTCTTTCTTACAAATACATAAAATAAACTAACTCTACCATTTTTCCTTTTTACAAAAGATTTGATATAATTTTGCTTCTAAGGTAAACAGATAAAATTCAGTGCAGATTTATATAAAAGTATAAATAACTTTTATATTTGATGCTTCTTAAATAAGTAGATAGCAATTAAAGATCAGATGTGTATACAAAAGTTCAAAGACTTTTATATTCGTTAGATATGCTTCTCATCATGAAAGCAGATATATAAATTTATGCTCAGTTATAAAAGTTTATGTAGCTTTTATATTTGTGTGAATATGCTTCTGTGTAACCAGATATATAATTTAATACGGATTTATAAAGGTTTACTTTTCCTTTATAAATAAAGAATGTGTTTCCATATCAAACAGATATGAATTTGATTTCAGAT
This sequence comes from Aralia elata, assembly GCA_034770075.1. Taxonomy (NCBI): domain Eukaryota; kingdom Viridiplantae; phylum Streptophyta; class Magnoliopsida; order Apiales; family Araliaceae; genus Aralia; species Aralia elata. The sequence continues at coordinate 82,613,204 of CM068377.1, forward strand.
ATAAAAGTTTAAATAACTTTTATATTATGCAACAAGTATTTATGAATAAATGAATTTATGTCCAAATACTTGCAATGACAGATATCATGTATAATAAATGAATCAATTAAATAATACTTGATATAACAAATAAAGTTTTTTAACTCAAAGATATATATAATAATATATTTGATCTATGATGTGAGCACTTTAAATAAGGCCACTTAGGACTTTGAGACATCGTTCGGTTGATTCCCTCACTTAAGAGGAATATCTCTGCTATAGTCGTAGTGTCTAAGTACTGACCAAATTTATAGTTTTCACAACTAATATTTATTTAAATATTTTTGATAGATCACTTAGGCTTTGAGTCCTCGTTCGTCAAATTCCCTCATTTAAGAAGAATATCTCCGATATAGTCTCGGTGCTTAAGTACGAACCTACTTTACGATATTAATATAAATAAACTATATCAATAAAAGGCTATGTAAGACTTTGAGTCCTTGCTCGGCTGATCCCTTCACTCAAGAGGAATATCTTCGCTATAGTATTAGTGTTTAAGTACTGACTTTTTATACGATAATATATATATATATGTATAACAATTTATATTTGTATATCTATAAATACAAACAAGTATGAGATAATTTAAATAAATTAATTCAATCACTTATCTCAAATACTTTGATCAATTTTCTCTTTTGCAAAAGATCAGAACTCTGAGTAGAAGAGAGAGAAAGTTTCTTTAGAGAGAGAATGTAGGCAAGGAAAGTAAGCTTTTCTTTGTTTATAAATTGACAAATTGAAATGATTGAAAAGCCTCATATTTATAAATTTTTCAAACTAAGGGCATAATGATCATTGCTCAATTGAAAAATCAATGGTTAGGATTGTTTGAATTCAAAATTGAAGGCTAGGATTGATTGAATTTATATCACACGGATTAGTCCATAGAAGAAACACACACACATTTTTGAATTTAAAAAAGTTTGGCCCTTAAGCTCAAGTTCCTTCCATTTCTTAATTTAGCATATGTTCATTTGAATTTTCAAAGCTTCCAGCACATGCACACCTACAGTCAAAGCAAGGCTTTAAGCCTTAGCCTTTTCTTCCTTTACTAAGCACATGGGCACACATGCACAATTTAAATTTCCAATGCTCCCTTAATTTTCGAATAAAGTTGAAGACATTAGTCTTCTGCTTTTTGCAACTTCTTTTTGCTTTTTTTGTAAAAATAGCTTTAATATATAATATAATATTTTTAAAGCTTTAGTGTATAAAAATAATTTAGGAATAATAGGTGTTTCCTTACTTTAGGAAATATTACTTTATGAACTAATCTCTTTAACACTTGATATTATATTATCAAGGTCAAGAAAATATTAATTCAATAAGATTTGAAAATATTTTTGGTCAAAGTAAATAAGATAATTAAAAACAATTATAATATAAATCCTATGAAGAGGATTATAACCTTTTAATTAACCTATATTACTAATTATTGTTATCATTAAAATAAACGTTGGAGATCTATCAATCTCCCCCTTTTTGATGATGACAAATAACTAAAAATATTTTCTTTTAAAAGCTCCCCTTAAGTTTATGGATACACTTAGGAAAATTTTTATTTTTGAAGAAAAATCACATAACAGTATATATGGCAGTAGATGACAGAGGATAGCAAAAACTAATATTTGCAGTATATGGCAGAGTATAATATTTTCGTTGCCCACTATTTTTTCTTCTCCCGCTTTGTCATCATAAAAAATGACGGTGAGTAGAAATATTGTATGATACTTTTCAGAACCTACAGAAAAGTTGTTAGTATTTGAAAAGTAGTTTCCTATAGAAAAGTTAGAAACAAACAGAGATAGAACCTGCAGAGTTACTGTAGTAGTAACTAGGATTAGCACTTTAGTTAATTACATTTATCCCAAATAGTTAGTGATAAATAATATATATATATATATATATATGTATTAGTATTACTGTACCCAAATAGTTAGAAATCTCCTAAGTTAATAGGAGAAAAATGAAGTCCTAGAGTAGGGAGAAGAGCATCTGGAGGAGACTGATCCATGAGTTCAGCTTTAGCTGAGCTAATACTTGTACTGAAACAGTAAGGAGGCATGAGAATTTTCTGATTATCCATTAACATGTGTAACACATCCTTGAGATGATGAATAGTTTGTTGCATATCTTCTATTTAGACCATCATGTTACTCTGATTATGTAACATGAGTTGATTCATGTTATTCAGAGCATCCATTTGTGAAAGCATATTAAGATGAGACTCAACAGATTCATGATCAGTTACTTTGAATACTATCAGAGTTCGTGGAGGGAGGTTAAGATGAGAGACTCTATTGCTATTTTGGACAAGTTTAGATTGATGATGAATAACATCATTCCCAAGATGTTTGAATATATGTGTAAGAAGAAGACTATAACCAAGACAATTGTTATGAAAACAATGCTCAAATGAGGTCAAGCGAAAGTAAGCTAAATTATATAGCATACAGTCATGTAAAACACACTTGATCATTTTCAAATCAAAAGGAAGCAGATTACTATCCTCTCTAACAGACATGAAATTTTGTCGAACAATTTTGCCTAAAAACTGACAGTAGGCATTTAAATATTCTAAATCAACTTTGACAAGAAAATCAAATAAGATAACAGGAACTAGTTGATCAGTTACAACAGACAGATTTTGTTTAAAGATTATGCAATCACTCATAGAGGTTCCTATAGGATACATATATTCATTTATTCTTGATAATTCTAACATGGAATCTCTAAGATGTAATGCATGGACAAGAAGTTGCTCATCAATAATGTAGTCCTGACCTTGAATGCAAGTGAAAATACTAGTTAAGAGATCAGTTGCATCTCTATTAAAGACCATATGAGAATAAAATTCAGCAATAAATGTAACGATTGAGAATTTGTACTTAGCGATTTTGAATATATTTAAATAAAATAAATTTTTATGAATATATTATGTGTTATGTGTTTAAAGGTCGTATTATGATCTAAATTGTGTTTACGTGTTAGAAATTTCGAATTTGAATTTCGTAGAAGGAAATAAATTTTTTCTGAAAAAAGGCGTAAAAACACTATTCACCCAAAAATGCTTTTGCGTCTTTTTAATTTTTCAAAGAATACGCGAATATTAGTATTACGAGAAAAGATGGAATATCCAATAAAATTTGAAAACGAAAAACGTAGTTTTTCGACTGTGGAATGAATTTTGTTAGAATACGATATAATATGAAATATTATATGAAAGAATGAAAGAATAAATACGAGTATAATATGAATTATTATACGGTAGAATACGAGATTAATACGAGGTATACTACGAGTAGAATACGAATATTATACGTAGTATATACGAATATATAACTAGGAATCCAAGTGAATTGTTTTCGACCAATCAGATGCAAGCATGATGTAACCATGACATCATCTTCAAAGAAGCACAAAGATGATGTCATCATGATGTCATAATGATGTCATGGATGCGAAAAGACTATTTTGCCCTAACTCTACATAGCCTATAAATATGAAGCTTTGCAAGCTTAAAACAACTTGCCAATTCACAAAATCAAAGAGCAAAGTTACTCTCTAGATATATATTTCCTGTATTGAAGTTGCAACTACAAGAGGTAGAATCCCTAGTCGTTGTTATATTCAATTTGCTTTCATTTTATAGTTGAAAAGCTTAAGAACATAAGTGGTTACCATGTAAGATCTTTTTCGACTAAGTGTTTCTACATGTGTTTTTGAGCAAATCTATTACATAAGTAAGATTATGTAATTTTAATTATAAAGTTTTATAATTACATATGTAAGCCGTTATAATGCCTAAATTATTTCATGTATAATATCCAAAAGCTCAAGAACACAAGTGGTTACCATGTAAGATCTTTTTCGACTAAGTGTTTCTTCATGTGTTCTTGAGAAAAAGTCATAAAACTCTATATAAGTATGTTTATGATTTTCTTATTTGATGTTATAAAGTGGTAGAACATGATGGCCTAGCTAATTAATGCTTGTGTCATCAAGTTTTAAGTAATCGAAATGAAGAATGATGGAACTTAGTTTTCATGTGTTCTTCGTGTTCTTCGTGTTCTTGAGAAAAGTCATAAAACTCTATATAAGTAGGTTTATAATTTAGTTATTTTTATGTTATTGAAGTTAATTGAGTGTTAGAACATGATAACATAATATTTTGATGTTTGTGGTATCATATTTTATCAAATGAAATGAAGACGTTATGAACAAATCACACTTCTGACCTTTCTGCCCATTTTTTGAAACTGTAAATTCCGAATATGCTTCTAATTTATAAAAGAAAGTTGTAGAGGGGAAAATTCTAATGAGAATAGGCTCAAGAATCACCTAAAAATATTTTCGTATGAAAGAGTTATGGCTGTTTTAGTGCTGCTGGGTCTAGCTGTCAATATTTCTGCGGGAGCAGTTTTTAATATGCTTTTATAAGCTTCATAACTCTTAATGTATAAAGAGTTAACATGTGATTTTTATATCAAAAGAAAGCTCTGGAAGTAAGCTAAACATAGAATTAAGAATCACCCAAAAATATTTTGAAACGAAGAAGTTATGGCCGTTTAAGCGAGTCGGGGTCCTGCAGTCTACAAACTGCAAGACATTCGGGAATTGGACCTTAAAAATAAGGTTGTGTATGTAAATTTTTTTTTTGTTCATGCCACCTATGGGAGTAGTTAGGCCATGTTATAAATAGTTCACGGTCCAAAGTTGAGACCATTCCGAGGTTGGTTGAACGTAATTATGAATTAAATAAGTTTTGAAATCGATTATTGAAAAAGTTAAAAATACGAAGTTAGGTTCATGTTTAAAAGCTAGTTAAGATGAACTATAATAAGAGTCATGTGATGATTAATTGGTGTGTCTATGTGATTGATATTGTGTAGGACAATTGAAGAGCAATTTAGTGTAATACTTAAAGAACGCATAAGGCAAGTTTCTAACTCTCATTCGATTTATGTATTGAATGCAAGTTTCTTAAACTTTCTCAATCTTTATATTTGAGCAAGTATCCCAACTTCATTTGATTTCTATATTAAATGAAAGTACTCCTAAACTTTTCACAAGTATTCAAGCTATGCTATGCATAATATGTTAAAGCTTTCAAGTTCTATTATTCACGAACTGCTTATGAATGATTGTCGATGCTATTTTACTCAGCTAAACAAATGTTTAAATATTCTATCGATTGAATTATAAATCTTTGAAATATTATTGATGTTAAGTAGAGTTATCCAACTGAATTGTTTTGGTTAGGATTCTAATGCATGTATGAGATGAACAACCCTAATATTAGGGGCAGTTTTAATCGGTTAAATCCGGCAAGGCCGTGAGGTGCCTAAACCAAACGCATATAGTCATTTAAAATAGAGTGTTGATCAACATAGAGTACTATAGGCTGATCACCTAGAAGTGCTCGTAAGCATATCGGTTTGCGGTTTAAATACGGTGAAAGCTTTTTATGAATAAAAATAAAAGTTCAAGGTCTTATGACCGCTCAGTATGTCGTTTCGAAAATTAATTCAAACAAAAGTAAATTGTTATTCCAGTTTATTCAGAATATTTCTCAACTATTGTTCAGTTGTTGAATAATGATGATATGATTCTTGATTTTGTTGTTATTAAACTGTTATACTTGCTGAGCAATTAAATGCTCATTCTTGCTTTAAATCAAATATTTTCAGTTAAAACCGAGACTGCCGAAGGTTTTCCGAAGGGACAAAGGCAAAGGAAAAGTTAACGAATAGGACTATATTATCCTAATATGTAATAGTTTATATTATGAAGGATTTATTCTTAAGAATGATGTAATATTTATTATTATTATGACGATGAATGATGTAATGGTTATAGAACTTGGGATTTGAGTGAGACATATTGTAATAATATAGTAATTGCATTTATGTCAATATTTTTGTGATAAATGGGTAGTACCGTGATGCACTGGACCCGGGTTAAAAGGTAGACCCGGATTTGTGGGCGTTACAATAAGACCAGGATATATATGTCTATCTGAGAAGATAGCTAAACAGTCCCACCTTACATTTTTGATTTTTTCAAGTAAGTCTGGAAAACTATTGAAGGTAATTCCTAGACAAGGCAAGAGATTGTGTCTCATGAGCCTGTATTTAGATTGAGCACTAGGAGTGACTAACTGAGGCACACATACTGCATGATATATTTCAGAATGCAATGCTAATTTCTTTCTTTTAGAAGAGTAAATGTGTTCCATGTTTAAAACACAAAAAATATGTAAGATGAGAGAAAGATAAGACTCGGATGTGAATGCAGTATGTTCCAGTAAGTGTAATTTATAGATGTAACACATAATCAAAGAGGACAATCCAAGAAGTAATGCAAAGATGTGGAAGGTGACTGACTTTCTAAGATACACAAGCAAGGACAGAGATATTATCAGTAAATGCATAGAAAGATTTGCAAGTAAGCAGGCCATACTTCTAACTGTAGCTAATTCTACCCAAAATATGTGAGAGCATTCAAGTTAAATAGTGACATAGCCATAAGATACTATTTAAAATATTAAATGAAGCCAAAATCAGTTAACTCCAAAGTCAAGGTAGTAAGAAGATATCAGTTGTACCATAACCATTGACCAAACCATTTAGTTATTTTCATAAATGATTTCAGTTTTCAAACAGAGAAAAAGAATTTTAATAGTATGAACTAGATGTCTAATCATATCAAGTAAATCCCAACAACAGCTGACAACAGAATTCAACACACACAGAAAGAAATGCAGGATGTAGTAGCCAGACATTTATGCCAATAAGCAAAATCATATGGCAAAACTTTTATCCCAACAAAGCAGTTCAAACATTTTTAGAATATCAATTTAGATGAAATGAGTTTTAAACACAAAAGTTTGACAGTAAGAAATCACAAATAGATAGCCACATAAGTGTTACCTGAGTATAAGCACAACATATTTTCTTAAGAGTGAGAAATACTTCATGCATAACTTCTTCATTATAATGTCTTATTTCAATGACCACTTTCAATGAACTTAGCAGACAAACTAACATATATACTTAAAAAATATATCTCAGAGTTGAATATACATGTATATATTTTTGGGTATATCTTAAATATATGGAGAATATATTGTTATATATATACAAATAAAAAATATTTATATTATTTTTGAAACCCTAGATCCGTGACAAAAAAAATAACAGAACTAGACTAAGACAATTATTTTATTAACAATTTAGAGAAGAGTTGAAAAGATATATAAATATATATGTATTTTTGAGTATATATATTTGAAGAATATATATTACAAATATATATATATATATATATATATATATATATACGCATAAAAAAATAACAAACATTTCTGATTTTGAAAGATTAGATCTGTAAAAAAAATAAAAGAACTAAAAAAACTTTATAGATTCATAATTGAGATTACAAAAAAAAACTTTAACAGATTTGTGACAAAACTAAAGGGATTTGATAGATTCGTTACTTGACAACACTGAAAACTTAGCCAAAAAAACGTTTAGAGTTTGAAATATATGACAGTTAGATCGATGAAGCTCAGATTTGAGAAACCAGATTTAAAAAATCAAGTTTAAAATAAAAAAAATTTATAAAACCATTTTTAAAGAAAATAATCGGTAGAAGTAGGATTGAGAGGATAAGTAATCGATGGATCTGATTAGTTTTCTCAAAAACAATCTAGAAATGAAGATTTTTGCTTGAAGAAATTCTAGGGTTTGAGAAAATTTGGGGAGAGAGAAGAATGTAATGGTGGAAAAGAGAGAAAGAAGAGAAAGAAAATGAACTAAAAATGTAATATTTAGTATTTATAGTTAGGGTTACTTGAGTGGTCCAATGGCTTAAAATAAATCTTAAAAATGATCAATAGTCACGATGGATTCTGAGTTTTTAACATTTCAGCTGACTGATTAACTTTTGATCCAACGACTGAGATTTTGTTTTAGCTCACGATCGAACGGTGGAAAGCTTGCACGATTTGTATCTGTATGGTTGCTTCTAATTGGTCCAAACTAGTATACACGGATGAAGTCTATTTACCGTTAGATGTATGCAGATTCAAATGAATGGTTCAGATTAGATCTATTATATATATATATATGTATATGTATATGTCTTTAAAGAAAATAGATTTAACTATTAAATATTAAATATAAGTAATAAATGCTTATAAATATTAAAATATATTTATAATAATATTTTTAGAAATATATATATATATATATATATATATATGTATATTAAAAAAATATATTTAAATGCATAAATAATTATGAGGAAATATCTAACATTCCTAAATCCATACGTAATTTATCAAATTATCAGAACTTAATGGCTTAGTAGATATATTAGCAATATTTAACTCTGTATCAATATGTTCTAATTTAATAATGCCATTGTTTACATTGTCACGTAAGAAATGATGTATAACATCTATATGTTTTGATCTAACATGCAATACAACATTTTTACTTAAATTAATAACACTGGTATTATCACATAATATTGACACACAATTAAATTTTATATTATAATTTGCAAGAGTCTGTTTCATCCACAATATCTGTGCACAGCAACGTGCAACAACTATATACTCTGCTTCCGTGGTTGAAATAGATATTGAGTTTTATTTTTTAGAAAACTAAGAAACTAAATATCCACCTAGAAACTGACAAGTGTCACTTGTACTTTTATGATCAACATGATGACCGACATAGTCGGAATCTGAAAAAACAAACAAGATCAAATGGTTAACCTTTAGGATACCATAAATCTAAGTCTGTGGTTCCTTTAAGGTATCAAAATATTATTTTTACCGCAACCAAATGTGATTATTTAGGATTTGATTAAAAGCTAGCACATTTACAGACACTGAACATAATGTCAGGTCTACTAGTTGTGATATATAACAAACTTCTAATCATTCCTCTATACTTCTTTGTGTCAACACTTTTTTCATTTTCATCAGCAGTTAATTTATCAGTAGTTGACATAGGAGTATTAAGAGGTTTCACAGATTTTAAACCAAATTTCTTAATCAATTTTTTGCCGTATTTGGATTGAGAAATATGAATACCTTTTTCTCCTTGTTTGCTTTACAATCATAGGAAGAAATTTAATTCTCCTGTCATGCTCATTTCAAATGCCTTACTCATGCTTTTAGAAAAATCATTGCACATAGTAATATCAGTAGAACCAAAAATGATGTCATCAACATAAATTTGTATAATAAGAATCATCATTTTTATATTTAGTAAACAAAGTAATATCAACAGTACCACTTTTAAATCCATTTTCTAGCAGAAATTTACTTAAACGTTCATACCATGCTCTGGGGGCCTGTTTTAAACCAAGTAAAGCTTTATGTAATTTATAAACATATTTAGGATGATCAAAATCTTCAAAACTAGGAGGTTTTTTAACATAAACTTCCTCTTCAATAACACCATTTAAAAATACAGATTTGACATCCATTTGAAACAGTTTAAAATCTTTATGACATGCAAAAGCTAATAACATACGTATATACTTAATTTTAGCAATAGGAGCATATATTTCATCATAATCAGTACCTTCTACTTGATTATACCATTGTGCAACTAATCTTGCCTTATTACATATAATAGTTCCACTTTCATCTAAATTATTACGAAAAACCCATTGAGTTCCAATAATGGAAGTATCCTCGAGTTTTGGAACTAACTCCCAGATTTTGTTTCTGGTGAACTGCTCAAGTTCATCTTACATGACTATTATCCAATCCTCGTCAAGTAAAACATCTTTTATATTTTTAGCCTCAATTTGAGATTAAAAAGATAAATGACCAGCCAAGTTAAGTGTTTGTGATCTAGTAAGAACTCCTGTATCAAAATCACCAATGAAATTTTCTATAGGATGATTTTTAATAATGTGTGAGTCTTTGTGTAAGTTATTTAACTGAGAATTGAGATTTTCAAGAGGATTTACACTGACAAGTGGAGAAGCATTATCTAGTTTTGGTTCATCTATATTTCTAAAAATGTCTTCAATAACAACGTCACTGTCAACTAACTCTTTATATTTGGAAGGAGGTTGAGACTCATCAAAAGTTACTTTCATTGACTCCTCAACAACTAGATTTCTTTTCTTAAAAACTCTGTATGTTTTACTATTACGTGAATATCCCAAAAATATTCCCTCGTCAAATTTGAGTCCTTTAGTATTTAGAATAAAATATTTACTCTCAAAAACACGAAAATAATTTATTTTTGGAGTTCTTTTATAATAAAACTCATAAGGAGTTTTGAGAAGAATTGGTCTAAATAAAACTCGGTTTAAAATATAACAGGACGTTGCTATTACTTCAGCCTAAAAATATTTAGGAAGGCGATTCATTTAACATAGTATTAACCATTTCCTATAGGGTTCAATTTTTCCTCTCAACCACACCATTTGATTGTAGTGTGTTAGGAGCAGAGAAGTTATGACTTATATCGTGCTCATCACAAAATATAATAAAATCAGAATTGTTATATTCTCTTCCGTGATCAAAATGAATATAATTAATAGAGCTTCCTTGTTGATTTTAAATTTTCTTGCATAAGGCAGAGAAAGAATTTATAACTTTATTTTTAAATTTCAGAAAATTAATTTTTGTAAATCAAGAGTAGTCATCAACCAAAACTAGAATATATACAGCACCACCCATGCTATGTTTAGGGATATGTCTTATTAGGTCCATATGCAAGAGTTCTAGAGGTCGAAAGATTGACTCTGTGTGTTTATGCTTATGAGATGCATGTATTTGTTTTCCTAATTCACAAGCTTCACAAATATGATCTTTTAAAAACTTTAATTTTAGAAGACCACGAACATGTTCTTTAGATGAAATGTTGATTAGTTTCATGTTAATATGTTCTAATCTGGATCACCATTTGTAGATGCAACACACACATTATCTAGGTGAGAGTATACATCTAGGTCACACGTGTACACATTTTGATTTCTAGGGCATAATAAAACCAATTTACCAGATTGATTAAATATTGACTAATTATGAGGACTAAAAGATATTTTAAAACTGTTATTACATAGTTGGCTAATAGATAGAAGATGTACCTGAGTCCTTTGACTAATTGAATATTAGTGATTATGATGTGCTTATTACCAATATTTTCAATTCCAATTACTTTACCTTTGTTGCTATCTCCAAAGGTTACCTCACCATGTCTATGGCTTGTAAATTATTCAATTTTGATTTGTGTCCAATCATATGTCTTGAACAACCGCTATCAAGATATTATTTATTTTTACTAGAGTCAGCTGCACGACATACGTGCAACATATACTAATTTCACGAACCGGTACCCTTTAATAATAAGGGTCCTTTGGGTGAGTTTTCCATTTTGTATAAGGATCATTTGTGTTTTCCTTTACAAAACTGGGTACATGATAATCAGTCTTAGTAGACACAAGCATTCTATGAGTGGTAGGTCTATAAAATGTATGATTTACTATATTTTTATATCTTGAAGAACTTTGATGAAAATTTTTATAAGATCTTTTATTTTTCTGATAATTATAGAATTCTTTTCTTGTATTATTTATAATAATTGGTGTAGTGTAAATTCCTTTTGGAACCCAAATTATTTTTCCTTTATAGTTTCCATTCCGAGTATTGTACATATGAATGTAATGACCATTTCTATTACAGTAAGAACATTTAGTAAAGGGAGATGTATGACTTTCTTTTTCTTTACTTCTAACATGATACGATCCTTTATCTTTTGTTTTACTAAATTTTCCAATATATCACAATCCTTCTTTGTTAAATTCACATATTTATTGATTAAGCATGACATCAAGATTTTTTTCCCTTTTGTGAATTTAAAAACTATAGTATTTAAATCATCACGTTCTTTAGTCAAAATTTTAATTTGATCTATTAAAAAAGAATTTTCACTTTGTTTTTTCTAATTCTATCTTTAAGGATGAATGTTTAAACTTGAGATTTTTAATATCTTCACTTAACACTTGATTTTGTATTTGAGTATATTCATTAATTACAACAAGTGTTGAATTTTTAACTTCAAAATTTCAATAGAAATTATAAGTGTTGAATTTTCTATCTCAAGATCTATGTTTATTTTTCTTAATTTTTCTAATTCTTCCTTTAGTAATAAACTTTTTGAAAAATCGTTTTATAGTTTTTTTCTTCAATTAAACTTTCATTAGCTATAATTAAATTTGAATTTTCTATTTCAAGATTCTTATTAGTTTTGATTAATTTTGCTAATGAAAATTTTAATTTAATAAAAGTTTCTCTAATAATTTCATTATCTTTATAGAAACAGTTATAAGCTTCTTCTAGTTCATTATTTACAATATGTGTGAAAAATGAAGTACTAGGTAATTGATGTTCAAAATTTACCTCATATCTTGGTGATGAATTGTTGTTTGCCATCAAACATAGATTTGTAATCTCATCGGTTTGTTCAACAGTTTCTTCATCGTTACTTAGATCCCAGCCTTCCTCAGCTACTAGTACTTTGTTGTTGGCCAATTTTGGACAGTTCTTTTTGGAGTGTCCAGGCTGTTTGCATTCAAAGCATAAGTTTGAATTTTCATTGGAGCTTGTATTTCTGAAGTTGTTGTTATTACTTGCTTTGAAATTTTCTCCCCGTGCTTTTGGCTTAAAGACTTGTTTGCCTTTGAAATTGTTGAAGCTGTTGTTTGTTTTTAGAAAACCTTTGCCATATTTTCTGTTTTTGCTTTGGATTACTCTCTTGCGTTGTCTTGATAATAGAGCAACTTCATTGTTATCTAAACTCAGAAGTTCTTCATTTAATTCTTCATCATCGCTTTCTTGATCTATAAGTAGAGCTTTGAAAGCAATTCATTTCTTCTTGAGATATGTATCCGATCCTATTTTTTTGACTAACATGTTGACTTCGTGGGCACGAAAATTTTCAATACGGCTATCAAGAGGATAAATAGTTAGATCTTGTATTTCCTTAATGGCTGTAACCTTTATTTTCCAGACGGATGGAAGGGTTTTAAGAATTCTTTTGTTTTTCTCATTAGTTGTATATACCTTCCTTAGTTGTTCCAATTCATCAATAATTCTAGAAAAACGTGTTTCCATATCAATGATTTTTTCACTTTCGTCCAGCTTAAAACTCTCATACTCTTAGATTAGGGCATGTTTTTTGGTTTCTTTAATATGATTAGTTCCTTCATAGGTTACAATCAATTTTGTCTAGATTTCTTTTGCATTCTTGTAATTGCTAACTCTTTTGTACTCTTTTTCAATAAGAGCACTAGTCAACACATGTTCAACTCTGGATGCTATGTTTATAGCCTTTTCATCATTAGTGGTGAACTCATCAGCATCTTTTTCAACGATCTTTTCTCTTTTAATTTTTGTAGGAACATTAACACCTCATTATATTGCAAGCCAAACTTTGATTCCTTGTGATTTGACATAGATTTTAAATCTATTCTTCTAGGTGATAAAATTTGTGCTATCGAATAGTGGAGGTCTGGACATTGATAGTCTTTCTCCGTAACCAGTAGCATTTGTGTAGGCCATAAATGGATCTACTCTTAGATATGCCTGTATTTACTCAACAAACAAGTTAAATAGCACTGCTCTGATACCAATTGAAAGTCCAATAATAATCGAGAAAGCGGGGTTGAATAGATTATTACTGATTAAAAATTTATCTTAGGCTTTTTTGAATTTATAATTAATTAATTTGTAGTGTTAAAAATTAATATGCAAGACAATAAAAATTCAATTACACAATGCACATAGATTTGTCTGGTTCACAACATATATCTAGGGTATATTGCTATGTCTAGTCTTAAGCTCCTCTCTAGGACTTGAGATCCTATTACTATCAGTAATAAATACTCCTTCTACATGCGGAGAAGCCTTTACAAAGTTTTAAAAATTAACTTCCAACTACACACAACTAACTATCTTAGACAACAATCTCCCCACTCCTTCCTCAAACTTAGTTATTTATTTCCTTTGAGTTCAGTTCTATTTTATGATCTGGTCTTGAAACGATAGCCTCTCCCTCATCTCACAAGTACACGAGAGACCCAACTCCCAATTGACCTCTTTAAGACTCTGATCTTGGTCAAAAGATTACTCGTCTTTCTCACAAATACATAAAATAAACTAACTCTACCCTTTTCCTCTTTTTACAAAAGATTACATAATTTTTCTTCTAAGGTAAACAAATAAAATTCAGTGCAGATTTATATAAAAGTATAAATAACTTTTATATTTGATGCTTCTCAAATAAGTATATAACCACTAAAGATCAGATGTGTATACAAAAGTTTAAAGACTTTCATATTCGTGTGATATGCTTCTCTTGTAAGCAGATATATAAATTTATGCTCAGTTATTAAAGTTTATGTAACTTTTATATTTGTGTGAATATGCTTCTGTGTAAGCAGATATATAATTTAATACAGATTTAAAAACGTTTACTTTTCCTTTATAAATAAAAAATTTGTTTCTATGTCAAACAGATATGAATTTGATTTCAGATATAAAAGTTTAAATAACTTTATAGTGAATGATATGCTTCGTTATAAGCTGATATATTTAATGATGTTTGTGATATAAAAGTTTAAATAACTTTTATATTATGCAACAAATACTTATGAATAAATGAATTTATGTACAAAAACTTCCAATAATAAATGAATTAATTAAATAAACTTGATATAACAATTAAATTTGTTTAACCGAAAGATATATATAATAATATATTTGATCTATAATGTGAGCATTTTAAATAAGGCCACTTAAGACTTTAAACCCTCATTCGGTTGATTCCATCACTTAAGAGGAATATATCCGCGATAGTCTCGGTGTCTAAGTCTTGACCAAATTTTTAGTTTTTACAACTAATATTTATATAAATATTTTCGATAGATCACTTAAGTTCTCGTTCGGCTAATTCCCTCACTTAAGAGGAATATCTCCGCTATAGTCTCAGTGCCTAAGTCCGAACCTAGTTTACGATATTTATATAAATAAACTATATCAATAAAAGACAACTTAAGACTTTGAGTCCTCATTCGACAGATTCCCTCACTTAAGAGGAACATCTCCGTTATAGTCTCGATGTTTAAGTACTGGCTTTTTATACGATATAAATAGATGAAATATAGATATATAAATGTGTATAACAATTTACATTTGTATATCTATAAATACAAACAAGTATGCGATAATTCAGACAAATTAATTCAATCACTTATCTCAAATACTTTGACCAATTTTCTCTTCTGCAAAAGATCAGAACTTAGAGTAGAAGTGAGAGAAAATTTCTTTAGAGAGAGAACGTAGGCAAGAAGAGTAAGCTTTTCTTTGTTTGTAAATTGACAAATTGAAATGATTGAAAAGCCTCTTATTTATAGATTTTTCAAGCTAAGGGCATAATGGTCATTTGGTAACTCATTTGAAAAATTAATGGTTAGGATTGTTTGGATTCAAAATTGAAGGCTAGGGTTGATTGAATTTGTATCACACGGATTAACCTATAGAAGAAACACACATACATTTTTGAATTTAAAAAAGTTTGGCCCTTAAGCTCAATTTCCTTCCATTTCTTAATTTAGCACATGTTCATTTAAATTTTCAAAGCTTCCAGCACATGCACACTTACGGTCAAACCAAGTAAAGGCTTTAAGCCTTAACCTTCTCTTCCTTCATTAAGCACATGGGCACACATGCACAATTTAAATTTCCAATGCTCCCTCAATTTTCGGATAAAGTGGAAGCTATTAGTCTTCTGCTTTTTGCAACTTCTTTTTGCTCTTTTGTAAAAATAGCTTTAATATATAATATAATATTTTGAAAGCTTTAGTGTATAAAAATCATTTAGGAATAATTGGAGTTTCATTGCCTTAGGAAATATTACTTTATGAACTAATCTCTTTAACATTTTGTTAGAGTTTGCATGATTATTATGATGTAATTTGATGATGAAAGCTTTTAATGTATAATTATGCCAGTAGATTATATATACATTCCTTAATAATGATTTGTTAGTCTAATGTACAAGGACTTAGAATAGAAAGATCAAACTTGTTAGGTTGATCTCATTGAGCTGATCTGATGTATAGTTAATAAGCTTAAGTTATGTGTAAAGTTACTCTACCAAGTTCGTAATGTCAAGATGGATCGCAGAGTTAACTCATGCTAAAAATGCATCAGACAATTAATCATAAAGCTCTTGCAAAGATAGTAAAGTTCACTTCAATTCGCAAAGATAAATTCGTAAAGTGAATAGGATCGTAAAGCCAAGCAAAGCTCAACAAAGAGTGAACGTAGAGTGCTTCAGAAAATTGCAAAGTAAAAGTCAGATCGTAGAGCAACTCTAAAATCGTTCAACAGAAGAAAGAATCGTAGAATCAACTCTAAAATTGTAAAGCAGATCTTCATAGAGCTGAGGGCAGAGTTCATTCGTAGAGTTCAAGCCTTATCTCAAAGCTATCTTCAGAACGTAGAGCAAACACTACGAACTTCCATGTTTGTAGAGCTGAATCAAGTTTGACAAGAAGACTGACATGGGAGCATTGCTGATTGAAGGTCCCGATGCACTCACCAAACATCCTTGGCTGAAATCAAAGATTAGAAGATGTGTCTAACAGCTAGTTTGCTGAAAGTGACGTGTCAAGGTGGTAGGTGAAGTTGCAGGATGATGTGACAGGCTAGACAAAAGGTAGCTGACACCTAAACTCAAAATGTCAACATCAAACATCTCAGAATATCTAAGCATTAAATGCACCAACAGAAACCTAGCAACGGGAATATCTCTTCGGCAGATTATAAAAGGGCAATCAAGATTCAAATTAAAAGCACGACACTAATCAGAAGCCCAAGCTTTGTCAAAGTAAAAAGAACTTACTCTACGAAAAGTTGAACAACTAGTTTAAGCTGCCAAGTACTTAAGAAGAGAATTGAATTTCCAACTTAGCAGCAGTTTTCAACAACAATCAACAACTATTCGTCTAGGTCTTAATGACCTGCATTCCGAGACTTAGTGACTCGAAGGAATCCTAGGGATTCAGAGGGCAAGAATATCCTTGTCTTAGTGACTAAATTTTTAAGTCTACTAGGCTTGAAGAGGTCTTAGTGTCCTTATCTTAGTGACTAAAATATCCAAGTCTGCTGAGCTTGAAGAGGGTAAAAGTGTCTTGGTCTAAGTGGAGTAGGAGTTGTTTAATCTTCGAACCACTTAAAAATTTCTCTATGTCATTTACTTTATTGCCTTTACATTTCTGCATATTATTTATTCTGGTTGTGTGGTTTAAAACCAAATCTAAATCCAAAACTGAGATCTTACTACAATCTACAAGGGAATTTTCCAAAAACATATTCCGTTGTGCTTAATCTAATTCTGATTAATAATTTATTTGGTAATATTTTTAAGAAGTTGATTTTTAAAAAAAAGATCTATTCACCCCCCTTCTAGATCTCTAAGTGTCTCTGGAAAATAACAAGTAGTATCAGAGAGCTAACACTTTGAGTTGATCTATGACACTAAACAAAACCAGTTCTGAGCTTGAGGATGGGAATAAGCCACCTCTTCTTAAAAAAGAAAAAATCACTAATTGGAAAGTACGTATGCAGGCATACATGGATGCAATTGATGATGAACTATTCGATGCTATTCTAAATGGTCCATATGTTCCTACAAAGTTGGCCCCTACAACAGATAATCCAAATAAGGTAGATGTCAAGCTGCGTGCAGAATGGACAGAGAATGAAAAGAAGCTTGTGCAACTGGACAAAAGAGCCAATAATATTTTGTTCATAGCCTTAAAAGATGAACTTTTTGAAAATGTTGTCAACTGCACCACTACAAAGGAAGTCTGGAAAGCCCTATTAGTAATGCATGGGGGCACATAAGAAGTTAGAGAGAACAAACAATCTCTCCTAACTCAGCAATATGAAATGTTTTCTCATATCCCTGGAGAGAACATTACTGCAACTTATAAATGCTTCAATGTGTTGCTTAACTCCTTGAGATCCTAGGACAAAGTCTATCCTAACAAAGACTTGAACATAATGTTCATGAGAGCTTTTCTAAGTAAATGGGACGCTAAGACCACTGCCATTAGAGAGTCTAAAAACTGCATGAGATGACTGTGCAGAAGCTTTATGGTAATCTTCTTACCTATGAGCTTGAGCTGAACCAAAGAGCAGAAACTCTCTCAGAAAACAAAAGAAAAGGCAAATGAGTAGCACTTAAAGCTTCTGAAGCTGTTCCTAAAGTTCCAACTGAGAATGATGAAGATGATGATCAAGAAGAAGTTGATGAGGATGAAGACATAGCCTTACTCGCTCGAAGGCTAAGGAAGTTCATGAGGAAAAGAAGCAGTTGGAGGCCAAGGAAGAACTTTAACAAAGGTAGTAGCAGCAGAGACCAAGATAAAGATCTTTGCTACAACTACAAGAAACCTAGCCACTTCATTGCAGAGTGCACCAAACCTTTGCGTGAAGATCTCAAGAAGGATAAGAAGAAGTCAAATGCAAAGAAAGAGTATAAAGGCTACAAGAAGCACCACACAAAGGAAAATGGCTATGTAGCTGAAGGATCATGGAGTGAATTATAAAGTGATTCTAGTTCAGACTCTAGTGATGATGAAGAAGCTCAAATAATTAATCTTTGTGTGATGGCTATTGAAGATGACAGCAGTGATACCACTGCTCGTCGAGAGATCGACATCTGTGAGGTATTTGATTTTAATTCCCTTGATGTTAATATCGATGATCTTAGAATAGTCTTGCATGATATCACTTCTGATTTGCACCGGTACATGAAATGGTTCAAGGTTCTATCAAAGGACCATTTTCTTCTTCAAAAGGAGAAAGAAAAAGTAGACGTAGAATTGAAAACCACTCTACGAAACACTGGCTCTCTATCCAAGCTTGAGGCAGAGAATATATACTTGAGAAAGATAATTGAATCTAATGCACGAAGAGAATCGACTCTCACCTCTAAGATAGAGGAATTAGAAAAGATGATCTCTATATGGAATTGTTCTTCTTCATCCATGGATTCATTGATCACAAGTCAGAGAACAGTCTCTGATAGATCAGGATTGGGGTTTGGAGATTTCTCATCGACCCCAAGTATGGAAAAGTTTGTGGAGAACAACAATGATAATGCTTCTTCCTCCCATAGAAGTATTATATTTGTGAAATCCAAAGAGGTTGCAGAGCCGATAATTCCAAGCTTCCCAATATTTATTGACCAATTAGTTGTTCCAAAGAACAACATGTCACACACTAGGCTGGGTTTTGTAAAATCGCAAAGTAAACCCAAGTCTATGATCAAGCTTTGAAGGATCGTAGAGTTTGAAAATTTTAACTCTACGAACCAACCCGGCGTCAATCGTAGAGCTGGGTCTTACTCTACGAAATTTCAAAATCGTAGAACGGTATATAAATAGAGAGATGATCAGTCATGAAAAAATGCATATTCACCACACAAGTCCCAAATGAGGAGATATCCACACACACACTTACACATGCAACATGTAGTATGTTATAACTGTTTTAAGCATGGTCATAAAACTACATACTGTTATTATCTTAAGCATATTGCATATCCAAAGTTATGCAGATTTGGGTCCCGAAGGGAACTAACATTATAGGACCCAAACGAGTATGGGTACCAAAATGAACAATAATCATTTTTATAGGTACCAAAAAGATCTGAATCAATCTTATGTCTTGATAGTGGGTGCTCTAGGCACATGACTGGCAATAAGGTTCTTCTGTCAAATTTTAAAGCTAATGATGGTACAGAAGTTATCTTTGGAGACAACAACTCTGGAAAAACTAGAGGCTATACGGTGTGATAAGCAATGGAGCTGTTTCATTTAGTAAGGTAGCCTATGTTGATGGACTGAAGCATAACCTGTTAAGCATAAGTCAACTATGCGATAAAGGTCATCAAGTCATCTTTCTCAACAACCAATGTCAAGTTCGAGACCTGGAAACCAACTCACTAAAGCTGACTGGATTTAGAGAAGGAAATATATATGTAGTCAATCTTTCTAAATTAAGTTCTTTAGCATCATCTTGTTTCTTCGCCAAAGCCTTAGAAGATATAAATTAGTTATGACATAGGAGATTGTCTCATCTGAATTTCAAGAGTATGTCAAAATTAGTATCAAAGAATCTAGTCAGAGGTTTACACAAGTTAAGTTTTGTCAAAGAAAAACCATGCAAAACATGTCAACTGTGGAAGCAGACCAAGACCTCATTCAAGAGCAAGACAGTTAATTCAAGTGAAAGGCCCTTGGAACTTTTTCATATGGATTTGTTTGGGCCGATTCCAACTGCTAGTCTAGGAGGCAAAAGATATTCACTGCTTGTAGTGGATGACTACACCAGGTTTTCATGGGTATTTTTCTTAAGCTCTAAAGATGAGACCAACAATCAATTAATTTGATTCTTCAAGCTGGTAATGAATGAGGGGTGAAAAGATAAAGACTATAAGAAGTGATCATGGCAGAGAATTTGATTATTCTGAAGTAAATAAGTTTTATGAAGATAATGACATTTAACATAATTTCTCAGCTCCAAGAACTCCTCAACAGAATGGAGTAGCTAAACAAAAGAACAGAACATTAATTGAAGCAAGAAGAACTCTTCTAGCAGCAACACGTTTGCCAGAATACTTTTGGGCAGAAGCTATCAACATTGCCTACTATACTCAGTATAGGTCCTTGATTCACTCTACGCTTAAAAAGACACCCTATGAGTTGTGGAAAGGAAGAAAACCAAATATAAGCTACTTCCGTGCATTTGGTTATGCGTACTACATCCTCAACAATAGCAAACAATACTTGATGAAATTTTAGCCAAAATCAGATGAAGGAATCTTCCTTAGATACTCTATGGATTAAAGCCTATAGAGTGTTCAACAAGAATTCATTGACAGTGAAAGTCTCAATTCATGTCACCTTTGATGAGGTTGATCAAGGCGAATCAGGAAAAACAACTCAACCAGAAGAAATCGTAGAGCTAGAGCCTCAGATCGCAGAACAAGAGAACCTTATGATCGTAGAAGCTGAAGTCATAAGGCCAGACCCGACGATCGTAGTGCCAAATAAAGAGGTCGTAGAGTCTCTAGTTCCAAAAATGGAAACTCTACAAATCAATGAAGATGCAGGAATAGAACCAAATCTTGAAGTACTCAGACAACAAGGTACAAGAACAGATGTTCCATCAGGAAGCAAATGGGCAAGAGATCACACTCAGAATCTAATAATTGGAGATCCAAGTGCTAGTGTCAGAACAAGGCCAACCACTCAAATCTCTAACAAATAGAGCCTACGAAGATTGAAGAAGCTTTGGAAGACTCAAGCTGGATTGAAGCTATGCAAGAAGAGCTAAATCAGTTTGAAAGAAGCAAAGTTTGGAGGCCCGGTACCAAGACCAAGAAATCATCCAATCATAGGCACCAAATGGGTCTTCAGAAACAAGATAGACAAAGTTGGTGTGATCACAAAGAATAAGGAAAGACTGATTGCTAAAGGTTACTCCCAAGAAGAAGGAATTGACTATGATGAGACCTTTGCACCTATGACTAGATTGGAAGCTATTAGGATGTTCCTAGCCTATGCAGCCCACATGAAGTTCAAAGTTTTCCAAATGGATGTCAAGAGTGCTTTTCTGAATGGTGAACTCCAAGAAGAGGTTTATGTTGAACAACCTCCAAGTTTTGTCAACTCTACACACTCTAATTATGTCTATAAATTAGATAAAACACTTTATGGTTTAAAGCAAGCACCTAGAGTATGGTATGAAACACACACTAATTATATTGTTGAAAATAGATTCACTAGAGGTAGGACAAACACAACTCTATTCCTTAGGAAGCACAAAGATAAGGTATTACTAGTTTAAATCTATGTAGATGATATCATTTTTGGTTTTACTAATGAAAAGTTGTATGAGAGATTTGCCAAGAAAATGCAGAACAAGTTGAACTACTTCCTTGGATTCTAAGTGAAGCAGACTGATGAAGGGATCTTTATCAACCAAGCCAAGTATATCAAGGATCTACTTAAGAAGTATGACATGGAATCAGCTAATCCCATGAAAACTTATATGGCTTCTGCAACAAAACTTGACAAAGATGTAAATGATAAAAGTATTGATATTACTTAATACCGAGGTATGATTGGATCTCTCCTATATCTGTCTGCCAGTAGACCAGATATTATGTTCTCTACTTATATTTGTGCTAGATTTCAAGTTAATCATAAGGAATCCCATCTTATAGCTGTTAAAAGAATTTTCAGATATCTCAAGGGTACTCCATATTTGGGACTGTGGTATCCCAATGAGTCTCCCTTTGATCTAATGGGATATTCAGACGCAGATTTTGCAGGATGCAAAATTAACAAGCAAAAAACTAGTGGAACTTGTCAATTTCTAGGCAACAGACTTGTATCATGGTTCAGTAAGAAACAAAACTCAGTGTTAACTTCTACTACAGAAGCTGAGTATATTGCAACTGGTAGTTGTTGTGCTCAAATCTTAAGGATGAAAAACCAGTTGGCTGACTATGAGTTTGATTTCAAATCTATTCCCATTTTCTGTGATAATACTAGTGTTATCTCAATTACTCATAATCATGTCATGCATTATAGGACTAAACACACAGACATCTGATATCATTTCATTAGAGATCATGTGCAAAATAGCAATATATCTTTGCATTTCATTTCAACTGAAAATCAGCAAGCAGATGTGTTTACTAAACTATTAAACGAATCTAGGTTTAATAGGTTGATAAGTGAGTTAGGTATGCTTAATTTGCATCCTTAGTTCCATGTTTCTGGATGGTACTAATAAGTGCAGGCAAGAAATGTAGAGTTGTCTAATAATCATACACGATCGTAGAGTTGTTCAACGATCATAGAATGAAAGAAAGTTTATAGAGATGAAAGGAAGTTCGTAGAACGAAAGTTGTTCAAATATAATCGTCGAGCTAAAGGACCCTCGTAGAGTTAATGACTTTTCAAAAGATACTCTACGACTGATGAATTTAAGGCGGTTAATTTAAAGACACATACTACTCACGCTCCAAAAAAGACTAGTGGAAAGAAAAAGTCACTGCGTTACAACTGTAACAACGCTGAGTTGAAACAACGTGTAACCAATTATATTTTGCCACATAGCCCACTCATCAAAATTAGAGGGAAGCCATATAAAATCTATTTCAAATTCTCATTTGACTTTTACGCTTTCATATTACGATCTTGGTTTTATCCTTCAAAAGTTTTTAAGCCCTAGTTTTTCAAATTACTAGAAAATTTAAACACTTTTGTGATATTTCAGTTCCAACCCAACCTAATGGCAGATTTTCAAATTATAATTGGTATTCAACTATGCTTCGATAAGTTCATTACACAAGAAAAAAAGTTCACAGACATTCTCAAACTGGTGCAAAAGGCCAGTTTCTCTAAATGTTAGAAGTTTAACACCAGAATTTACACAAAGCTCATCAAGGAATTCTATCTAAATGTTGTGTATCGCAATGGTGAACTGATAACCAGGGTCAAAGGCACAACATTTCAAATGAGAGCTGCTGAAATCAATCACTTCTTTAGCTTTCTCACTCAAGGCTTGACCTCTCTTAATGAAATCGATATAAAAGAAGGTCTTCAGTTAATGGGTGACAAGAAAAATCCCCAGCTCAAGGGACTCAAAAAGAAGGAGTTCCCTCAAGAATATATAAATTCCTTGCTGAGATCGTGGACAAGTGCATCATCTGTAAGGACACTACTCATGATTCAGTAAGCGAACTGCAGTTGAAGTTGATGACTCTATTATCAAGAAGCAACATATTAATTTTAACGCCATATTTTTGGATTGGTTGGCCAAATAGGTTGAAGACTGTAACAAGAAGAAGGCACTGGGCAAGCTTACTCCCAAAATGTTCCATGGGAGATTAATAAGCATTATTTTGAAAAAGTGGTTGAAAAGCAAAATAGACAATGATAAAGGGTAGCCTTTGAATGCCAACAAGAAGATCACCCCCAAACTCTTCGATAACTGGAAAAGGAATTTGGTAGGGAATTTGAGATCAAAACAATCTGGAGGTGGCAGTGAACGCATCATTAGTGAGGTGCAAAAGCTAACTAAAGCCAAGGGCAAAAGAAAAGTGGAGACAATAGAAGAGGAAGTTTTTCAAGGGTCAGTTGCTCTTGAAGTTCGTAGAGCTTTTGACTCTATGGCCGACCAACCTGTTAAGAAGAAGAAAGTTGAGAAGGTAGTAAAGAAGATTCCTAAGGATGCTCAGAAAAGTCCTTCAAAAAGGGATAACGAAGAAGAAGATATCAACACTCTTCTTTCCAAAATTGCTTCAAAAAAGGGAGAAGTGTGAGACTCATTCAGCGGAAAAAGGCTCATGCTCAGCTTGAAGAACAAGTAGGAGAATCAATGCTTCCTCCAATCGCAGAGTCTGTTGATGCTGATGATGAGGAAGAAGAAGAATAAGAATAGATACCTGCACTTATAAGAAAGAATCAAGGAAAAAGCAAATCTAGTTCATCTGAACAAAGGAATGAAGAAGACATGGTTGTGAAGGTCTCTATCCTCGAGCCACAATATGATGTTCAAATGATGGCTAAGACGTCCTCAGTGCCTGAGCCAGTGCAAGTTGATATCATGGCTGTGAAGAATGTCACACCTAAACCCAGCGAAGATGTTGATTCGGCTGTGAAGGATTGTATGCCTGAGCCACAAAATGTAGAAGAAATGGTTACAACGACTGGTGAGCCAGAGCCACAAGGAAGTGAAGAATGATTGACTGTGACGATTGATGAGCCAGAGTCTCAAGATGGTAATAATAATCAGGCTATGAATGAGTCATGTCCAGAGCCAAAGGAAAAGAAAAATAAGAAAAAATTAAGCCAGATGGTGGAAAAGGAAGGTAGGAGAACAAGAAGAGCAAAAAAGAAGGAAGAAGAAAGGAAAAAGAAAAAGGAAGAAAAAGGCTAAAGAAGAAAAAAGAGAATAAAAAGAGGAAAGAGATGAGAACCAAATTCAAGCAAGATGCTGCTCAACGATCGGTGTATTCATCTGATGACTCTCTATGATTGACTCATGTTATCGAAAATATCGTAAAAGATATCAATAATGGTTTCAACCCTACGATCGTGAAGCCTGAGGATCCAAATTCTGAGGGGGAGCATCCTACTGAATATCTAGTACCTCCTCCCTCCATTCTTTCTACATCTCAAGGGATTCAGAGACGTATTGTTCTTGAAGGATATGAAGATCCAAATGCCAGTCTACTTGATAAATGGATACGATCAGGAGAAGGAAGGATACGACTAGTCTTAATGAGCCAAGATGAGCTCATCAGTGGTTTCTTTGACCTGAAGATGGATCGAAGCACCACTCTCTACGATTCTAATCCTACAAGTGATCAAATACTGTATTTTCTGTCAATTTTACCACTGTTAAAGGCTATAATTATGAAAGACCAGAGCTTTATAAGATGAAGCTACTCTAGATATCCTAATCTGAAGCTGGTGGCTCAAAAATTTCCACGAGTTCTTCGATATGCCACCAGAATAATTTGCTCTGAGCCATTTGTATCTTCTCCTCTGTACAATAAGGTAACATGTATTTCATTTACCCTTTGTGTACCTTTTTATTCATTTCTCTCTGGTGCAGGGTATATAGATTCTTCTTCTATGTACGATGCACCCTCGTCCACTCCTGACTCCAATATTCAACCTAATCCTAATTTTTGGATCATAGAGTCTCAAAACTCTAAGCTCGTTGTCAATAATATCATTGTTCCGGTCATAGAGTCCCAAAACTCTACTGACTATGTGTATTCTTCTTCCTCTCTGATCGTAGAACCTTTCCACTCCATGATTAATGAGCCACAAATAAATTCCCCGATCATAGAGTCCCAAAACACTATGATCTACGTACAAAATCCTATTTTGCCCTTTCATCCACCTATACCCATTCAAATATATTCACCTTCTCCCATTCACATCTCTAACATACTAGCTACACCCCAAAACTCACCTATTCATTCAACTTTTTCCTCGCCATGGTCTTCTCCAGACGTAGCATCTTAAAACCCTACATCTGATACTAATAAATCTAAAGCATTCATTTTTGTCTACCTAAAGATACATTTGTACCTCCTTCATCCCCCATACAAACAATCAAACAAGAACCCAAACCTTTTATTCCATCTGATATACCTCCCTCCTCAAGCAATGAATTCTTCTATCTACCACTTGCTTTGATCAATATGTTCCAAGGATCCAAAGGAAGCTCAGAAGTCACCCTTACTCAAGTCATGGAGCGCCTTGCAGTTGTTCCATCCTCTGAGGAACTGACTGATCTAACTGCACAAATGTCTCGTGACATTGATCAAAAGCTTGAACAAAATTCCTTTTAGCTCCGAGATCAAATGTATAAGATTACTACTGCTGCAGGCCATCTACCTAGAGACATGGGCAGAAAAATACAGAAGCAGCTCAAGTCCATATTCAAAGATATGCATGGTCGTCTTCACGACTGCGACACAATATTTCTCAAAGTTTTTGATGATCACAAGCAAGCTAAATGTTGAATGCAAGTCTCTGATCGATAAAGTTTTTGAGCTTAGTACTGCACTATCTGACTTTAAAAATGATGACACTGAATGTTGACAACACAATGGCCTTAGTTGTTCAACAAAGTGATCAAGCCACTGCTCGCCAACATAAAATTTGTGTTGATATTGCCATGAACTCTTCCCAGTTATAAGAATTAGTCGATTCAGTCAAGCATTTCTCTAAGGTGCATGATGACAAAAATGGGGAGAAAGATCAGTCTTAGGGGGAGAAGCAGACATGGAAGCAACAATCTCAGGGAGAGAAAAGGAAAAGAAATCAAAAGCAAATATCGATCAACCCTCCAATCTACAGATCAAGAACCCCTCCTCCACCAGCAGCAATCCCTATTAATCGTGACCATTCTTCTTCGCGACATGATTCGTCGAGTAAAGTTAACTCTAACTGGCTCACGAATGCCATCTGGTGATCCTGTGTATGTCAATAGAAATTTTCAAGGGATTCACGTCGTTAGAGAAGAAAGAATCAATATGCCTGATCTTGGTCCAAGGGATTCTGGTGAAGAGATGATAAGAAAAGCTGCTGAGGAGAAAGCAAGGCATGATCGTAAAGTCGAATCAAAGAAGAAATGGCTCTCAAAGGAAAGAAGAGGAAGAAATTAGAAATTGTAAGTAATATTGTAATTTCTTTTTAATTATGTGTACAAATTGTTATACATCAATAAATTCATTCTTTTGCTCTAGTAATATAGTGACTTACTGTATCTTGAGTCATGTTTATATTTTAAGCAACTGTATTCTAGAACTGATGAGTGTTATGAAACTGCTGGTTTTGTCATTATCAAATATGGGGAGATTGTTAGAGTCTACATGATTATTATGATGTGATTTGATGATGAAAGATTTTACTGTATAATTATGCCAGTAGATTATGTACAGTCCTTAATAATGATTTGTCGATCTAATGTACAAGGACTTAGAATAGAAAGATCAAACTTGTTAGGTTAATGTCATTAAGCTGATTTGATGTATAGTTAATAGGCTTAAGTTATGTGTAAAGTTACTCTGTCAAGTTCGTAATGTCAAGATAGATAGCAGAGTTAACTCATGATAGTAATGCATCAGACAATTAATCATACAACTCTTGCAAGGATAGTAAAGTTCACCTCAATTCGTAAAGACAAATTCGTAAAGTGAACAGGATCGTAAAGCCAAGCAAAACTCAACAAAGAATGAACGTAGAGTGCTTTAAAAAATCGCAAAGTAAAAGTCATAACGTAGAGCAACTCCAAGATCGTTCAACAGAAGAAAGAATCGTAGAATCAGCTTTGGAATAGTAAAGCTGATCTTCGTAAAGCTGAGAGCAGAGTTCATCGTAGAGTTTAAGCCTTATCTCAAAGCTATCTTTAGAATGTAGATTAAACACTAAGAATTTCCATGTTCGTAGAGCTGAATCAAGTTTGACAAGAAGACTGACATGGGAGCATTGCTGATTGAAGGTCCCGATGCACTCACCAAACATCCTTGGCTGAAATCGAAGATCAGAAGATGTGTCTAACAGCTAGTTTGCTGAAAGTGACGTGTTAAGATGGTAGATGAAGTTGCATGATGATGTGATATGCTAGACAAAAGGTAGCTAACACTTAAACTCAAAATGTTAACATCAAGGATATTAGAATATCTAAGCATTAAATTCACCAACAGAAACCTAGCAATGGGAAGATCTCTTCGACAGATTATAAAAGGGAAATCAAGATTCAAATTAAAAGCACGACACTAATCAGAAGCCTAAGCTCTGTCGAAGTAAAAATAACTCACTCTACGAAATGTTGAACAACTAGTTCAAGCTGCTAAGTACTTGAGAAAAGAATTGAATTGCCAACTTAGCAACACCTCTTAACAACAATCAATAACTGTTTGTCTAGGTCTTAGTGACTTGCATTTCGAGACTTAGTGACTTGAAGGAATCCTAAGGATTCAGAGGGCAAGAGTGTCCTTGTTTTAGTGACTAAATTTCTAAGTCTACTGGGCCTGAAGAGGTCTTAGTGTCCTTGTCTTAGTGACTAAATTTCCAAGTCTGCTAGGCTTGAAGAGGTCTTAATGTCCTTGTCTTAGTGACTAAAATATCCAAGTCTACTGGGCTTGAAGAGGGCAAAAGTGTCCTGATCTAAGTGACCGAACTCTTAGTGGATTCCCTAAACAGTGGAGTAGAAGAGTGGAATAGGAGTTGTTCAGTCTTCGAACCACTTAAAAATTTCTCTGTGTCATTTACTTTATTGCCTTTACATTTCTGCATATTATTTATTTTACTTGTGTGGTTTAGAACCAAATCTAAATCCAGAACTGAGATCTTACTACAATCTACAAGGGGATTTTTCAAAAACATATTCCATTGTACTTAATCCAATTCTGATTAATAAATTATTTGGTAATATTTTTAACAAGTTGATTTTTAAAAAGAGGATCTATTCAACCCCCCTTCTAGATCTCTGAGTGACTCTGGGAAACAACACACTTGATATTAAATTATCAAGGTCAAAAAAATATTTATTCAATACGATTTAAAAATATTCTTGATCAAAATAAATAAGATAATTAAAAATAATTATAATATAAATCCTGAGGATTCTAACCTTTTAATTAACGTATTTACTAATTATTGTTATCATCAAAATAAATCTAAAAGTTGGAGACCCATTACAGCAAAATAGAGATCGTAGTAGCGGCTACTCGTAGAGACAGAAGAACAAGGACGGAGTTATTATGTTGATTCAGTTTTCTCTGTAATTGATTCGAGATCAATCGTTCAACAAATCAGAGGTTCGATTTTAATTGCGTTCTAGGGTTCTCAAATTCAATAACATGTTTTCTTGTATTTTGTATATTGGTTGTTTTGTATACAAGAAAACATGTATACAAAACAACCAATATACAAATCAGAGGTTCGATTTTAATTGTTTTGTATACCCTAGTTTTTGGTGTATATTGGTCTTAATTTTGATTTCTAGAGAAAGTAATTCATTTGAATATTTTCTTCTTTGTGGAGTTTTTCGGTTTCTCTTGCATTCTAGGGTTCTTTAAATTCAATTACATGTTTTATTGTATTGGAGCTTGGATTTCTTATGATTATTCTACAGTCACATCTTCTCCATCCATATTGTGTTCTATAATTCATTTTAATATTTTCTTCTAGGGTTCTTTAAATTCTTTTACATCTATATTATTTATTGTTTGTAGTGATTATTAGGTCTTCTATTTCTTTTAATTATTCTACACTTGCATCTTTTCTATCTGTGTCTTTTGTAAACCCTATTTTTATGGTGTATACTGATGCTAAAAATTTTGATGTCAAAAGAGTAATTCAATTCAATGTTTTCTTCTCTGTGGAGTTTGTTTTATTAATATATCTGGTTGTATCTTGGTTTTGATTTGTTGGTTCGTTACAAAGGGTTATTTTATTCAATCTATGTTGTGTTCTTTGAGTTTTTCTTTTTCTGTGGAGTATGTTTTAATACTTGTCAACTGAAAGTTTTCATATCTTGGTTTTTCTTTGTGGGTTCCTTCTTTGGGTTGTTTCTATATTATACATTTGTTACTTAAATTCTTATTTTGCTGAATTGATAATTTTTGATATCCAAAATAAAGCAAGTTATTTGAAATTTTTTCCTGATCACAAGGTTTACTATATATATATATATATTGGAGAATTTTCAAAAGCGAACTCTTAAAAAGCGAACTAAAGACGAACCGTCGTCTTTGGTGTCTATGGCGACGATTTGACCCGTCGCCAAAGATTACATGGCTACGGCGACGGGTCGAATCGTCGCCATAGACACCAAAGACGACGGTTCGTCTTTGGTTCGTTTTTTAAAGTTTGCTTTAGAAGCTCTCCCTATATATATATATATATATGTATATATATATATATATATATACACACACGTGTCTGTGTTTAATTTTTTTTCCTGCTAAATAGGAAAATACCATATGTAGTTAATTTCTTATAATTGATGTGATGTAACGGTGATGGAATGTTCATTTTTATTCTTGTTTATGTTGGCATCTCTGAAGCAGGGCACATTAGGTGGTTTAGATCTAACTAAAAAGTTGCCTTATTGTGATAATGTCTAAAGAGAGGGTTCGTTATAAGGGTTATTTTATTCAATCCATGTTCTTTTCTTTGAGTTTTTCCTTTTTTGTGGAGTCTATTTTAATATTTGTCTAATGAAAATTTTCATATCCTGGTTTTAATTTGTGGGTTCCTTGTATAGGTTGTCTCTATTCTTTACTTGAGGTGTTCTTTAAATTCTTGGTTTTGTTGTATTCATACTTAATTTTTGATATCCAAAATAAATTAAGTTCTTTGAAAATTTTTTCTGATCACAATGTTGACTCTCTCTCTATCTGTGTGAGTTTCTGAAGTAAAATATTGAATTCCTGTGATTAATTTTCTAATTGGCATGGTGTAATAGTGATGGAATGTTCATTCTTATTCCTGTTTACGTTAGCATATTGAAGCAGGATCAGGTGGTTTAGATCTATCTAGTACGTAAGTTTATATCATTAGTATAACAAAAATAAAGAAAACCAAAGTTGAAGTCACTATGTTGAGTCGTTATGGAATTGTTTGTCTTGAACAAAAGTATTAAAGTTTGCTAGTTGCAACCCTCTCACCATGGCCAGTAAAAAGGCTACATGAGCCTTCTTCGTTTATGTCATGAAGACGTTTTCCCCCCTTATTCTGATCATGTAGAAAGAGGGGGCATTAAAAACAATATATTTGCTTTCCTTGGCCCAATTCATTGGATTTTAAACAAAGCAAAATTGCAAAACACTATTATATTTTCACGCACCATTGTTTTCAGTCGTTCAACAATCTCTGCTCATTTAGGGTGTGCACATTGAAGATACGAAATGTATATTGATTATAGCTAGAAATTGCAAAACAACAAACTTGTCGAGACCTAGAAAATTTATTATAGGTGATTTAGTATGTGCTTCTCTCTGAAGTATGTGTTTATGTGTTGTTTGGAGGATTAACCATGTATGAGGTGTAAAAAGGTAGTTACATTTATATGTACGTGTTATTGTTAGGAATTATTTGGAGGATTTGTTATTTTGACATGTGTGTTGGTCATTGTGATTTATATGTATGTGTTGTTATTGGGAAAATTTGGTTGAAAGTACAGGTACAAATTGGGGTTTAAAAACCTGAAAATTGTAAAAACGAAAAAAAATATTTTAAAAAGGGATTATTTCCGCCGGAATAAGCTAATTACGACGAAATTTCCATCAGAAATAATCTTCCTGGATCAATTTAAAACCAATATGTGTCAAAATATTTCCAACGAAAAATTTCGTTAGAATTAAATTCCGTCGAAATTAACATTATATCGACGAAAATTCCGTCGGACATAATTCCGTCGAGACTACGTATTTTCGACGGAATTCTCGACAGACTTAATCCCGACCGATTTATATTCAACTGAATTTCTAACGGAATATTTTGTCGGAAATATCTTTATTTCAACGGAATAAGGCTTCGGAAATAAGGCTTTTCCTTGTAATGATGTCTCACTATTATTCCACGTGTTTGACGGTTTCAAATACGTCTTCGACCATTTCCTTAATTTTCAGCTTAGCTGGATATCTTTTTCTGAATGCCATCAGTTAACTGAAATCATCCAGTGATGTCTAGTTAACTGATTCAAGCACTTAACCGAAAATTACTTAACCCAAAACTAAAATTTTGGGATTTGGGTGTAAACAACATTATTTGTTAAATAAGATATTTCAGAAGGAAATATTTTCTTCATATAAAAATCATTATATACAATATTAATATATTATTAGTAGAATTAATATTAATATAGTATAATATAAAAAAAGTATAAATAATATAATAATTTTATAACAAAACAAAGCCCGTGCTTTGCACGGGATCATCAGCTAATCAACTATATAATTAAAAGCACAAACTTGGTTTGGTTTGGTTTCACCAATTTTTGGTTTAGTCATATTAGCATAAGTCTATTCAAATTTTTATCAATTAAATACTATCCAAATTTAAAAATATTCTGATCTATAAGAAAAATAGAAAAAAAGAACATCGTTTTCTTTCCTATTCAAATTAGTATAATTACTATATAAATTTGAATAATTACTACATGTTATCCATCAATAAAACATCTTCTTAATAGTTTTATTTGTTGTTTCCCAAATGCACTTAAGATCTAGAAAGGGGGGTGAATAGATCCTTTAAAAATTACTTGTTTAAAACTTTTATCCAACAGATAATAATCAGATTAATTTAGCACAGCGAAAACTGTGATATTTAAAAGATTTCCCCCTTTAAAGATAAGTTGAACAATTTTAGTTCTTAGTTTAGTTAAAATATCAATCACAAATAATTATGCAGATAAAGTGTAATGACAGAAATGTAAATGACACAAGAGATTTTTAAGTGGTTAGGAGACTGAATAACTCCTACTCCACTCTTCTACTTTAACAAGTAGGAATTCCACTATTAATTTGATCACACTGATCAGGACACTCTTGCCCTCTTCAAGCCCAGCAGACTTGATAATTTAGTCGCAAAGACAAGGACACTCTTGCCCTCTTCAAGCCCTGCGGACTTGAATCAACTCAGTACCCTAGGTACTCTTCAAGCCCAGCAGACTTGGAATCTCTATGGTCACTAATACCTGAACGACCAGTTGTGTGAAGTTTGTTGAGAGGTGCTGCTAAGATGACGTTACTATCTTCTTCTCAAGTACTTAGCAGCTTGAACCAGATGCTAAAATCGTAGAGTGTGTTCTTTAGTTTTGGACAAACTTTTTGGCTTCTTGATTCCTTGTTTGTTGCTTGTGTTTTAAAAATCTGTAGCCCTTTATAGTCTGCCTGAAATTTCTTCCCGTTGCTAGGTTTCCGTTGGCACATTTAATACTTCAGATACTATGAGATATTTGATGTGGGCATTTTGAGTTTAAGTGTCAGCTTTTTGGAGTTTAGCCTATCACATCAGCCTGCAATTTCACCAACCACTTTGACCCATCGCTTTCAGCAAACTAGCTGTTAGACATATCATTTGGTCTTCGATTTTCACTCAAGGGTGTTTGGTAAAGATTATTGGGATTCTCAATCAAGTAGATCTTCCATGTCAGTCTGTTAGAGTTGATTGTTTTATGATCATGTGAGTTCGTAGTGTGGATTCTACGTCCTGAAGATAACTTTACGATAAGTCTGGTACTTTACGAGTCTTTCTTCAGCTAAACGAATTAGGAGGTGCTCTACCATTTGATTTTAACCTTGCGATTCTTAAGCACTCTACGTTCAATCCTTGCTGAGAGAGCTTTGTTTGTCTTTACAATTATAAGTAATAACTTTGCGATGAGTCTAAGCTTTACAATTGACAAATCGACTTTACATTTTGTCTGAGGCTTTACGATAGGAGAATTAAGTCTGCAATCTTGTACATATTTCCTTATAGCTCATCAGACTACCTTATACACATCAATCCTTTGCCTCCCATCAACTCAACGTAGATTAACCTAACTAGTTTGATCTTACTCTAAGTCCTTGTATATTAAATCAGTTAAGGACTTTACAGAAGCTCATTGATACAAATATACTTTACGATCTTTCATCATCAAATCAAATCATATAAGTCATGCAGATTCTAACAATCTCCCCCTATTTGATGATGACAAAACTAGTAGTTTTATATGACAGTTAAGATGCATTGCTCGAAATGTAAATATGACTTAAAATACAGTAAGCCGCTGTATTGCTAGATTAAAAATATGAATTTATTAATGTTTAAACAGTTTTACAAAATTCATCAGATTCTAGCAAAGAATGGATAAAACAGACTCACTATTTCTTCCTCTTTCTTGGCTTTTCCAAGGCAATCCATTTCTTCTCAGCTATTCTTCTGCGATCTGAAGCTTCTTATAACTCAGCATTTTTCTTCTGATTTCTTCAATAGAGTCTCGTGGACCAAGGTTAGGAATGAGTATTCTTTCTTCTCTTACGACATGAGTCCCTTGAAGATTTCTGTTTAGATATGCCGGATAGCCAGATGGAATGCTTATGCCAGTCCTTGTTACTGCATTCGACGATCCTGGTTCTATTGGTAAACCTTGCGAAGCCCATTCTTCCCTTCATGAAGAAGATCCCTGTCTCCCCCTATCTCTCTGGCTCCCCCTATTTCCTTCACTTCTTTTCTCCCATTTCCCCTTCTCCCCCGTTTTATCATCATACACCCGTGAGAGATGTTGGACTGAGTCTACTAGCTCTTGGATCTGAGAGGAGTTCATGGCAATATCAGCATAGATTTCCCATTGTCGATCAGCAGTATGCTCATTTTACTGGGTGATTAAAGTAGTTGTGGTGTTGGCATTTAACTCCATATCACGTTTAAAGGTAGATAAGTCAGTGTTGAGCTCAAATACTGAGGTCAGCAATTTGATAAACTGCTCATTCGACTGCTGAAGGGTCTGCACGGTCTGTTTGTGTTCGTCAAGAACTTTGAGAAATATTTAGTCTCTATCATGAAGGCATGCAGACATGTCCTTGAACATAGATTTCAATTGTTTTTGAAGTTCTCTGCCCAAGTCGCTAGGTAGATGACCGGCGATAGTAGTAATGTCGGTCATTTGATGTCGAAGCTTAGTAGAGTTTTGCTCAAGTTTTTCTTCTATGTCTTGAGACATAGTAGTTGTTAATTCAGTCAATTGAGCAGTAGTGGGGATAGCTTCCAAACGGGCCATGATGCAATCAAGTGGAAGTACAGAACTGTCTGTAGGACCTTGGGATAGGTGAACTAGTGCGAGAGGCAAATCAAAGAATTCATTCTTAGACGAAGAAGGAATATCAGAGGGAATGGATGGAGTATGTTCTTGTGTAGGAGGATGTATGATAGAACTAATTGATGATGGTTTGGTAGATACACTAATAGGATCTTTGAGTTTATCTGACTGTGAAGTAGTTTGTGAGTGGGAGTGAATGGGTGATTGATTTGGTGTTTCTAGAAAGGTGGACACATGAATTGGTGAGGGAGATTCTATGTGCTGTACTGAAGAGGTAGAATTATGAGCATCGATCGTAGGGTTTTGAGACTCTACGAGCGGAGAAAATGATGTTTGTGCATCAGGCGTAGAGTGTGTAAGCTCTACGACTGGAGAACTTATATTCTCGATATCAATTGTAGGGTTTTAAGACTCCACGATTGAGGAACATGGTATTGGTGTAGTTGGTGCAAGGCGTGAAGTCAAGGATTCATAGACTTGAGTAATCGAATCTTCAACACCCTTGTCCCAGTCATATAAAGGAAAAACATGATTTAGAAATGAGAGTGGGACAATATGTACCTTTTGATAGATTGAATAGAGATTGTGGGGTTGAGAGCATATTAGCTTAGTAGCGTAAGTAAGCACCCGTGGGAAATTTTGAGCTACCAGAGGTAAGCTTGGATAACTGGAATAACACCATCAAATAAAGCTCTGGTCTCCTAAACTGATAGCTTTTACTAGCGGCAGAAGTGGACAAAAGTAGAGCATTTGATCACTAGCAGGATTAGGATTGTAGAGCGTGGTGCTACGATCCTTTTCCGGATCAAGGAGATAGTCTAGAGGTCATTTGCACTTAAAGAGACCAGTCTCATTCGTCCTTCACTAGATCTTATCCATTTATCAGGTAGGGTGACATTTGGATCCTCATATGCTTCAAGTACAATTCGCCTTCAAATCCCTTTAGATGTAGAAGGAATAGAGGGAGGAGGAACTAAATATCCAATTGGTTGCTCCCCCTCTGATGTGGGATCCTCTGGCTTTACGATCGTAGGGTTATAACCCTTATTAACTTCATATACAACTATTTCAATAATGTGAGTTACTTGTAGAGATGTATCAGAAGATTACAGTGATCGTTGAGCAGAATCTTCTTTGTACTTAGTTCTCTGCTCTTCCCTTTTTCTCTTCTATTCTCTCTTCTTTTGCTTTTCTGCTTTTGTTTTCTTCTTGTTCTTTGTTTAAGGCTCAGGACTTAAATCCTTCTCAGCCAGTTCAACATTTGCTCCCTTAGGCTCTTATTATTTAACAGTCATAGCCACTTCTTCATTTCCTTGGGGCTCAGATGTAAAAACCATCACAGCCGGATCAGTTTCTTCATTTTTCTTAGGAATGTCATCATTTATAGCCAACCCTTCAGTGGGTCTTGACTCAGATATTGTTGCTATCTCTAACAATGTTTGAATGATACTTTGAGATTCAAGCATGATTGTCTTCTCAGCAGAATCAACTTCCATATTTGCTTTAGAGGAGGATCTAGGTTTCCCTTTATTCTTTCTTGTGAGCTCAGGGATTTCTTCATCTTCCTCTTTGTCTTCTTCTTCTTCATGCTCTACGATCATAGTGGGCATGGATTTTCCAGCTTGTTCTTCAAGCTGAAAAAGAGCTTTCCTTTTACGAAGAATCCTCTTATTCTTTGAAATCATTTTAGACAAAGGAGTGTTGACATCCTCTTCTTCCTTTTCCTTTTCTTTTGGCTTTGTGGAACTATCCAGAGTTTGTGTAGCAATTGTCGGTGCTTCTTTTTCAATCTTTTTCTTCTTCTTAACTGGTTGAGTAGTTGTAAAGTTTGGTTCGCTCTGAGCTTCAGGAG
The DNA here is from genome assembly GCA_034770075.1 of Aralia elata. Lineage (NCBI taxonomy): Eukaryota > Viridiplantae > Streptophyta > Magnoliopsida > Apiales > Araliaceae > Aralia > Aralia elata. Next base: position 82,650,565 of record CM068377.1, read on the forward strand.
CAACAAACCCTTGAGATACTTCTTCTTCAATAACTGCTATTTTCCTTTTTCCTTTTCCTTTTATGGGCTTCTGGACTTCACTGATGGTTCTCTCACTTCCTCCTTTAGATTGTTTGGACTTTAGATTGTCCACTGAATTTCTCTTCTAGGTATTGAATAACCTGGGAGCCATTCTTTTGTTGGCATTTAGAGGCTCCCCTTCCTTCTCAAAAATCGTATTCCTTAACCTTTTCTTTATAATGATGCTTATTAATCTCCCATGAAACATTTTAGGGACAACTTTTCTTTTTGCCTTCCTCTTGCCGTAGTCATCAATCCAGTTTCCCAGCCAATTTAGAAATATGGCACCGAAGTTAATTTTCTTCTTCTGAATAATGGCTGTCATGAATCTTAGTTGTAGTTCACTAACTGAGTCATGAGCAGAGTCTTTATAGCTGATACATTTGCCCATTATCTCTGTAAGGAACTCATACTCTAGAGGAAATTCTTTCTTCTTATATCCCTTGAGTTGGGGATTCTTCTGATGACCCATTACCTTTAATCCTTCCTTTGTATCAATCTCATCAAGGGAGGTAATGCCTTGACTGACAAACCCTAGGTTTAGATTAACGTCTTCGATTCCCATTTGTAGTATCGTGCCTTTAACTTTGGTGGTCAGGCTCCCATTATCATACTCAGCATTTAGATAGAATTCCTAGATAAGTTCTGTGTAAATTCGAGTGTTTGCTTCCAAATATTCGGAGAAGCCAACTGCCCGCACAAGCTTGAGTACATCCTTGAACTTCTTCTCCTGTTCTACGAACTTATCAGAGCACAGCTGAATGCCAGTCATAATTTGAATATCTGCCATTTGGTTAGATTTGTGTTAAAAGATCACAAAAATATCTAAGCTTTCTGAAGTTTGAAAGTTAGGGCAGAATAAAGATAAAGATTTCGGATTTGAAAAGTGAGAGAATCGTAAAGGTCAGAGGGAAATTTGAAATGATTGTAGACACCCAAATTTTGCACTTCGTATACTAACCCTGACAGGAGGGCAAATCCGTCAAATGAACCGGCCTGCGAGAGCAAAAGATGGACAAGTACGAACACTCGACACCACCGCGACGATTTACAACCGAAACCGATGTGACAACAGGGCTATCCGATTTGAACATTCCCGAATGATGTGGCACGTCTCCCAGTAATTCCCGGACTGCAAAATATGAACATGTCGGCAAAAACCGATGTCACGACACGAGAATTGAGGCGTAACATGAAAATCGAGAAAGTCAAGCCAGCCAGTCGCGGATTGATCTGCGGCCAATGAGTGCGCCTTTTGAAAACACGGAACTCGAAACCAGGCTGAGTGGCTGGTGGGCCAGCCAGCCGCAGATCAATCTGCGGCCAAGCCGCAGATCAATCTGCGGCTGCCCTAGACCAGCCTATTTCAGCTCAGTTTCTTCATTTCATCCAGGGGGCGGACAACAGCAGTTTTGGGAAAAAAGAAGAAGGAGAATTCAGCAGCAAGAAGCACGGAAATAGAGAGAAAAAAGAGAGAAATTTTGCAATCAAATAGGAAGAAAAGAGAGAAAAAAGAGAGAATTTAATTCTTTTGATTTTGATTGTATCAAATACACTCCTTATCCTATTCAAATACACAAGTTCACATCCATTTGAGATCAATTGCAAGGTGAAAATTCCTATTTGTTCTAGCAATTCATATCATATTGATTGGTTAAATTAGATGTAACTTTCATGTATCTTGTTGAAAAATCATGGATTAGGGATTATTAGTGAGGGTTCCATCGGAACAAAATTCTTCCTAATAACCCGAGGATATCCAATTGATGAAATTTCTAGCTTGTTTATGGTAATTCATTGGGGGTAATTTATTTAGATTGTCATTTTTGGATATCATGGTGTATTAGATAAATCCGGGTTGGTTAGTTATGTAGTATTCATTTTGTGGGCATGTATTAATCTCGTGTGAGCCTAGGAATGCGACCCCGTGGTCCAAATCCGATGATGGACGTTTTGATGTATGTGATAGATTCAAGATGCTCGTTTTGTAACATGTAACCGTCGGGCCTTAAAACGACGCTAAGGCGAGAATCGGGTTTAAGGCCCCGTATTAGTGGAATATGTGATTGTTGGCGTCGGGGATATTTTGATGGCTTACATGCCCGTGAATAGCCCCCTACGCGTTTTGATGCTCAATTTGATTTGTAACACCAAACAAAGGATCTTCAAAGCCAAAACAATAAAGATTTTTCTAAAATCAATCAAAGTAGGATATTAGCATCACGAGGCTAAAAATTGGAAATGCTAATGAAAGTCGATTCCTATTCTACGAGAAAGCTAAAGAGAAGTTGTTTTCAAATGCCACAAAAATGGTTTTTATAAAAAGAAATAAATGTTTTACTAAACCTTGATATATAGGGCGAAAGAGATCCTAGAAATTGCCCATCATTTATGAAAGCAACGTATAAATCTCGATTCCTATTTTGGCTAAGGTTTACTAAATTCATGTTTTGCCAAAACAACACTTAATGAAAAATCTCATAGCTTTGACAATCAAAATCAAAATTTTCTCATAAAGAAATAAAGCTTTCTCGTGTATGCCGAAAAGACATTTCGAAGCGTTCTCAAATTAAAGCACGACTTTCCCTAAAAATCCAAATGATTCTTTCATACAAACTCACCACAACATTCATATAGGCACACACACACGCGCGCACATACACACACATATTCAAGAATTAAAGGATAGGAAAAGCATCAAGATTGCGGTAACCGTGTTTTACGGAAGTCGGGGGGTGCCTAACACCTTCCCCTCGCTTAAACAAGCCTCCGAACTCTGTGAATCTCGGTTCGCAAACCAATTAATTCGGAGTCACACATGAGCCAGCGATTTACAAAAAAAATGAAACTCGGATGAGTTGGTACATCCATTTCAAATATACCAACTGGCGACTCTGGTTAATTGGCTCATCATAAAAAACGATCTTTCAAAACCCCGTCGACATCAATGCCGACCTTTTCCAAGAATCATTCAATCAAAGGCTAAAATCGGAAAAGGACAAAGAGAGGAGAAACCCGGCGTCGACAGCTGGCGACTCTGCTGGGGAACATTAGAGGGCTTAAGCCGCGTACAAGTATTGATGCTATCCTATCCTTTAAAATTCATGAATATGTGTGTGCATGCAAATATTTTGATCTGTCATACGTTTTGTTGTGTGAATGTGTGTTTTGTCCAATAAGTAAATATTTGAATGGAATTGCTTTACTCATTTGCATACGGTGAGGACGATGAATGTGAATGTATGTTGAGAGAGTACCTCCTCCTGAGGCGAACCTGTCGGTTGCTTATTACTGGACTCGAAGGGGCTGCTCCCCGGAGATGGCTCAGGAAACGCACCACCCAAATCCGCTCCAATCGAAAGGACTCAGACGAGTAGATTGCGAAGATTTGGGAACCTTCATGCCGAAAAGCCCGTGAGAGTAACCCTAGGATAGGTCAGCCTCAGATTAACCCAATGCATGAAAAGTCTCTTCATGCCTTTTTACATTCACGCGTAAATGTCATGATCCCATTCATATATGCCTCCCTTTTTGTCAAGAGAAATTACTAACCTCTATGTTTTACAGGGAACAGATGGGGAGCTTAATAGAATCATATTTAGCATTTGTTAAAGGACTACTAACTTTCTGTTTTGCAGGGAAAGATTAAAAAACTCCAAAACACAAAAGTTACAGCTTTAGCATGCATCCGCATTTTTCATTCCCCAAGACTAAACTTCGAACCCTTGTTTCTGTAGGATTGCTCCTCAAACCCGTTCACAGTCTAAAAGGGCCCAAAACTCTATATCTGAAATGGCTGATATTCCATCTACCAATTCCGGTTCCATATCCAGGGAGGAATTTGATGACTTTAAGAAGCAGATGTTAGAAATGGCCATAATGCTAAAGGAGTAATTGATGCCCAGATAGGATCCACCTAAGGAAGATCCACCTCAACTTAAGGGCAAGCCAGTCGTCCCAAAGGCCATTCCCGTACCAAACAAGACAGTGATTACTATCCCGGAAGAGGGAGATACGGATGACCTGCGAAAGAAAATGAGACAAATGGAGGAAACCATCCAATCTATGAAGGGCATAGGGTCCCTGGGCAGGGTGAACTACTCGGATCTTTATGTCTTCCCCGGAGCCAGATACCCGGAGAAATTTAAAATCCCCGAATTTGAAAAATACAATGGGAAAGGGGATCCTTACACACATTTGAAAATCTACATCGGGGAGCTTGGATCTTACGCCGAGGATGAGGGTCTAAGGATGCAACTTTTCCAGAAGAGTTTGACGGGAGAAGCGAGAATCTGGTATGCCCGTCTTGACAATGTCCGGATCCATAATTGGGAAGAGTTGGCCCATACCTTCTTAACACAGTATAGCTTCCAGGCACAGATGGCCCCTGACAGGTATCAAATGACAAAGGTCAAGAAACAACCGAAAGAATCTTTCAGGGACTATGCACAGCGGTGGAGGGTTATGGCTGCCCAAGTGAATCCCCCAATGAGCGAGACAGAGATGGTAATGACCTTTGTGGATATCCAGGAGGCACCCTATTATGAGCGAGTGATATCGGGGATTGGACGACCTTTTGCCGAGATGATAAAACACGGGGAAATGGTGGACATGGGGTTGAAGTCTGGCAAGATTCGGGATTTCACGGCCTTGGAAACGGCTGCGGAACAAATCCGAAGCGGAAACTATGGCAGCACTTCCCGTAGGGTCCAAAACAAAAAGGAAGAAGATGTTTCCCTTATCCTGCAGGGATCATCTAGAAAGGCAAAAAACAATCCTCCAGTACAGGTGCAGAGAGTGGGGTCGTCCCGACAGCCTAACTTCACTGATCAGAGGGCGGATGGGCGAAGAAGATTCAAGACCTCGAAAAATCGAGTATTCACCCCACTCGGGGATCCTCTTGAGCAGGTGTTGGCAGTATTGATAGCCCAGAGGAAAATAGTCGATTTGGCACCCCCCCAAGTGACCCGAATGGAAGAAGATTTGACCCAAACAAGCGATGCGCCTATCACTCAGGTTCCCCTGGTCATGATACGCAGGAATGTTGGACACTGAAGCACAAAATTCAGGACTTGATTGATAGTGGGGAAATCGTGGTGGAACAGCCAAGGTCACCAAATGTTGAATCCTCTACCTAAACATGATGGGGAAGGGGGTAAATCCAGAAGTATGGCAGTGAATCCCGACCAGTAGAGGATCAATGGGTTTTAAATTCTGAGTTTTATTTCAAATCTATGCACGCTCATGTTATTTTGTCATGTTATCCAAAAGGAAGATCATGTGCTGAAATGTGTTATATATATGACAAGCATTTTTCGTTTTATGGCAGTACCCCGATTTGAGGCATTCTAGCCCGACAAGCAATATGGCCAAATTTGAAGGAGGATCACGATTTTGGTATAAAGCTAGATTTCGATCTGATGGCGATTGAGCAAAACGAGACAGATATCGACAATATGCCTGACGAGATCGAGGGATGGGTCGAAGATAATCCCAAACCCGACTTAGACCAAACCATCGCCATCAAACATCAGAACCCCCAAACGATCACGAAGTACCCGGAGTAGGGGCAAAAAAAAAAAGCAACTTAACACTGGATCAAAAATCCCCCAAACCTTTCAACAGGTCAAGGGACCGGATCTTTTGTCAGCCCAGTGAGATGCCGATGCAGCTAGTACGAGGGAGATCACAAGAAAAACAACTTAACGCTGGGGCATTTGTTAACTACCCAGGAAGTGATGGCGTGCAAATTGGCACCCATGCAACAATCTCGTCAACATGTACCATCATCATCAAATGCTACGATCATCTGGCATTTGTCAAGCATAGTTTTCCTGGGATATGGTGACCCGCGTGAAAGGGGATTTTATTTGACTTGATAGGAATCGGATTAATTCTGACAAGCATCCGTGGAGCACGATTGTGAGTATGTTTAGACGAAGAAGGCTGTTCAACCTCTTGATTGGGTACAAAGCCTTAATTCAAAGCAACGTTTGAGACAGAATCGACCTCATATGCCAGTCTTCACTTTGCATTGCACAACTTTCAGTTGTGGGGTATAAAACCATGATGACGTTGATGGCAATTAACACGTAGTCAGACAGTCAATAATTATCAAGCTAATATCAAGAAGTCAGACGGTAAATGATTATCAAGCTAATGTCTCGAATCGTGGCCTGGGTTATTCGAGTAATTAAGCCTGAGGGGTGTCTCTACACCTGGTGCCCTAAAGCCATCTGGTTTAGGAGTCGCTGGCCCAACACTCGTTACATGGGTAACTCAGAGCCTAAGAAAACGAGCATTACAGTAGAGGGGGCCCGAGCAGATTCGAATCGTGGCATGAGCTACTCGAGTAATTAAGCCTAAAGGGTGTCTCTGCATCTGGTGCCCTAAAGCCGTCTGGCTTGGGAGTCACCGGCCTAACACTCGCTACATGGGTAACTCAAGCCTAAGAAAACAAATCTTGCACAAGGTCAAACAAAGAATGAATGGTGCAGACCACCAGCTTGTCTCGAAACGTGGCCTTTGTTACTCGAGTAATTAAACCCGAAGGGGTGTCTGTATACCTAATGCCCCAAAACCAGCTAGTTTGGGAGTCATTGGTCCAAAACTCGTTAAATGGGTAACTTTGAATAGCCTAAGAAAACGAGACAAGTGAAGTGGGCTAATAAGGAGAAAAGATAATACGAAAAACTCTCAGCCTTAAACAAGAAGTCATGGAAAGAAACCCCTACTGAATGCTGCAACGCACAGTACATTTGTCATATGACGTCAATCCTGCTAAGAACGTTGTTGAGAATGGAGACAGGATACCTTTGACGAGGGAAGGTAGTTCTTTTGAGTTCGACCGTACTCACATACAATGACCATGAATGCTTGAAGGTATTCTTACGATTTCCTAACTCGTTAAATAGAAAATCATCAACTCACGAAGGATCGAAAATAACTTCCAATCTAGTACATGCACGGTTCACAACTTGCTAGATTGTGCGATCAACAGATATTCAATTTCATGTGCTTTAACTGCATTTGCTCTTTTATCGAGATTACAATATCTTTGTGTTGAACTAACACTAACGGCCCGAGCCTTCAGGTTTTGGCAATTGTTAGTCATCTGATGTGCAGGATCTTACAGAGTTGTGGATAACTCAGCACGGTCAACATCGCGAGTTTTCGACAAAAAATTCTTGGTAGCAACACGCGCCAAGGCAGGGGCAGTTAAGAATTGTGAAATGGAAGGAAGCTGAGGCTGCACAGAACTTCCCATCATTGGGCCTCTCCCCAATCCTAACTATCACTGCCTCGACATCCAAATGATCCACGTGCATGAGCATATACAAGGATGATATAATGCGGGACAACAGCATATCGGCCGTCAGAAATGATCAAAAGGCCAAGGAGCCCAACATAGCTGTCGGTCATCACAGAGAGCGAAACAGACTGCCTCAACTCGATGAAATGAAGACGACCAAGAAGAGGCAGAGTACCAAACCAATTGTTGAAGTCTAGAAACTACATTTCATGACGAGGCGTGATCCAATCAAGCGTTGGAAGACAATGATGACGGTCGAATCGTATCATTTGACTGAACAGGGGTCATTTCTATCTAAACATATGTTGCGCACATGCATCTGTCCATAACATATCTGCCAGAGCATGCATAACGTCTTTTGCATGCATAAACATCTTTTGCGTGCATACATGTACGATCAAAATGAAAATCTTCAGGGGAAAGTACAAGCACGTCGCTTTCAACCTCACCAATGATCAGACTGTGATGGCTTTTGCGACATGGTACGTGGACGATGTTGGTGGGAGATCCAGGACAAAAGTCGATCACACATCCCACTTTAAAAAATCACTCAAACAATTAACACCCTGGGAAGGGCTGGTATCCAAAAAATTTAACGACCCCTGGGAAGGGCTGGTATCCAACCGATCAACGACCCCTGGGAAGGGCTGGTATCCAAACAATCAACGATCCCTGGGAAGGGCTGGTATCCAAACAAGGAGTGAACCTGGGAAGGCATCCAAGCAAACCACAACAAGGTGGTGAGCAAACCTGGGAAGGCATCCAAGCAGGCCACAACAAGGTGGTGAGCAAACCTGGGAAGGCATCCAAGCAGACCACAACAGAGTGGTGAGCAAACCTGGGAAGGCATCCAAGCAAACCACAACAAGATGGTGAGCACCCTGGGAAGGGCTGGTATCCAAACAACTAACACCCTGGGAAGGGCTGGTATCCAAACAGCTAACACCCTGGGAAGGGCTGGTATCCAAACAACTAACACCCTGGGAAGGGCTGAGATCCGAACAACTAACACCCTGGGAAGGGCTGAGATCCAAATAATTAACACCTTGGGAAGGGCTGGTATCCAAAAAATTCGACGACCCCTGGGAAGGGCTGGTATCCAAAAATCAACGAATCCCTGGGAAGGGCTGGTATCCAAAAAAATTTGACGACCCCTGGGAAGGGCTGGTATCCAAAAAAAATTCGACGACCCCTGGGAAGGGCTGGTATCCAAAAAAATCAACGACCCCTGGGAAGGGCTGGTATCCAAAAATCAACGAATCCCTGGGAAGGGCTGGTATCCAAAAATTCGACGACCCCTAGGAAGGGCTGGTATCCAAAAAATTCAACGATCCCTGGGAAGGGCTGGTATCCAAAAATTCGACGACCCCTGGGAAGGGCTGGTATCCAAAAAATTTGATGACCCCTGGGAAGGGCTGGTATCCAAAAATCAACGAATCCCTGGGAAGGGCTGGTATCCAAAAAAATCAACGACCCCTGGGAAGGGTTGGTATCCAAAAAATCAACGAATCCCTGGGAAGGGCTGGTATCCACAAATTCGACGACCCCTGGGAAGGGCTGGTATCCAAAAAAATCAACGACCCCTGGGAAGGGCTGGTATCCAAAAATCAACGAATCCCTGGGAAGGGCTGATATCCAAAAAATTCGACGACCCCTGGGAAGGGCTGGTATCCAAAAATCAACGAATCCCTGGGAAGGGCTGGTATCCAAAAAAATCAACGACCCCTGGGAAGGGCTGGTATCCAAAAAATCAACGAATCCCTGGGAAGGGCTGGTATCCAAAAATTCGACGACCCCTGGGAAGGGCTGGTATCCAAAAAAATCAACGACCCCTAGGAAGGGCTGGTATCCAAAAAATCAACGACCCCTGGGAAGGGCTGGTATCCAAAAATCAACGAACCCCTGGGAAGGGCTAGTATCCAAACAATCAACGAAACCCTGGGAAGGGCTGAGATCCAAGCAAACCCCGACAAATGGTGACACTTGTAGAACAATATCAAAAGACTGTACAGGGGTCATTTTTCATCAAGTCTACATTTTAAGTTATGTCACATGCATTGAATAGATGATAACTCTGTACGTGATCTATTCAGGTTAGGTGTCAAGGTCCTAGCCTATCTGAGTCAAAAGTGATGGCTGCCAAGAACGATGTACGAGGACGAATTCCAAGGATGCCTTTCAAGCTAGTCAGGAGAATAACTTCCTCTGATGATAATGCGATGGAGTAAGGTGATTACGAGATGGGTGACCGGATACGAGACCTGGCCCCGACCAGACGAGCGACCGGATACGAGACCCGGCACTCACAGGACAATCGACCAGAGACGAGACCCGGCGATTACGAGACGAGCGACCGGATACGACACCCGGCACTCACAAGACGATCAACCGGATACGAGACCCGGTGATCACGAGACTGACGACCGGATACGAGACCCGGCACAAACGAGACGACCGATTGGAAGATGAAACCCGTCGACTAACAAGGCGGGCGGGGATTGATGCATTGACACCTTTACGAATGTTTTGCATGCCTTATATCTTGTGTTGCATCATAAGTTGCATGTGCTACATCATGTATGTATTGTCATTCTTGTGAACTGTCATTCATGCGTCGGGTGTCTATTTCTTTATCATATTCATTTCATTTAACATTTCATAAACATGATAAAGAGGGGCAGCTGTAGACACCCAAATTTTGCACTTCGTATACTAACCCTGACAGGAGGGCAAATCCGTCAAATGAACCGGCCTGCGAGAGCAAAAGATGGACAAGTACGAACACTCGACGCCACCGCGACGATTTACAACCGAAACCGACGTGACAACAGGGCTGTCCGATTTGAGCATTACCGAATGATGTGGCACGTCTCCCAGTAATTCCCGGACTGCAAAATACGAACATGTCGGCAAAAACTGACGTCACGACACGAGAATTGAGGCGTAACATGAAAATCGAGAAAGTCAAGCCAGCCAGTCGCGGATTGATCTGCGGCCAATGAGTGCGCCTTTTGAAAACACGGAACTCGAAACCAGACTGAGTGGCTGGTGGGCCAGCCAGCCGCAGATCAATCTGCGGCCAAGCCGCAGATCAATCTGCGGCTGCCCTAGGCCAGCCTATTTCAGCTCAGTTTCTTCATTTCATCTAGGGGGCGGACAACAGCAGTTTGGGAAAAAAGAAGAAGGAGAATTCAGCAGCAAGAAGCACGGAAATAGAGAGAAAAAAGAGAGAAATTTTGCAATCAAATAGGAAGAAAAGAGAGAAAAAAGAGAGAATTTAATTCTTTTGATTTTGATTGTATCAAATACACTCCTTATCCTATTCAAATTACACAAGTGTTCACATCCATTTGAGATCAATTGCAAGGTGAAAATTCCTATTTGTTCTAGCAATTCATATATATTGATTGGTTAAATTAGATGTAACTTTCATGTATCTTGTTGAAAAATCATGGATTAGGGATCAGTAGTGAGGGTTCCATCGGAACAAAATTCTTCCTAATAACCCGAGGATATCCAATTGATGAAATTTCTAGCTTGTTTATGGTAATTCATTGGGGGTAATTTATTTTAGATTGTCATTTTTGGATTATCATGGTGTATTAGATAAATCCGGGGTTGGTTAGTTATGTAGTATTCATTTTGTGGGCATGTATTAATCTCGTGTGAGCCTAGGAATGCGACCCCGTGGTCCAAATCCGATGATGGACGTTTTGATGTATGTGATAGATTCAAGATGCTCGTTTTGTAAACATGTAACCGTCGGGCCTTAAAACGACGCTAAGGCGAGAATCGGGTTTAAGGCCCCGTATTAGTGGAATATGTGATTGTTGGCGTCGGGGATATTTTGATGGCTTACATGCCCGTGAATAGCCCCCTACGCGTTTTGATGCTCAATTTGATTTGTAACACCAAACAAAGGATCTTCAAAGCCAAAACAATAAAGATTTTTCTAAAATCAATCAAAGTAGGATATTAGCATCACGAGGCTAAAAATTGGAAATGCTAATGAAAGTCGATTCCTATTCTACGAGAAAGCTAAAGAGAGTTGTTTTCAAATGCCACAAAAATGGTTTTTATAAAAAAGAAATAAATGTTTTACTAAACTTGATATATAGGGCGAAAGAGATCCTAGAAATTGCCCATCATTTATGAAAGCAACGTATAAATCTCGATTCCTATTTGGCTAAGGTTTACTAAATTCATGTTTTGCCAAAACAACACTTAATGAAAAATCTCATAGCTTTGACAATCAAAATCAAAATTTTCTCATAAAGAAATAAAGCTTTCTCGTGTATGCCGAAAAGACATTTCGAAGCGTTCTCAAATTAAAGCACGACTTTCCCTAAAAATCCAAATGATTCTTTCATACAAACTCACCACAACATTCATATAGGCACACACACACACGCGCGCACATACACACACATTCAAGAATTAAAGGATAGGAAAAGCATCAAGATTGCGGTAACCGTGTTTCACGAAAATTGGGGGGTGCCTAACACCTTCCCCTCGCTTAAACAAGCCTCTGAACTCTGTGAATCTCGGTTCGAAAACCAATTAATTCGGAGTCACACATGAGCCAGCGATTTACAAAAAAAAATGAAACTCGGATGAGTTGGTACATCCATTTCAAATATACCAACTGGCGACTCTAGTTAATTGGCTCATCATAAAAAATGATCTTTCAAAACCCCGTCGACATCAATGCCGACCTTTTCCAAGAATCATTCAATCAAAGGCTAAAATCGGAAAAGGACAAAGAGAGGAGAAACCCGGCGTCGACAATGATTTTAATATTACTTCCCTTTTATTTTTCTGAGTGGGAGACGTGGCATGATTTGATTTGTTGCATGTCGCTTCTTATGCTGCTTTTTTACAGCTATATGGCAGTAACTTCCCATCTTTACTTGCGTGACTGTTACGCGCTATAAGGCAAAACTGCCTTAAGTTTATTTTTCGTAGAGTGATTCTAGTTAACTCTACGAACTTCCTGTTTCGCTCAGCGATCCTATCATCGTTCTATGATCTACTTTTGACTCTATGAGAACTTCTAATTTCTTGCCTACACTTGTTAGTACCATTTTGAAATATAAAACTAAGGATGCAAATGAAGCATACCTAATTCACTTATCAACTTGTTGAATTTAGATTCATCTAGTGGTTTTGTAAACACATCTGCTAGCTGATTTTCAGTAGGAATAAAATGCAATGATATATTCTTGTTTTGTACATGGTCTCTAATAAAATGATATCTGATGTCTATGTGCTTAGTTCTTAAATGCATGACAATATTATGGGTAATGGATATAGCACTAGTATTATCACAAAATATGGGAATAAACTTGAATTCAAACCCATAGTCAGCTAGCTGGTTCTTCATCCATAAGATTTGAGCACAACAACTTCCAGCTGCGATATATTCAGCCTCTGCAGTAGATGTTGAGACTGAATTCTGCTTCTTGCTAAACCATGAGACAAGTCTATTACCTAGAAATTGACACGTTCCGCTAGTACTTTTCCTGTCTATTTTACATCCTGCAAAGTCTACATCAGAGTATCCTATTAGATCAAAGGGAGACTCATTGGGATACCACAATCCCAAATATGGAGTACCTTTGAGATATCTGAAAATCCTTTTGACAACAGTTAGATGAGATTCCTTAAAGTTAGCTTGAAATCTAATACAAATACATGTAGAGAACATGATATCTGGTCTACTAGCAGTTAAGTATAGGAAAGATCTAATCATACCTCTGTATTGAGTAATCTCAATACTCTTACCCTTTTCATCCTTGTCTAATTTAGTCGCAGAGGCTATATGAGTTTTTATGGGAGTAGCTGATTCCATGCCATATTTTTTAAGTAAATCCTTGATATACGTAGCTTGGTTGATGAAGATCCTTTCATTTGTCTATTTTACTTGGAGTCCAAGGAAATAATTCAGCTCGCCCATCATGCTCATTTCAAACTTGCTCTGCATTAGCTTGACAAATCTCTCACATAATTTTTTCGTCAGTAGAACCAAAGATAATAACATCTACATAGATTTGTACTAATAATATTTTGCCTTTATGCTTCCTAAGGAACAGAGTTGTGTCTACTCTACCTCTAGTAAATTCATTTTTAACAAGATAATTAGTGAGTGTTTCATACCATGCTCTAGGTACTTTCTTTAAACCATAAAGTGCTTTATCTAGTTTATAGACATAGTTAGAGTGAGTAGAGTTGATAAAACCTGGAGGTTGTTCAACATAGACTCCTTCTTGAAGTTCACCGTTTAGAAATGCACTTTTTACATCCATTTGAAAAACTTTAAACTTCATGTAAGCTGCATAAGCTAGGAACATCCTGATAGCTTCCAATCTGGCAACAGGTGCAAAGGTTTCATAGAAATCAATTCCTTCTTCTTGAGAATAACCTTTAGCAACTAATCTTGTCTTGTTTCTTGTGATCACTCCAGTTTCATCCATCTTGTTTCTGAAGACCCATTTTGTGCCTATGAGTGGATGATTTCTTGGCCTTGGAACTAGTCTCCACACTTTACTTCTTTTGAATTGATTTAGTTCTTCTTGCATCGCCTCAATCCAACTTGAATCTTCTAAAGCTTCTTCAATCTTCTTAGGCTCCAATTAAGAGGGAAAACTGAGGTAAAAGCATTCATTTTGTGTAGCTGACCTTGTTCTAACTCTTGCATTAGGATCTCCAATAATCAAATTTTGAGTGTGATCTTTTGCCCATCTGCTTCCTGAGGGGACATCTGTTCTTGTACCTTGTTGTCTGAGATCTTCTAGATTTGGTTCTTGCTCCGTGTCTTCATTAATTCGTAGAGTTCCCATGATTGGAATCAAAGACTCTATGATTCCTTGATCAGGTATAACGATCGTAGGGTCTGGCTTTACGATTTCAGCTTCAACGGTCGTAGGGTTCTCCTGCTCAGCGATCTGATGTTCCAACTCTACGTCCTCTTCAGGTTGAGTTACCTTTTCTGGAGTTCCTTGATCAGCCTCGTCAAAGGTGACATGAATAGATACTTCTACTATCAATGAGTTCTTGTTGAACACTCTATAAGCTTTACTTTCCATAGAGTATCCGAGAAAGATTCTTTCATCTGACTTTGGCTAAAACTTGGTTAGATATCTTTTACCATTGTTGAGTATGTAGCATGTACAGCCAAAAGCACGAAAAAAACTTATATTTGGCTTCCTTCATTTCTACAGCTCGTAGGGTGTCTTCTTGAGCGTAGAGTGAATCAATGACCTATTATGAGTATAACATATTGTATTAACTACTTCTGCCCAAAAATATTCTGGAAGATGAGCAACAATAAGAAGTGTTCTTCCTGCTTCTATCAATGTTCTATTCTTTCTTTCAGCCACTCTATTTTGTTGTGGAGTTCTTAGAGCTGAGAAGTTATGCATAATTCCATTATCTTCATAGAATTGGTTGACTTCAGAATAGTTGAATTCTCTTCCATGATCACTCCTTATTACTTTTATCTTCTCGCCTTTTTCATTCATCACTTGCTTGAAGAACTTGATCAGCTAAGAACTAGTTTCATCTTTAGATCTTATGAAGAATACCCATGTGAATCGAGAGTAGTCATCCACTACTACCAGAGAGTACCTTTTACCTCCAAGACTAGCAGTTGGAACAGGTCCAAAAAGATCCATATGAAGAAGTTGTAGAGACCTGTCATTTGAATTAACTGCTTTGCTCTTGAATGAGTTCTTGGTCTGTTTCCCCAGCTGACACGCTTTGTAAGGTCTTTCTTTGACGAAACTCAGCTTTGGTAGACCTCTGACTAGATCCTTTGATACGAGTTTTGACATACTCTTGAAATTAAGGTGAGATAGTCTTATGTGCATAGCCAACTTACATCTTCAGAGGCTTTGGCGAAGAAGCAAGTTGATGCCGAAGAACTTAGTTTAGAGAGATTGACAACATACATGCTTCCTTCTCTAGATCCCGTTAGCTTTAGTGAGTTAGTTTCCAGATCTCAAACTTGACATTGATTGCTGAGAAAAGTAACTCAATGACCTTTATCACACAGTTAACTTATACTTAGGAGATTGTGCTTTAGCCCCATCAACATAGGCTGCCTTGTTGAATGAGACAACTCTATTGCTAATTAAGACATAGCCTCTAGTTTTTCCAGAGTTATTATCTCCAAAGATAACTGATGGACCGTATTTAGCCTTAAATTCTGATAGGAGCACCTTGTTGCCAGTCATGTGCCTGGAACATCCGCTATCAAGATACCAAATTGATTTAGATCTCCTTGGTACCTCACTGATGTCGATCACTCAACGATCAGTGGTTATGCTGGAACCTTCACCTATTGCCATCAGGCATAGATTTACAAGTTGGAGTTCTTCATTATCACTGGAGTCTGAACTGGTATCACCTTCTGACCCACTCCATGATTCTTCAGCTACATATCCTTTGTCCATTTTGTTATGCTTTTTGTGGTCTTTGTATTCTTTCTTTCCATAGGACTTCTGTTTGTCCTTTTGAGATCTTCTCGCCGAGGTTTGGTGCACTCGGCGATGAAATGGCCAGGTTTCTTGCAGTTGTAGCAAAGATCTTTGTCTTGATCCTTGCTACTATTTCCTTTGAAGTTATTTCTTGATTTCAAGCTGCTTCTTTTCTTCATGAACTTCCTTAGCCTTCGAGCAAGTAAGGTTATGTCTTCATCTTCATCAGCTTCTCTTTGATCATCATCTTCATCATCCTCAGCTGGAACTTTTGAAGCAGCTACAGAAGCTTTGAGAGCTACTCCTTTATCTTTCTTTTTGTTTTCAGAAGGAGTTTCAGCTCTTTGATTCAGTTCAAGCTCATATGTAAGAAGATTACCGTAGAGCTTCTGCACCGTTATTTCATGCAAATTTTTCGACTCTCTGATGGCAGTGGTCTTGGCGTCCCATTGAAAGTAATATGCCCTCAAGCCATTCACATTTGATGTGATAAGCATTTACTTTGTAATCTTATTCAATCATTAATAAAAGAATTTATTTATAAAATGAATATTTTATCCATGTTAATTGGTTGAATTAATAAATGTGATATACCTATAGTTTTAGAGTAATGCTTTTAGAATCATGATGAGATCATGCTAATGAGATCTAAATTTAAGATAGCTCAAAAACTAAAATGTTCCTAATCATTGGATCACTAATATGGGATTACTGATTCCGGATAGATTAGTACATACTATACTTGATCTTTTGAAGATGATGATTGATCTCATAATCATTTGTGTGGAGACACTAAAACAAGTATGTAGGTGCTTATTGGAGAATAAGTTCACTGAACGTGACTCGCTTAAAGAATCCTAATGGAGTTTTATTCGCCTGTCAATAGGAGTTCTCAAAGTAATAGTAGTACAAGTGATCCTTGGACTTGAGATCATCATAGTATCTTGTGTATTTTGAGTTATACTTTGTCATATTCCTTAATACTTTAGAGCATGTTATAGGGTATGTATGGGTATAATAAAGTATACATGGAGGTAGGTGAATGATCAACAAAGGATCTACCGCTTCTGATAAAGGGAGAGAATGTTATGTGATTTGATAAATGACAGCTCAGAAATTCCTGGCCAATGTTAAATGAAAATTAGAAAGGAGTTTCTAATTTACATTAATTAGAGTTGTGCATTCTTAAATCGAAATGCATATGATTAAATAAATAAGACTTGTCAGGAATTCCATGTCTTATGTTTAATCGGGACATTGTATGGTAGAAGGATTGAATTATACTGTAACTACTACTGAATATGTTCTATATGATTAAATATTGATTTCATATTATACGGATAGTCATGAAACATTATCGTAAGGTGTCCCTCATGATGTAGAATAAATATTATTTATTTATATATGAATTAAAGGAGTTTAATTCATTATAAATAATATTAGAATGGTTCTAATTTATTTATTCTACTATCGGCATAATATTGAACCTAAAGGTCACACCGCAAAAGAGAAATATTATTTTAGAAATGATTGGCTATGTAATAATAAATTAAGTATATTTAATTTATTAGTGGAATAAATTAAATAGCTTAATATTTATTGTCGACGCCGGGAGGAATCGCTTCGTTGCGATATTTATCCTTTCCAATTTTAGCCTTTTTATTAAATGATTTTTTGGAAAAGGTCGGCACTAATGTCGACGGGGTTTTGAAAGATCGTTTTTTATGATGAGCCAATTGACCAGAGTCGCCAGTTGGTATATTTGAAATGGATGTACCAACTCATCCGAGTTTCGTTTTCGTAAATCGCTGGCTCATGTGTGACTCTGAATTAATTGGTCTGCAAACCGAGATTCATAGAGTTCGGGGGCTTGCTTAAGCGAGGGGAAGGTGTTAGGCACCCCCCGACTTCCGTGAAACACGGTTACCGCAATCTTGATGCTTTTCCTATCCTTTTAATTCTTAAAATGTGTATGTATGCGCGTGTGTGTGCCTATGTGAATGTTGTGGTGAGTTTGTATGAAAGAATCATTTGGGGTCTTTCATGGAAAGTCGTGTTTTGAGAGTGCTTTAGAATGTCCTTCGGTTTATACGAGAAAGCTTTATTCTTTATGAGAAAGGTTTGATTTTAATTGTCAAAAAGCTGTGAGATTTTCATTAGGTGTCGTTTTGGCAAAACAAGAGTTTTTTAAACTTTCGTCAAAATAGGAATCGAGACCTATACGTTGCTTTCATAATGACGGGCAACTTCTAGGATCTCTTTAACCTATGCACAACGGTTTAATGAAAACATCATTTATTTTTATAAAACCATTTTTTGTGATGTTTGAAAACGATTTAGCCTTCTCGTTTAAACCGGAATCGACATTCATTAGCATTTTCAATTTTTAACCTCGTGATGCTAATAACCTAACTTGATTGATTTTATGGAAATCTTCACCGTTTAGCTTTGAAATCAATTTTGTGTCGCAAATCAAATCAAACATTAAATTGCGTTGGGGCTATTCATGGGCATGTAAGCCATCAAAATAACCCCAAACGCCCCCAATCACGTATTTCACTATTTTGGGGCCTTAAACCCGATTTTCAACTTGGTATCGTTTTAAGGCCCGACGATCACATATTTACAATCGAGGGTACATCGCCCCTATTACATACACAAAAATTGTCCATCATCGGATTTGGACCACGGGGTCGCGTTCCTAGGCTCACATCCACAATTTCTACACACCCATAAAATGGATATTACAACAAGTAAACAAGCTAAAAATCACCAAATGGATATCATCGAGCCATTAGGAAGAATTTTGTTCCGTTAGAACCCTCACTAATAATCCTCAATCCTCGTATCCTCAATAATATGCGAGAAAAACTACATTTAATACAACCCAAATGACCAAAAGCTTAACAAAATGATATAACAAAAATGCTATAAAAGAGGGCTTTTTCACCTTGCAAATGACACCACGATGCGTATAAACTCGTATATTAATTAGAGTAGAAAGTGTATGTGATACAATCTCACAAAAGAGGTATAATTCCTCACTTTTTTTCTCTCTTTTCTCTCTTTTTCGCTGCTGTCTTGCTGCTGTTCTTCCTCTTTTTTATTTCTTCTTCCGCTGCTGTCTAACCTCTGTATGCTGAATGAAGGAATGAGCTGAAATAGGCTGGTCAAGGGCAGCCGCAGATTGATCTGCGGCTGGCCTTGGTTTCTCCGCGCCCATCGCGCACTTCAGCCGCCCGCCGCGCACTTCAATTATTTTAATCGTTAGCCGCAGATCAATCCGCGACTAGGTGGGCTGATTTTCTCAATTTTCGTACTGCACATCGATTCTCGTGTCGTACCGTTGGTTTTCGCTGAGAGGCTTGTATTTTGCAGTCCGGGAACTGCCGGGAAACGTGCCACATCATTCTGCTTTGATCGTTGTCGTGTCGGCTTTGATCGCACGTCGTTGCGGTGGCTCTGAGTGTTCGTACTTATGTCCACGCTTCGTTCTCGTAGGCTGGGTTATTTGACGATTTTGCCCTCTTGTCAGAGTTAGTATACGAAATGCAAAATTTGGGTGTCTACATTTATAATAAATTATTTGGAAAAATACTAAATTATAAATTAATAAGAGAAATCTTATTATTATTATTGTTAAATAATTTAATTTCTAATTGGATTGGGAATTGAATTAATTCTTAAAATGTTTAGGAGTAAGTATTAGTCATTTAATAAGAGAAGTCTTATTAATGTAAATGCAAGTGAAATGCAAATTAAAGTGCAAGTGAAATGCAAATGTAAATGCAAATGAAATGCAAATTAAAGTGCAAGTGAAATACAAATGCAAATGCAAGTGAAATGCAAATTAAATTGCAAGCGAAATGCAAATGCAAATGCAAGTGAAATGCAAATTAAAATGCAAATGAAATGCAAATGCAATGACTAATGATTACTTACTCATTATTGGTAAATGATGAGTTAGATGATATTCATCTTGCAAGTATTCTTATGATCTTAAGAGTTAGGAAAATAAGAACACAAAGGATTAGCCATCCAAGATTTCTAGGAAATCATAATTTGTTTTTTCAATAATCATCTCTTGGTGGATTACCTTTAGAGTGTTACATACACTTTGTAGCTTGTGCTTGATCCTTGGATTTGGGTATTGGAGAAGCTTGAAGAAATTAAAGAATTGATCTTGTATCGGTTCAAGAAATTGAATCTACAAAGGTATGATTTCTTTTATTTCTTCCTCAATTGATAATTAAGCATAAGGTGATTCATGGTAATTGTAGAAAATTTTAATTTCAATTTTTCGTTGCGTTTTGTATCTTTGATCTTATTTACAGAATTTTACACCCATTTGCTTGGAAGAGCTCTTATGAATTTTATGTTCAAATCTTTGTTGGGATAGACTTTTCCATAAGATCTCAAGGAGTTTAGCAGAACGTTGAAGCGTTCATAGGTGCCCGTAATGTTTTCTCCAGAGATATGAGAAAATATTTCATATTGTTGAGTTAGGAGAGATTGCTTGTTCTCTTTGACTTCTTCTGTACCTTCATGCATTACTAACAGGGCTTCCCAGACTTCTTTAGCAGTGGTGGAGTTTATTCTTGGCTCTCTTGTCCAGCTACACCAACATCTTTTCATTCTCTTTCCATTCTATCCTTTGCTTGACAGCAACTTTGTTTGGATCTTCAGTTGTTGGAGTCAGCTTGTTGGAGTCAGTTTGGATCTTCAGTTGTTGGAGTTGTTGGAGTCAGCTTGGTAGGAAAACTTTTCTGTATTTAAAAGAGGTGGTTTGTTTCCTCCATCAAGCTCAGAACTGGTTTTGTTTAGTGTCATACACCAACTCAAAGTGTAAGCTTTGTGTTAGTGAACCTGCTCTGATACCACTTATTTTTTTCCAAAGGCACTTAAGATCTAGAAGGGGGGTTGAATAGATCCTTTAAAAATTATTTGTTTAAACCTTTTATCCAACAGATGATAATCAGATTAATTTAGGAGAGCAAAAAATGTGATATTTAAAAGATTTCCCCCTTTAAAGATAATTTGAACAATTTCAGTTCTTAATTTAGTTAAAATATCAATCACAAATAATTATGCAGATAAAGTGTAATGACAGAAATGTAAATGACACAAGAGATTTTTAAGTGGTTCGTGTTAGATTTGTATATAACGCGAACATGCAATCAAATTACATAAATAAAGCGGAAGCGCGATAAAATCAGATTTTAAAATTTTATACAAACCATCACCATGACCTTTCTTTATGCACAATTATTAATTTAACGAAAGAGATTGAGAATAAGAATTATACCCTTGTAGAATTCTAGCTTCCTCAGGTACAAGTTCACCTCCAATTCCTTCGCGTTCTTCTTGAATTCCACCGATTAAATTTATTCCTTTGATCAACGTTTGCCACCCAAGTGTTTGGCCTCTAGAGGTGATCCACCAAGGAATAATACTTGTTCAAGAAGATGGGTGTTGGCAAAACCCTAGTTACTATCTCTATAGAAATTGTAAGTACTCTCCACAATTCTTATGCAAGAGTGTGTAACCATAATCTATGATAAGACTTCTCTTATTTATAGATGTGGGAAAATTCTTCCCTAAACTATTTAGTATTAGGGTTTCTATTCTAATTAAACTCCTTTAATTAAATCAAACTCCTAATCTAATTAAAAATTCATGAGAGAGTACTTCTATTAATTAATTCTCAATCCCTATTAGGAATTAAGTAATAGTAATAATAATAATAAGACTCCTCTTATTAATTTATATTTAATATTTTTAAAATATTAAATATTAAATATTAAGCTATTTAATTTATTTTATCTCCATAAATTAAATTAAATACACTTAACTTATTATTACAATTATGTCATTTACTTCTTAAACAAATATTTTTTTTTGCGGTGTGACCCTTTAGGTTCTTCATATTAAACCGGTTGTGAATAAATCAATTAGAATAATTCTAATCTTATTTAAATAAATAAATTAAACTATTTAATTTATTTAAATAAATAACATTTATTCTACAATAAGGGTAAGCCCCATTAGCGATCAACGACTTTTTAAATAATATAGATTTCAACATTAATCACAAAAGAACCTTTTAGTGAATAGTTACCGTATAATTCAATTCTTCTATCATACAATGTCTCAATTAAATATTAGACATGGAATTACTGTCAAGTCTTATTTTATTTAATTATATGCATTTCAATTCTCAAATTCCCAACTCATAATAATGCAAATTAGAAACTCCTTTCTAATTTCATTCTGCCTTGGCCAATGACTACTGAGTTGTCATTTATCGAATCACATAGGGCATTCACATCTTTTACTAGATGTGGTAGTTTCTTTGTTGATCATTCATCTATCTCTATGTACAACTTATTATACAAATCATACCATTTGATATACCCTAAAGCTCTTAAGGGACATGTCAAAGTATAACTCATCATACACAAGATACTATGATGATCTCAAGACCAAGGATCACTTGTACTACTATCACTAAAAGAATTTCTATTGACAGGCGAGTAAAACTCCATTAGGTATTCCTTAGCGAGCCACGTTCAGTGAACTTATTCTCCAATAAGCACCTACATACTTGCTTTAGTGTCTCCACACAAATGATTATGAGATCAATCATATTCTTCCTAAGAGCAAGCAACGTATTTACTAATCTATCCCGATTCACTAATCCCCTTTTTAGTAATCCAACGATTATGAACGATTTTAGTTTTAAGCTTTCTAAGAATTTAGATTTTATTAGCATGATCATCATCATGATTCTAAAAGCATTGCTTAAAACTATGGGTTTATCACATATTAAATAACAGCACCATGTAGATAAAGTAAAATGCCTTTAATAAACGAATAAGATTACAAAGTATATGTTACATCATATCAAACATGATTGGCTTGTGTGCTACTACTTTCAGTTCAGAGATTGAACAACTCCTACTCCACTCTTCTATTTCAACAAGTAGGAATTCTACTATTAATTTGATCACACTGATCAGGACACTCTTGCCATCTTCAAGCCCAGCAGACTTGATAATTTAGTCACAAAGACAAGGACACTCTTGTCCTCTTCAACCCCTGCAGACTTGAATCAACTCAGTACCCTAGGTACTCTTCAAGCCCAGCAGATTTGGAATCTTTATGGTCACTAAGACCTGAATGAACAGTTGTATGAAGTTTTTTGAGAGGTGCTGCAAAGATGACGTTAATATCTTCTTCTCAAGTACTTAGCAGCTTGAACCAGATGTTCAAATCATAGAGTGTGTTCTTTAGTTTTGGACAAACTTTTTTGCTTCTTGATTCCTTGTTCGTTGTTTGTGTTTTGAAAATCTGTAGCCCGTTATAGTCTGCCTGAGATTTCTTCCCGCTACTAGGTTTCCGTTGGCACAGTTAATGCTTCAGATACTCTGAGATATTTGATGAGGACATTTTGAGTTTAGGTGTCAGCTTTTTGGAGTTTAGCCTGCCACATCAGCCTGTAATTTCACTAACCACTTTGACCCGTCGCTTTCAGCAAACTAGTTGTTAGACATATCCTTTGGTCTTCGATTTTCACGCAAGTGTGTTTGGTAAAGATTATCGGGATTCTCAATCAAGCAGACCTTCCATGTCAGCCTGTCAGAGTTGATTGCTTTACGATCATGTGAGTTCGTAGTGTGGATTCTACATCCTGAAGATAACTTTACGATAAGTCTGGTACTCTACGAGTCTTTCTTTAGCTAAACGAATTAGGAGGTGCTCTACCATTTGATTTTAACCTTGCGATTCGTAAGTACTCTACGTTCAATCGTTGTTGAAAGAGCTTTGCTTGTCTTTACGATTTTGTCCACTTTACGATTATAAGCCACAGCTTTGTGATGAGTCTGAAGCTTTACAAATCGACTTTACGTTTTGTCTGAGGCTTTATGATAGGAGAATTAAGTCTGCAATCTTGTACATATTTCCTTATAGCTCATCAGACTACCTTATACACATCAATCCTATGCCTCCCATCAACTCAACGTAGATCAACCTAACAAGTTTGATCTTATTCTAAGTCCTTGTACATTAAATCAGTTAAGGACTTTACAGAAACTCATCAATACAAATATACTTTACGATCTTTCATCATCAAATCAAATCATATAAGTCATGTAGATTCCAACATTATTTAGTTTATATATTTTAATAAATTTATATAGAATAACTTTATTGCTACAATTTTATTAAAATATGAAGATGTCAAAAAACCTATTAACATATCACGCAATTTAATTATATTAATATTAGTCGTGAACTTTATTATTAAATTAATATCCTAACTAATTTAATTTATTAAAACTTGAAATTTTATCAAATCACATGATTCAGTGTATTAATAATATATGTGAATTCTTTTTTGTTTTTTTTATATGAATATATATATATATGTGTGTGTGTGTGTGTGAATTTGAATAATAATAATAACTATAAGATTAGTTTCCTAACTAATTGTCATAATTAAATTAAAACTTAGTTTCATAATTCTATTCGGATTAGAATTTCAAGCAAATTTTGTCAATATAACCGCTAATATAGAATTTCATTACAAACTTAAATAAAATTAAAATAATTATTTTCTCATAATCATAACTAAATAAATATACAATAATCCATTCTAATATTTAGCTTAACAATTGATTGACAGAACCTAAAGATATAATTCATTCATTAGTTATTTGAATAAACATTTAACTATTTAATAACTACAACTATGTTCTCGAAATCACAACTAAAATTTTTAATTATTAATATAATGAATTATTATTTATGCCACCCATGCTTTGCATGGGGTTGGTGAGCTTGTATATAATAGCATAAAATAGTATATCAACCCTAAAACTTAGGAATGGTCCTACAACTCTAAAATATTGGAACACAAACCTAAACTTTAGTAAAAAAACTATTTTTTTCATCTGTTATTTAATTTTAAAATCTTTTCATCTACATTCATACTATCATAATTATATCAGCATCTCTTATTCTTATATATTTTCTAATTTAGTTAGTGTTCTTTAAAATTTATATTATTGATAACAATAATATTTTATTAATAATAATTGTCTATTGTTAAATTATATAAGTATAATTATCTGAGTTTAATTAAGATTTTATTATTACATAAATAGATGAATGTAATAATATAAAATCAAATAAATCATTTGAAAAAAGAATACTATGATTTATATTATATAAGTAGAAGAATTATTATTGTAGATTTTTAAATTTACTTAATATTTCATCAATAATTAGTTATACATTATTAGTTAAATAGGATATATATTTCAGAAGGAAATATTTTTTTTATATGAAAATCATTGTACACAATATTAATCTATTATTAGTAGAATTAATATATTATCGTATAGTATAAAAAAGTATAAATAATACAATAATTTTATAAGAAAATAAAGTTCGTGCTTCACACGAGATCATGAGCTAATTATAAGTAAAACGACGAAGTTTTATTCTATTGTATTCTATGATTGTTTTTTAGTGTACCTATATGTATATATAGGAGAATTTTCTCCAACGGACTGGTTCGTCAGCGAACCAGCTATGGCGACGGCTTCTTGGTCTATGGCGACGGGTTGAACCGTCGCCATAGATATGTATAGTTATGGCGACGGTTTGAACCGTCGCCATAGCCAGTTCGCTGACGAACTGGTCCGTTGGAGAAAGTTTCTCTGTATATATATATATATATATGTGTGTGTGTGTGTGTGTGTGTATGTATGTATGTATGTATGTATGTATGTATGTATGTATGTATATATACCTCCGAGCAAGTTTACTTATCTTAGTTTGAAAATACACACCTATTAATAAAGAAAAAAATTATCTCCAAATTACTTATCTTAACTACTTTATTATCATCTTTTTTATTTTAATTAATCTCTTAACTTTTTCTTATAATACTAAATAAAGGAGATGGGGGAGAGGGAAGGTGTGTGGTTGTGCTTCTAATGTGAAAGTTAATAGTGTTATTTTTTTTTCAATGTATACTATGTAGTTTTTAATGAATTTTTTGTAAAGTTAAATGAGGGTAGTATTGAAAAAATAAAGTCAAAAATAGTACTATTAAAATAGAAAGAGGACAAATAGATTTGAAAAAACTAGAAAAGAAATTAAGACAAATAAACTTGAACGGAAAGAGTAATAAATTATATATGTGTGGATACATGTGGTGCGGTGTAGTGCGGATAGTCCTTATATCGGCATATGTGCGGATACTAATTTTAGAAAACTACACGGCGCATCCACACTGCACCACATTGTGTGTGGTTTTGCGGATACAGTGCGGATGTAATTACAAATGTGGATTCTTACTCTCCCCTATCCACTGCCAGCTTTTTTGCGCGCTTTAAACTTAAAAGTATTGCCATTGCTAGGTAACATCAAATCTTGATCTAGTACTAACAAACTCTAATATTCATCAACCTGCAGCATTTATGGTTGTGTGCTTGCTTATCTTGAACAATGACATGCAACAGTAAGTACAACACACCAAGGATAGGCTTTTCAAAATTTTGAATCTCAAATACACATATCACCATTACATTTGTTGTTCAACACCATAGTACGTGAGTCCGTAGAAATTATTAAATATCAATACAACGATCACATATTTTTGAGACACATTTGAGATGCTAAATTTAAAATCTCTAACATTATCTCTGCACAGTTAACGGTTGAAATTAACAAACCCCATTTTAATGAACCATAATTAATTGTTGTTAATGCCAAAATCTGACCGCTCGCCAAATCACCAAATAGCAAGCTAATAAGGCGTTTACAATGGAGGATATATAATTATTTTAGTGTGTATATGTGAAATAAAATAATAATACATGTAAATAAAATAATAACACAAGAATTTTACGTGAAAACCCAATTGAAAAAAAACCACGGGAAGAAATAAGAAATCCACTGTAAAATAATATGGAGAGTACAAATTATTTATTCCTCTCTTCCTCCTCCTCACCCTCCGTATTTTCTCTCTTTTTTCTGTTGTACCTTATTGTGTTCTCCCCCTCAAACCCCTGCTTATTGTTGTATTTATAGATGCCATATCCACCCGAATCCAATTAGGAGTAAGAGTCATTTTTAGAATCACCTTATAACTACAATTAATGACTGATAGATTCCTTCCCAAATTATATCTCCTTATCTCCCCAAATAAGGAAACATAATCTTACTTTAATAAGAACTTTCACACTATTTGAGCAAGCTGTCAAAATACATGTATATGGGCCAACACCAGATCCGGACCGTTAAATAAATTGGTTACACCTTTGCTAGACTCAAATAATTACATTCCAACATTGCTCCCCACTCTTTTGTTATAAAGGATTTATAATAGGAGAGTAATCAAAAAATCCACCATACCCTCTGAGTGTCGTGTCGGTATAATTGTTGAACCCACCATATCTACTGCCAAATCCATCAGATCGAACACAACACCATAATAGATAACCAATCTTATCACAACCGAACCAATCTTATCACAACTAAAGATATAGATAACCAACCTTATCACAACCGAAGATATAGATAATCAACCTTATCACAACCGAATATATAGATAACCAACCTTATCACAACCGAACCAACCTTATTACAACCGAAGATATAGATAACCAACTTTATGACAACCGAATCAACCTTATCACAACCAAAGATATAGATAACCAACCTTATCACAACCAAAGATATAGATAACCAACTTTATCACAACCGAACCACCCTTAACACAACCGAAGATATAGATAACTAACCTTATGACAACCGAACCAACCTTATCTCAACTGAAAATATAGATAATCAACCTTATGACAACTGAATCAACCTTATCACAATCGAAAAAATGCTCTCGAACGATAGTGAGGCTTTGATCCGACCTTATATCATCATCCAACCTTATATCGCCATAATAACCTTTCCGACCCCTGTGGGAGGCATTGATCCGATCTTATATCATCATAATAACCTTCCTGACTCCTGTGGGAGAACTTGATCCTTTCGGGAGGTGATCCTTCCTGAAGGATGTTTGTCCCTTCGGGAGGTAATCCTTTCCAAAGAACATTGTTGGTCCTTTCGAGAGGTAATCCTTCCCGAAGAACATTGTTGGTTCTTTCGGTAGGTAATCCTTCTCGAAGGACGTTGTTTATCCTTTCGGGAAGTAATCCTTCCCGAAGGATGTTGTTAGTCCTTTTAGGAGGTAATCCTTCCCGAAGGACGTTTGTCATTTCGGGAGGTAATCCTTCCCGAAGGACGTTGTTGGTCATTTCGGAAGGTAATCCTTCCCGAAGGACGTTGTTGGTCCTTTCGGAAGGTAATCCTTCCCGAAGGACGTTGTTGGTCCTTTCGGGAGGTAATCCTTCTCGAAGGACGTTGTTAGTCCTTTCGGGAGGTAATCCTTCCCGAAGGACGTTGTTTGTTCTTTCGGGAGGTAATCTTTCCCGAAGGACGTTTAACTTTTTCAGAGGAACTTGGCCGTCCCGAAGAAAGTCTATGCGACGTGCGGGGGCACTATGCGGCGCGTGGGAGCGGATCGCAGGGGCACGGAGCGGCGCTCGGGGGCACGATGCAGCCTCGGGGAACGGAGCGACGCACGGGGGTGTGATGCAGCCCTCGGGGAGCGAAGTGGCATGCGGGGGCGTGGTGCGCTGATGGTGAATCAGTGATTTTAATTAATACTAAAACAAGGCCCTCCCTTTTAGCGCTAATGTTAACGCCAAAATTTGACCGCTCGTCAAATCACCAAATAGCAAGCTAAGAAGACGTTTACAATGGAGGATATGTAATTGTTTTAGTGTGTGTGTGTGTGTGGAATAAAATAATGACACATGTAAATAAAATAATAACACAAGAATTTTACATGAAAATTCAATTAGAAAAAAACCACGGGAAGAGATAAGAAAGTCACTATAAAATAATATGGAGAGTACAAATTATTTATTCCTCTCTTTCTCCTCACCCTCCGTATTTTCTCTCTTTTCTCTGTTGTACCTTATTGTGTTCTCCCCTTCAAACCCCTACTTATTGCTGTATTTATAGATGTCATGTCCACCCGAATCCAATTAGGAGTAAGGACGTGTTTGATAAAAATGATAATTAAGATCTGACTGATTATGATGTCTTAATAAATTAGATCATCTGAATGGTTATGAGGTCTGAATCTAAAAAACTGTTTGATAACTAAAAAGTAAGTTGTCTCTTAATGACACTATTTTACCATTTGAAAGGGTAAAATTTTATTTTATAATTTTAAATATTCAATTTAATAAAAATGAGTGAATAATATTGTTGAATATATTTATATAAAAATATTTATCAAAAAAATTTCATTAAGAGGTACCTCTTAATTATTAAGATTTCATTTTCTATCTTACCGATTAAGAGGTATTCAGAGGTAACAAAAAAAAAACAGCATCATGCCTCTTAGTGAATAAGTGTCTCTTAGTGAATAAGAGATTATCCATTAAGAGGCAATCAGATGTAAACAAACAGCACCTAAGAGTCTTTTTTAGAATCACATTATAACTGCAATTAATGACTGATAGATTCCTTCCCAAATTAGATCTACTTATCTCCCCAAATAAGAAAACACAATCTTACTTTAATAAGGACTCTCCCACTATTTGAGCAAGCTGTCAAAATAAATGTGGGCCAACACCAGATCCAAACCGTTAAATAAATTGGGTTACACCTTGGCTAGACCCAAATAATTAATCCCAACAATTGCCAACTAATCCACTTTTCATACACACCAACTTTGAATTTGGACTCTAATCAAACAAAGAAAGAGAGAGTACAAAGATTGAAATTAATTCTAGAAATATGGCAGTCGGGTATATCAATGTGCTGGTTGTGTTGTTGATGGAACATCATAAGTTTGTTTTAAGAAAAATATTGTTCCAAAAATATATTTTGAATCTATGAGTCAATATATGCACTACATTTAAGCATAGTGGGACAATCAAAAATATACGTAAAAAAGCACGTCATATAGTTATAAGTAAAACGACGAAGTTTTATTTTATTGTACTCTATGATTGTTTTTGGCTTAAGTTCCATTTTAGGGAAAACCAATCATGAATTAATTGGTATAATTCCTAAAGGATGGTTAGATAGTGTTGGGGTGTTTTTTAGGATACGAATATACGTTATTAAGTAATTAACCAACTTATCTAAAAGTTCAAATTATTAGAAAGAGATCCCAATAATGTATATCAAACTCATTAGGATTAGTTGGCCTGAATTGGGCTCAATTTTTTATATTTGGGCTTTGTGTTTGTTTTGGCAGGCTATTCCAACTCATGGAGTTGCTTCAAGTTATGCGGCTGAAGGTGTAGTATTTGAGATTATCATCACCTTTGCTCTTGTCTACACCGTCTGCGCCACCGCTGCGGACCCCAAGAAGGGCTCACTCGGAACCATTGCACCCATTGTGATCGGTTTCATTGTGGGTACAAATATCTTAGTCGTTGGCCCAATCAGCGGTGGTTCAATGAACTTGGCCCGTTCATTTGGACCTGCTGTGGCTAGCAGAGATTTCTCCGACAAGTGGATTTACTAGGTCGGCTCACTCATGAAGAAAAAAAGGGACAAAGCAGAATATATTGTTCTGCTTTTGTAACGTGGGGATTCTGAATTAAGAATTTATTAAATAAATATGGTAGTTTTTCTGATATTCTGATATGGAAATTTCATTATTCATGGGTTACTTTTTGAGTTGTTTAATTCTGATAGTGTCTTTGATTGAATTTCTATTTTCTATGGGGATAGTGACAAAAAAATCTTCAAAATTAAAAGCTTAACCATACAATATTTAACTGGATATAATCATATTGTTATAATTTTTATACACTCAAAATCATTTTTTTTATATTGACATATATTAGTATTAGTCTGCAAGGAATTTTGTTACTCTGTTTTTCTTTAGTGTTTCTTGTTTGGTTCTTGGCATCTTGCTCTTACAAGGGGTATTTTGTGCAATTAGGAACGGAAAAACTAAATTAAATTTAAAATTTCTAGTCATGGGTGGGGATTTTTTGTGGAAAGAAGGAAAGGGAATTGTTGGGTAATTTCTTGCCTTGCTCTTGCCCGTAGAAGGGTTATTTTGTTGAATTAGGAATGGAAAAAAATAAAATAAAACAAAATTTAATTTTCTAGTGATGACTGGGGATAAAAAAGAAGAAGAAAAGACTAATTTCTTGATTTTAATTTCGATGCTTTGATTATTCTGATCTGGAAATTTTTGTTGGATCTTTGATAGTTGGATCTATTGGCTTCTTTCTGTGATTACATTTTGCAGAAATTAGATGAAGGGACATAGCAAAATATGCTGTTCTGTTTTTGTAATATGGGGTCCTATATGGTAATAAAAATTTGGTTGGTTTGTAATATATTCTGCTTTTGGTATTAAATATGGTTGTTTTTCTGATATTCTGATATGGAATTTTCATTATTCATTTAATTTGAGTTGTTCAATGCTGGTTCTTTAGTTGTGGAGATAGTTCATTTGATTAACTTTCTATTTTTTGTGGGAATAATGATAAAAAAAAAATAATAAAAAAAAAAGTCTTCATATTTAACTCAATTTTCATTTAAAGAAAAATATTTAATAATTGGAAACTAACTAATCTCATTTATTTTTTTTAGTTATGTACTTTCTCCGTTTTAATATTAGAGATACATTTTGTTTTTCTGTTCCAAAATTAAAAATATAGTTATATTTTTAAACTATAAAATGATATGAAATTACTAAGGTGCCATCATTTTACAATTGCTACTACATTTCTAGCAGTCTAGCACTCGAATCACTCAAATTCAAATATTGTGATATACAACAACCACTATATGTGTATGTTGATATTTGGCAGAAGAGAATCACAATATACAGAGAATAATAGTATTTGTGTATCTTCCATGTGAAAAAGAAAGAAACATTCCTCATCTATCTACCCTCTCCAACAATGTCATGAAGCATAGAATCCGAGACATGTACCGGTGTGTAATTTTGATCAGCTAGCAAGCTTGTACTCGCTGATGAGCCGTAAGGAGTATTCTGATCAGTTTTTGTTGTTGAATTCTCGGCACTCATAAAGAAGGTAGTGGTGGTATCGTTAAATTTCCAGTCCGTGAGGTACCCAGGCTTTGAAGTGACTGCGCTTACTTCAGCGTCACCTGATAACATTGCTACCACGCGAGACATTGAAGGGCGTAATGTTGGCGATGTTTGAGTGCACAAGAGTGCCACATTGATCAGCCTTTTAACTTCATTCTCGTCAAATTTGGACAAACTTGAATCGACAAGCTCAACTCCACGATTATCCTCGTGTAGTTGCCATGCCTAAAAGAGAAAGAAATATTTAAAAACTAAGAAGCACGACAACAGGTGTGGGGACATTGGTGTGTCATACGGAGATACAATGATCCGCCAAATTTTAAAATATGGGGATTTGGATTTTTTTTTTTCGGAGGGGGGCGATACAACACATTTTTTATATTATATATATATATATATGATAAATCATTCAACAAATAGATACTATAAGAGAAAAATAACAAGCATCCAACAAACAATATAAGCTTTGTGTTTCTGTAAACATGAAGTCATAAATAATAACAAAAAATAATCATAGATAATTCTAAACACACAAGTTATAAAGGAGAAGAGAATCCCAGAGAATCGGATAATCCAATGTGGGGATACTGCAATTTTCCGGGATAATGAAGATTTCCTACTTCCTAGCTGCCAAAGAAATCGGAGATGGACAATATTGTAGTTGTAAATAAAATAAGGATTGTGTACCAAGCACGTCTATATTGAGTTTGGTCCAAACCCAAATATAGCGTTATACAGCCAAATCGTAGTTAATAAGCAATCAATTTTTTAATTAAGAAAACAAATCATGTGGTCATTCACTTTTAATTTTTCTCATTTCAAGGGTTTGAGCAGTTTCGGATGTGTTTTTACATTGATCATTATAATCCTTTTAACAAATGTTCACATTAAAAGACTAGAACGTTGCTATATCTATGGAAATGTCGAGAACATTACCTAACTACGCTAAAATGCAGAGTTATAACACTTTGAATGAGCCGTGCTAGAGTGGGGAGAGGATAGTGGAGAAGGTGAATCATACCCATTCAAGAAGATATATTTTGTCCTCTTCCAAACTTGAGTCAGAATTTGACCTTCCACTTACTATCTCTAGAGCTACTACACCAAAGCCAAACACATCAGCCTTTTCTGTAAGGTGCCCACGCATAGCATACTCAGGTGCAAGATATCCACTATAGCAACAGGAAAAAGTACAAGACTTGTTACTTTAAATAGAAAAAACATCAAAAATTTGAACTATACATATACTGATACACATTTATTCACTGTTGAGAATCATACATTGTGCCTGCAACACGAGTACTTATGTGAGTCTTCTTGTCATCATAAAGTTTGGCCAAGCCAAAATCTGAAATTTTGGGGGTGAGATCAGAATCAAGCAGAATGTTGCTTGCCTTCACATCTCTGTGAACAATTCGTATCCGTGATTCCTCATGAAGATATGTTAGACCACGTGCCACTCCAAGACATATATCATAACGGGTTGGCCAGTCAAGAGACAAACTTCTATTTCCTGTTTCATTGACGCAAATTAAAAAATATATATATATATATATATATATATATATATATATATATGTTAGAATATGTTAGGTGGGAAAACATGTTTCCATGTTTTCCTCCCCATGTTATCCTCTCCATGTTTTCCTATATTGTGTGCTATCCTATTTCCTATATAAACCAATGTAATGCTATGTAAATGGAACATGAATTAGAGAGTAATATTAGATAATGGAATTATTCCTATTCCTTATACTTATTTGTTCTATTACATGAACACTCTTAGACTCTCTCTTTCAACATGGTCCCGGGTATGAATTGGTTAGAATCTGCAACTATGTTGCTTGCATCTTTCTGATTTTTTTTTCCTTTCTTTTTTTGTCTTCCTTTTTTGTCAAATGCACTTTATTTTGTCCTTTTTATATAAAGCTGCATTTGAGGGGGAGATATATGAGATATGAGATATGAGGTATGAGATATGATATGGTCTAGGTTGCATGAGGGGTAGTTCATGCTACGTCATGCTCATTTGCAGCCGCATAGTTTTTCGCTTCGCTTCGGTTTGTTCTTTGTTGGCTTGTGCAACTTGGGTCTCACATGGGTGCAACATTGGTTCCAGCTCACTTTCCATGGCGCTTTCCTCATGTTCTTCAGCTGTTTGCTAGTCATGATGACTCCTTTATGTTGTTGCAATTTTTTTCTTCATATTTTTGTCAAATGCACTTTAGTTTGTCCCTTCTATGTAAAGTTGCATTTGAGGGGGAGTGTTAGAATATGTTAGGTGGGAAAACATGTTTCCATGTTTTCCTCCCCATGTTATCCTCTCCATGTTTTCCTATATTGTGTGCTATCCTATTTCCTATATAAACCAATGTAATGCTATGTAAATGGAACATGAATTAGAGAGTAATATTAGATAATGGAATTATTCCTATTCCTTATACTTATTTGTTCTATTACATGAACACTCTTAGACTCTCTCTTTCAACAATATATAATGTTACTTAGATTATCAATATTAATGTAATGCAAGAGCTTTAAATGTTTACCAAATAATGCTTGATCAAGACTGTTATTGACAAGATACTCATAAACAAGCAGTCTCTTATCTCCCTCGATGCAGCATCCATATAATTTGACTAGGTTACGATGCTGCACAGCAGATATTGTAGCAATCTCTGCAACAAACTGACTCTTTCCTTGGTGGGATGCTACAGAAAGTAGTTTAACAGCAACCACTCTCCCATCAGAAAGTGTCCCCTGTTGATTAGGACGATTATTGTATCATCACAACTATAGCTTTAGTTGTCTTGCTGCATTTATAGGGAATCTAGATATGTGTTATCTGGTTTTTGCTTTTGTCTTATTTGTTACTGCTGTTGGTTCCTTGAGCATCAGAAATTTTTACTCCAAGTTATTTATTGAGAGCCAAAGACTCAGAATTTTCAATATTCAAATTTCTACCAAAAAAGGGCAAAATTCAGATGTCTTTCAAATAGATACATAAACCCCTGTAGACAGTAGTCGTGAGACCAAGTGAAACTGTTTCACTTTTCCATCCAAGATGAGCCCTTCCCTTTGTGTTTTATTTTGAAATTATTGTACAAATGTTTCAAACAGTACTTGTGTTCATAATTTCAAAGCAAAACACAAAGGGAATTGGTCATCTTAGATGGAAACGTTAACAGTTTCACTTAGACTCACAACTACAGGGGTTTACGTGTCTATTTTTTAACGATAGGTGAGCATGTGGGATTTTTCAAAACTCTAGGTGGTCATCAAAAAAATGGACTGTTCTGCATCGCTCCAATGGCGGGCACAGTTTGAAAGGTGGGAATGCAGCACTTTTCCAGTCATTCAAGAAAAAGAGGTTATGTAGAAGCCTCTCATTCATAATAAAAGGTGAGTAGAAGCATGACTTACCTTGTAAACAGGTCCAAATCCTCCCTCTCCAAGCTTATTAGTGGGATTAAAGTCATCTGTTGCAACTTTTAGTTCAGCATAACTGAAGGTATATGGTCTGGCATCCATCCCCAGGAACTCTGTCAATTCCAAAAAAAATATACTTGAATAATACCCCCATTAAAAAGAAAATTTAAACCATACATGCAAAATACTTGAATAATACCACATATTAAAAGCTTATATATTGGTTTAACCCCAAAAGCTAATATAATATTGGACACAAAAATAGAAACAACAACTATGACATTACCAAGGACAATATGATTTTTGTTAACTAGCCAGGGTTGACCACTGCAAATAGAAACTCTCGAATACGAGACCTCCCATATATGAGCTATATTTTCGCACA
Organism: Aralia elata; assembly: GCA_034770075.1. Classification (NCBI taxonomy): domain Eukaryota; kingdom Viridiplantae; phylum Streptophyta; class Magnoliopsida; order Apiales; family Araliaceae; genus Aralia; species Aralia elata. The sequence goes on from CM068377.1 coordinate 82,686,399, forward strand.
CACAACCACCCCCCTGGGCCCAGTCCCCGACGTATGGTGCCATGGGGATGTAATAGCAATTCAGCTTGAGTGATAGAGTTGTTTTACAAATGTAGAAATCGGGTTGATTTATTTTGAGATTTTAGGTTGCACAGGTCATGAGTTAATGCCTCAGTTTCCTCCTACTCCATTCTATCTACTTTTTGGCAATCTATTCTATTTGTTTGTTTTAGTGTCTATCCACGAATGAGGGGACATTCTTGAGGTTGGATGTCAAAGCTGTATACTGCTGGGTGATATTCCCCAGTTTTTTTTTTCAAGCGTGGAAACCCCAGAATTATTCCCTAACACAGCCTAAGCTTTGGGGACAGCTGGTAATCTAGAATATGACTGGGTTTTGTCCAAACTGGGTTAAATGGGGTTCTCGTAAAAATGGTTTTTGACAATGTACAAGTGGAAGGAAGCAATCCTCGGAAAAACTGATTGCTGGCAAGCACATTAGAAATTTGTCAGTCACCCATAAATGGAACTCAAGTTTCTTTAGACGGACTAGAAGCAAGGATGATTGTTACTGATAAAGGATCCGATAAAAATAAAAAAGCTGCACATGTTCCTATGGTACCAATGAAATAACAATAGAGACAGAGATGTGAATTGAAGCACATTTGTGAAAATGTAATCAACATGCAGTAAACCTTACTTTGTGTCAACACAAGCTCACATGCATATGAATAATGGTATACTCAAACTAGCATCCAAAAAGCAGTTCCAGTAAAAGAAGAAACACACACAAGCAAATGATGCATCAGGCAATGGAATCCTGTCAAGAAGTCAGACTGCAATAACAATTAACATATGTAAAGCAATTTTCCCTTCTTTACCTTCATCTTCATAGGTATCTCGCTTTTTTCTTCTTTGAATGATGAAAAACACCAAAAATATAGACAGAAAGCTGACAACAGCAACAGGAACAACAATCCCCACAATCAAACCAGTCCTATTCTTCTTTTTGGTAGGAGGGTTGTTACTAACAGGAGGGTTGTTACTAACAGTAGGAGTGAAGTCTGTAGGACATGAAATCAGTTAATAGAATTCAAATAAAAGTAATAAGATTCAAGCTGTTCTGTTGCATCTAGTGTGGTAGGTATATTACCTGGGGTGGCACTGATTGCTGAGATAGAGGGTCCATATGTACCTTGAAATGGTACACAACACGTCCCTTTTCCAGCCCAAAACAGATGGATCTCAAGGTAGTTTTCGGAAACCTGAACCTTGTATTCCTTTGAAACTGCACGTAAAGAGGTCCCCCCAGCTTCTTTACGTATATCAAAATCTTTTAACACACGGTTCCCCTGAAATAAACAAACTAATATATTAGAACATCAATTTTAATAAAAACAAATAAATATAAGAAAAGAATTGAAAATGTTGTTGAGACCTGGAACATATCCAAATTTAACTCCACGTAGTTAAGATTCAGCAACTTATTAATATCGGAAACTACACAGGTTTTAAAAATTAGTTTAGAAATTTCTAGGAAATGAAGGGTGAGAGTAGCTAGCTCAGAGTTTGGACAAAATTTTGAGAACAATAAAAATTGCAGTTGTTGGGGAGTAATTTAAAAACTTAAGAAGAAAACATTTGAAGGCAAAACATGCTATAGATAAAGATGCATTTACAACTTCCCGATTTAGATTTTGGAAATCTCTCTACAATTTTTCCCTCTTTTTTGGAGGCCACTTGCTAATCCCTTGTATAAACAAGCAGTGTGGACATGCCATTTATCAGCTTTTAAAAATTAGTATAGAAATTTCTGGGAAATAAAGGGTGAGACTAGCCAGCAATTTTGGGAACAATAAATTTACAGTTGATGTGGAGTAATTTAAAAAATAAAGAAGAAAACATTTTAAAGACAAAACATGCTATAAATAAAGATGCTTTTATAACTTTCCGACATAGATTTTGGAAATCTCTCTACAATTTTTCCCTCTTCTTTGGAACCACTTAATTAATCCCTCATATAAACAAGCAGCATGGACAGCCATATATTAGCTAGTCAGCATTGAGAATTGAGCTTCTAAAATAATTTAACAGATAAAATAAACATTATCATTGCTGTTCATTGGGCCCATTGATCATGCGAGTAAAAACAATCATTCCCGGAACACAGATCATTTTGGTTCATAGAGCCTATAAGAGAACAGGGTACGCTACAATGACTTAAAAGTGGTATGTAGGGTAGCTTTATATGGATGCTTATAGTTAGGATTCTCTTAGAATCCAAATGCAAAAAAAACTAAAACTTATAGAAGATTTTTAGTTAGATCAACAAATTGATTGTTCCACAATTAATTTAGTAAAAATGAGACGCTCTAGCATCCAATACTAAGTTGTAATATGGATATTTGTGCAATTAGAGGTAAAAAAAACAAAGAAATATTTGGCTGAGTTTCGGAAAAGTATCATGTTTGGTAATGCAAGTAGTACGCTAGGTCAAGAAGAATATCCATAATTTGATTGAAAGCATGGGAAAACAAGTTCAAGGAACGAATTTGAGTCTAAAGAATAAAGCAGAATCTTGCTCTATACCTAATACATTACTAACGCGTGCCCATGAAAGACTTTTGACAAGACCAATAAAATTCTATTGGTGGTGTTGTGTATACTTATTTTCATCTTTTCTCTTTGATAGATGTATATATGCTATTTATGGAATCCGTGAGTAACCATGTGTTACAAAATAATACTCTCACTATTCCACAAAAAAAGAGTCTCATTTTGACTCTTTAAAGTCCATATTCAAAATACTAAAATATAAATAGACGTAATTCATGTGAGTTTGGAAAAGAACAATTTTTGTAACTAGTAGTACTCTTTAGATAGTTTAGCATATTTAGGATTGCACTAACTAAAATCAAATAAATTCATACGAATTTTGAAGTTTAGGATTTCATAAATTAACTTCAAAAGGTCAAAATGGGACTCGTTTTGTGGAATAGAGTAAATAATAAAGTTCTGATAATTATGGTATGAAAGGATCAGATCACAAGCAACTTTCATATGTAATCAAGTCAAGACATGATATAAATTATACTCCCTTCATCTGGAAATGATTGTCCTACCATTTGGTTGATGTATTTTTAATATCAAGGGTTTGCATGTGACGCACTTAGATATAAATGTTTTAGGATGATCCTTCTTTCAATATTAAACTACAAAGAGTACAATTTATAATTCCAATAATTATTACTGAAAATTATGTCAAAATGTATCAAATGCAAACCATAGTATTAAAAACAAACAAATAACAAAAAGAAAAAAAAAGTAGGACTCTCATTTTCAAACAGAGAATGTAAAATTTACAGGTCAATAAGGAGCTCTTCAAGCAAAATGAAATTCCAAGCACAGTTTGAGTCGATTAAATACATAACACATAGCTGTTACATTTTAAATATAACTACATTCACACATACCTGGATAATTATATCAAAAACACGCCTTCCAAGACCCCACCACCTAGTATTAGTTATGATGCCTATCTCTGCAAACTGGAGTCTCACAGTATAATTACCATTCTCGAGCCCCAAGCCGTAGTATCGGAGCGATCCAGCAGAAATTCGTGTTGTCTGGAATAGCTCTGGGTCCAAAGTCTTTGTAATTTGAGATGAAGAGGAACTTATATACTGTTGATTATTGTTCTCAGCGAACCGTCCAACATTGCTGACTGCCCACCTGTTTGTTGGTGTAACATGGTACATTGCTGGACCAAGGGTCTCATTATCATTCTCATATACAATCCCATTTGAAGATGAAATTTTTGGACCACCACACTTAATTGAAAAGTTGAAATCTGTACAACAATGCAAAAGAGGAATTTATTCGTTAAATTTACAATAGATAAAACTGTTTACAGGATAGTTTTTCATTTCTTTTCTTTTTAGGCCAGACATCAGTACGCACTTTAGGCACCCAAATACTTTTGTATGGGAATATCTCGACTACAAATGAATATTCAAGAATATTCTATCAGCAGAATACTAAAGTGCATAAAGTAAAATTACAGGTGAAACTTTGAGCCTAGCTTCTAGCTTTTGTAACAAAATTAGCCTCGTACCCTACACTGATAGGCTACCTCCAACCAAAAATGAGAATTCAAATTTGGAACACACAGTTTTTAATGTATGTTGCATATTTATCATAGTCTATAACCTAGATCATAACTTAATTAACTATGAAGAGATTTGAAATATTGATTTCGAAAGTGGACTCTCATTTTGGGACATCCTAAAAAGAAATGTTGATCATCAATTTGGAACAAAAAATATTGGGATTGTCTGTCATGGCTAAAATGTTTCAACATATTCTTTCAATTGATGATCACATGAGATAAAAAGATGCGTCTAATAATGAAAAATTGTTCAAAAGCACATAAACAAAGTATAAACACGCATTCACACACTCCACCTGTTTGCTCTAAAGAACTGCTCCCCCAAAATGGAAAGTTCTTCATTAAAAACAAAAGTTAGGCCAGTGACATAAAATGAGCCAAATACACTTCACAGCATTAGGTTAATCTCATCGGGAAAATGCTAAATTCATCTAATTATGCATCCGCTAATTTGTCGAAGGTTGTTCTAAAATCAATTGAATAAGTAGATCTTCTTAGTTTCATGCATGTGTGAATCAACTCTCTACTACGGATCATAATCATCTTTACCAAATAAACAATCTGAAAGAAAAATGTTGAAGATGATAAATACTCCCTCTGTCCTGCTTTTAGTTGCTTCCTTCTCTTTATATACGCATATCAAGAAAGTTGGAAAAGTGTGTAAATTTTGTATTTAAGTTCCAATGTTAGCTTTCTAACGGACCATCTCAATAAAGAGCAAACACAACAAGGGTAGGCTGGTAAAATTCATATAAAACAAAAACTAGAGAAGCTTACTTTTGGGACTCCAAAGAGAGAAAAGAAGCAACTAAAGTGCGACACAGGGGTGGCCAAGGAAAAAATCATAACTTGGGAAGAAAGGGCGGCAGTAATGGCTGCCAGGCCCTAGTTCATATTGGTGTTTATTGAATATAATGGTACACCTCAAGCACCAATAATTCACATTAGTATTTCTCTATTTAAGGCACAAAATACCTCGTCAAGATTAAAACAATTTACATTGCACTTACACTTAGGAGAACCACGATTGCAAGGAAAACCTCGTTGAAGACAGTTCAATCCTGAAGGCAGAAGACTGAGAGCAGAGAAATGCAGGTCAATTAGGGAACCATTGTACAAGAGAAAATACTTGAAAAACTAAAACTTGAAAAAATGATCTCTCCCAGACAAAGAGCTTGGACCAAGAATAACAGTGCCTCCTGATCATTGTCGCCATTACTATTCCACAAAACATGTCATGGTCCAAACTACCTTCGCACTTACTTGTGCATTTTTGAATCACTATATCTATGCAGTGAAGCTATATCTTCTCTCTGGATTATAATAAACATATTTATGAGAAATCTTTTCGGATGCTTCAAAAAATGAAAAGGCACTTCACCTTAATACTGCAATGAGAATAAATATGTTATGTTATTTTATTTTTAAATTAGCCAAAGAAAGAAAATTTCTCTCTCTATGAACATATGATATGCTATTAGTTAATAAAAGGATGTTTATCTAGAAACTGGTCTGCATACTATTACTATCAATTTCTATTTATGGTGTCAATTTCATTTCATACATTTTTACCCCATACAAGAAAAGCATGGCTCCTCCAGATCCCAGATTCTAAAAACTAGCAAAGTAGAGAGAATAGTAATTTTTGTTCGGACAGAAGACTCCTCCAACTCTGTTCCTGTGAGAATTTTAGGAGCAGCTGTTGATGACACAACAGCATCTTAAACACTTGTTAGTTTTTACTTTCAGCAGCACCACTGCCCATGCTTGAGTACAGAAGTAAGTGTTCCTAACCATCACATCAAAAAACTCAAATATAAATATAAGGAGAAATGCTAGTCCATTCTCCTTTGAGGCAGGTTCATTTCCATAAGTTCATGCTTTATAATTAAAATAATGATAATAATAACAGTAATAATCATGATTATAATAGTATAGGGAAAAACAATTATAATAACAGCAGCAGCAACAATAATAGCAATATAGAATAAGAGAACGAGAAAAAACTTGGTGGCTTTCAGAGAATAACCTGCTGTTTGAACTTTCAATTGTGAAGTTGTTGGCAACTAAATTACTGCATATTCACACCATAAAGCTCTCAATGTTAGTTTCTCAATTATTCAATACATGAAGAACATGTTACATATCTAACTATAGCAAATCTTTAAACAAAATAACAATCATATTATAAGATGGTAATGGTAACTGTAAAGCAGAATATATAAAAATAAAACAAGGATGATATATATAAATTATAGTACATACAGTTGTAAATTTGATTGGTTGATCCACTGCGGAAATGTCCCGGATAGTTCATTGTATGACAAATCTCTGCAATAACATAGCTGGGATGTCAAGTATATTATATATATTATACTTACTGACAACTAATGATACAAATCCTATTTTATTTTATTTTATATGATGGTGGAACCCGCTGCTACTACCATTACGGCCTGTTTGTAAGTTTTATTTTGATGGAAAGGTGTTGACCTGGTAGTCAAGGAGGTTTGCTCCCTTCTTTGACTTCCTAAGTTTGAACCTTGGAGCCAGCACCCAAGAGATTTCTCCTAAATGCACTAGGCCGATGTGGAGGGTGCGCCCTTAAGATCACCCCAGAGAGGGATTTAGTCTTGGTTGACGCGTAAGCTGGCCCGCGAATACTTTACCGAGGAAATAAAAAAAAAGGAAGGGAAGGGAAGGGAAAGTTGGAGCCTTCTTTCTAAAAAATTAGAAATAAAGTTCCATCTTTCCCCTCCCCTCCCCGCCGAATAAAACTCACAAGTATGCCATTAGGATGTGTACTAGATAAACAAAATTTTATGCACTAAAGACTTTAAAGCTAAGTCAATGCAATCATCAAGATGAGTTTCATCCATATCTTTACATCTACTTAAGCTCTACATTTTACTAATTACATTTCACGTTTGCTTGGATATATTAGCATCATTCCATTTTTATAACATACCTTAGTAAACACATAGTAATGAATTCTTAATGACCGAAACCAATATATATTCACGAAATACTATAACTAGATTATGATTATATTAGTACAAGAGTGCATGGCAACCTTTAATGTAAGTATGTAACTATATTAGAGGTGGAAATACTTGGTTGAATTTACAGTATACCTTCATCTTTTCTCTTCTATCTTATAGAACATGAAATAGGGCCCACAAATCATTCAAGTTATAGATGTTTCCAAACATAATGTAGATAAAAAGATTATAAAAAGCCTCATGCTACATTTGGTATGATGGGAAAGGGAGGGTGGAAAATTGGAGGGATACAGGAATTTTTTTTGTTTCTTGGGAGGAAAAACTTGATGGAAGTCAAAAGTCGTTACTAGGTTTTCTATCTGGCCACCATTTTTATCCTCCAAAAAGTGGGTGGAGAACAGAAGGAAAACGGGGAAAAGTTTTGATGGTAAAATATAGTCATAGTAATCCTTCTACCTTTCCTTTCTTCCATGCTACTAAACAAAAGGAGAGTGACACTCTAGTTTTTCATCATTTTCTTTGAATTATAACAACAATCTAATGGAAAGAGACCTTCCTTTTCCTAAGCATGAGAAAGTTCATCACTCGTATCTTTCCATCCCTTAAGCCAAAGGGGCCATAACTTATTTCTAGATTATACCGTTGTTAAATCGTGAATCTTAACGTGAATCATGAATCTATCCTGAATCATATTGTGAATTGAATCCTAACACATTGCAAAATATGATAAATAGTATTTGAAACAAGTAGAAAGATAAAATTTAGAGTATAAAAAAGTACTACTATGATAGCACTAGGGGTACTCAAAAAATTTGCTAGAATCGGTTTTTACCGGTACAACTGATTAAGTAAATATTTACACTACTTCGGCACCTGTACAAAGAGCCGGTAATTACCATATAATTAGTATTGCTACCAATATGCAATTTTTAACGTATGGTAGATCTTGTACCATACTGATAATACCGTTTTAATAGAATAGACATACTTATCTTTAGGCATATTTGCAAATAAGAATAGCAGGAAATCATATATAATTTTGGTGAAAGTATTATTAATCATAACACAATTTTCAAACTTCTTTACAATATGACCAATTGATCCTTCTCAGACAAAATGCATCTCTTTAAAATTCCAAATATCATGTACTATGTTAAAACTGAGACATTTCAGCACTTCAAATATTGAAGGGACGAGGGGAGCACAGTCCACCCACAAGCCACATCATTAAAATTTAAAAGCAAATAAGATATTAAAACATTTTATTGCAGAAAAATCTAATACTTTTAAACAAGATGATATGAAAATAAAAGATTATAACTTTATTAGCATTGTGACAAATGAATTCTTAGTTTCCGAATTTTAATTGCACCAATATAGTCAAACTTGCTATTTATACATCAAATTAAAAGTTGAAAACTGATAAATCCACATAAGAAATTGATATTTTCACATACAAAGTGTCGCTATAGCGATGGTTTTTACCGTCGCTATACATGTACAGCGACACTTTGTATGCAGAAATATCAATTTCTTATGTGGAAATATCAATTTCCTAAAAGTTTTATTCTTGCAATTTTATTTTGTCTTTTCTTAGCATATCATACCAAGTAAGCATGTCTACGTCAAGTTAGCATACTGCATCAAACTGTCATGCTACATGTTGCTTTTTAGTTGTTACGTCATTAATTTGAATTAGCTAAACCATTAATATCTTGCTTTAAATACAATGGAGAGTTGAGGAAAAAGATAAAATTCAACCTATAGGGAACTGACATTTACCGATACCGTATCTATAACGGACTGGTAACTACTGGCATAGTATACTGTTATTTCTGATGCGGCAAGCGCATATTGAATTTTTCTTATAAATTATTATTCAGTACGATTCGCTATTTTAATTATGGTACATGTCGATGGGCACCCCTAGATAGTACGAAGATGTTATCTTATATAAGTTTGTTGTAAATGTATAATGTATTTATTCACCGCTTCTGTATTTTTACTCATCTTGTTGACATCCAGTTTTTCTCTTCCTTGCAAATGCATCCATAAGTCTTCTAATTTGATTTGTCTAGATCTTGAATAATTCTGCTTATTCAATGGTGTTCTTCGTGTTCCCTCCCTAAGTATCATTCTTGGTAGCTTTTTCATATTGCTATGCACTTTAGTGTTGTGATTGCAAATGGATCACTATGCTTATTTGTTTGCAACCATTTTAACTCAAATTACTAATCAAACATGTAACCAAGAGACCAATGAAAATAGGAAGGAAAAAATATAAGAAAATATTTTGTTTTAAAAGTACTTAATAAACACGTAACCAATAAACCAATGAAAAAAGGAAGGAAAAAATATAAGAAAATATCAGTGTTCTAAAAATCCCCGCCTAGGCGCTACCCCCCCCCCCCCCCCGAGCGCCACGCCTAGGCGCTAGGCCCCCCCTGGCGCCTTGCCTAGGCCCAAGGCAGCAAAAAATCCCTTTAGGAGATTAGGTGGGACTAAGTGGGGCCTAGGCGGGCAAGGCGGAGAAATTAGGCCCCTAAACGTAGCCTAGGCGGAGAAATTAGGGTTGCAATTGTTTTTTTATTTTTATTTTTATTTTAATAACTAAGCTACAAAATAACATCGTGGGTCATTATCCTGAAGGAGTATGAGTGTGAGTCTGATGGGGACATTATCTTGGAGGAATATGGAGAAGAAGAGTTAGAGGTATAAAGGGATATGGAGATGAGGACTATTAGTTTGTATTTTTGATTATTTATTTGTGTTTAAACTTTGAACAATTGCATGTTTGTATTTGAACTTTGACATTGGCAATATGGATATGTGTTTGAACTTTAAGCAAAAGCCTTTATTATCTTTATTATAGATTATTTTGCTTTATATTATTGTTTTGTTTGGATAAATGTAAAATAAAATATTAAAATTGACTTAAAATAAAAATCCCGCCTAGCGCCTTTTAGAACCTTGGAAAATATTTTAATTTTTTTTATAAAAAAAATGTTAACAACAAAAGGATTTGTTTTACACTTCAATTTTGAACTGTGAGATAATCAGGCCAGTTAGTAAGATCTATATCATGAATCATAAGATCCATGCAAGTTTTTTAGACAAAATAGATTCACCCTATTATTCATATTGTTTGCAGTCTGAATCATATTGAATCGTCAAATACATAAGTTTGAATTGAACCTCAAAGCTACATTTGGTATGATGGGAGACTGAAAAGTGGATGGACGGAGAAATTTTTCTTTCTTTGGTAGGGATGGAAGGGAAAAGTCGATAGCAAGGTTTTCTATATGGACTCACCATTTTCATCCTCCCAAATTGGGTGGAAAATACAAGGAAATGAAAACGATTTTATAGGGCCTTATGATAAGAGATTTCACTTTATCCGATTCAAAATCATAATAGGAGAAGCACGATTTTGGATCTCCAACCGACCTCACATTTTTTAGGTGGGGACCTCAATTTGCATATATATCTTCTACCAATAATATTACCTAATATGCATCTCCATAAATAAGGATACAATGGTAAAATATACTCGTAACAAACCCTTTATATTTCCTTTGCTACCAAAAAGGAGAGAGAAACCCTTCCTAATTCTTCATCCTACCTAAGGTTGTAAACGAGCCAAATAGTTCGGGCTTGACTCTAAAAAATACGAGCGACACTCAGATTTGTTAATAATATGATCCAAATTTGAGTATAAAAAATAGTTCGAATAAAAATATGAGTAGAATTTGAGCAAGGTTATAATATATACTCGACTCGTTTAAGATTCGAACTACTCGAATTCTCGATTGTGATTCGATACATACTCGATTGATACAGATTCGATTAGATACTCAATACATTCCCTTATAATATATACAAAATTAAATCAAACTGCCCCGGGGCGAGCCGTAGACTCGGACGTCCTGGGACCGAATACCACCAACAACAATTTGTCAAGGTCAGAAATGATTCATGGGCCACGGGGACGCGGGTGCAAACCCGTATGAAAAGCCTGACCCGGGGTGGGGAGACTTAGTCTGACTGCGGTTAGGACACTCCACATTATCAAAAAAAAACAAATTGGGATAATTAATTATTATTATTTTGTTTTTAATTTTAATTGTGATTTTATATTTGTAAAGTGTAATAGTAAATATATTTTCTCATTTCTAAGTAAAATAATAAATTCAATTTATAATTATATTTATTATAACTCGAATTTGAAGCTCGCGAGTAGTTTGAATATAATTCGATCCGAATCGGATCAAATTCGAGTAAAAAATATTCGAGTCAAGTCGAATCTGAGAAGAATTTTTCAAATACAATACAAATTCGAGTAGTTCTCTGTTCGCTTCGGTTGGACTCATTTACTCCCTTGATCCTACCCTTCAAATTATACCAAACAATTTAACGGAAAGAGACCTTCCTTTTCCTAAGGAGTAGAAAGTTCATCACTCATATCTTTCTGAGAATAACTGATTTCTAGAGTATACCATCCCACACACCGGCTCACTAACACACATACATGTCCTTCCCTCGTAAATTGTAGCATGTTTCCACATATTATACTGCATAGAGTCAAGTGTATAACATGTGTCTCACCCTTGGAGTTATATAAAATATCGTTCTATGAAATTAGATTAACACAAAATTTGAGAAGCCTTATGTAAAGAAACAGCACAAGAATGAGCTACTGAAATACTGAAATTAATTACTCAATGCCACCAATTCCATACTCTTAAACAGATCCACGAATAGTTGTAGAAGATGTACTCACATATTGAGGAGCAATGCACTCTTTTGAGTAGGCAGGATGCCAGTTAACCTATTGTTTCCAAGAAACCTGACAAAAAGAAAAGAAAAAAACAAACGCATACACACTTCAATTCTAAATGGACATATTAAATGTACAGACCATTGAATTGACTAACTTTATTGATTGACTAAGTTCATGCAATGTACATTTGAAAAATAACAAATGTTTATTACAAGTAAGAAAGTGAACTCAAATTGAACAGCGAGTTTGGAATCTGTCCAGTCAAATTGTTGAAGCTCAAATCTCTGAAAAAAAGAACATCATGGTTGTAAGAGAAATAAAAAGTAACATTTATTGGCTGATAATATCAAATATAAAAAATAAAATAAATAACAATCAGAAACTTATAGTGTTAGCCCGCTAATTAAAGGGGTGTGTGTTGTGGTTTACTCCAAGTTTTAGGTTGCTGATTGGCAAATCTAAGATTTAAATGAGCAGGACATAACCCAACTTCCGCTTGAAACTTGCAGGTCCTGATTTGAGTATGAAGAATCAACTACCAACAAGAATAACTTACAGTTGAGACAAACTTTGATATTCTCCGATGTTGGAAGGGATAGTACCAGAAATATTGTTATTCCGCAAAATCCTACAGAAGAAAAAATAAAAGAATGTATTTATCATAGTAGACCTTTTAGAAGAGAAACTGGGAAATTTAGAACATAATTATGCATCGAATTACAGTGAATAGCATATACATTAGGAACTACAACGAAATTTCCTTACAAGGTGGTCAGAGATTTCATATCTTTAATGAATTCCAGTGAAGAGCTCCCATTAGATAAATCACTTATTCTCCTGCACAGTACATTTTACAAAAAGATATTATCATTTACCAAATAAGGAAAAGCAGAACCTACAAACAAATTTCCAAAGACAATTCAAAAAACTGAAAGAGCTAAGACTTACAAGTCTGTCAATGAGGTCAAATTGGAAAGTGTAGTTGGTATGGGACCTTCAAAAGAGTTCCCTTGAAACCTCCTAAAGAAACACCAAGATACAGCTTAACATTGAGTATGCCATACTATTATGTATAAAATTTACATATTATATCCTTCACATTGAGATTATAATTTAAACTTGAATTTGTTAAATTCCAGCATGGTTTAACTAAAATGAGAAGAAAGCAAAGTATGGTATTGTCTTACAGTACAGTAAGCTTTGACCAAGTCCCAATGAAGTCGGGTATCCTTCCTGTGAGGTCGTTGTCAGAAGCCCACCTGAGATCCCGGTAGTTCCTCTCATTAAATTAGATCAAAGTAAAGAAATCATTTGAAATTAATAGTTATCCTAATTCGGCTCAGATTATATCAAGAAATATGATCTTACACTGTAACCAGGTTTTGTAGATTAGCAAATGTTTGAGGTATCCCACCACTCACTCCGGAACTATCAAAGTAACTGACAAGGTGAACAATGTTAATGAAAACAATGCTACAATGCATTTTTTTTAATTGATGCTACTTGTAATTCAAAATTTTCTCTTACTGAACAATTGAGGATGACCATGAGTCATGGCAAACCACAAAACGGGCAGGAAGAATAAACAACCGTAAGATCAGTGGAAAGCAAGCACCACATAGAGAAGTATACATATGACAAAATTTTATACTTATCACGTTGACAATGCAGATTTTACAGAAAGAGTGTTCTATGTTTAGCAGAAGATACATCCAGTCTTGGTGCCCATGTTTATACTTAATTTAGGATACAATAATACCCACGGGAAAATGGTCATGAACTAGGAGATAGTAATAGATATAATAAATCTGAAGTCATATTAAAATGGATGATAAAAAGTGATATACAGTTTAATCATTCACTGGTATCAAAATTTTGCAGGGCAGACCCCTGTGATAAAAGAGACTATATCAGCTAGCTGCTAAGAACAGATAACCTAAACCTTTACTTCTACCACACAAATGGTTTACATTTATTAATTAGAGATATTAAATATTGATGAAATCAGTGTTCTAAAAGTCGCTAGTCGGTCCCAGGTCGGTTGGCTACCGACTAGCGACTAGGGGATTAGTCGGGGATTAATCGGGGATTAATCGGCTAGGGGCTTAAATGAAAGAAAATGAAAGTATAGGGGCTGAAATGAAAAAAAATGAAACTACAGGGGCTGATATATAACATTTTAGGGGCTATTTTGAAATTTAAGAAAACTTTTAGGACTAAACTAAAATTTTATGAAGACTATGGGGTACCTAACTGTAATTATTCATAAAATATTAATACCTCATCTGTATCAGATCGCACGCACAGGAGGCACAGATCTAAAACTTCATCTCATCTCTATCAGATCGCACAGATCTACTTCATCTCTCCAATCTAAAACTTCATCTCAAAAGGAACGGATCACGATTCTGACCGACTAGGCCGACTGAAGAAGAAGAAGAAGAAGAAAGAAGAAAGAAGAAGAAGAAGAAGCCGACGCCGATTCCGACCGACTAGCCGACTAGGCATACTAGTCGCCGACTAAGTCGGCCGGCGACTAAGCGAGCCGACTAGACCCAACTCGCCTCGGAAGGCTGCCGACCCCGACTTAGTCGACTTTTAGAACACTGGATGAAATAAGTATCCATAGCAATAAAAAAAATTATCTTAATGTTTGTCACATAATACATCCAACGAGGCTATCTTCCAAAACCACCATAATTATATGTCATTTAATGATGTTTATGGTTTATGTAAACTAGCGAAGTCGATAGAGGTCTTCAAAGATAATTTTTGCTAATTCAAAGATAATTAGTGATACATAAGTACTGTTCAAAACAGTTGGCATATTGTCGATATAATTCTGTTAATCTTTTTCAGAATGTTTTTACTAATTTAAAGACATTCCGTAATAAGTGGGTATTAGTTAAGACCGTTGACGTATTCGGGACATAGTTCTATCAATCTTTCTATATGAGTTAAATGATTACTTCATTATTCCAAAGTATGCTTATGGTTCGGAATCTAGAACAAAAATTATATGGCTCGGAATCTAGAACTAAAATTAACGCCATTCTACTCTGAATGTCTTCCACTTTTCACCAGTTTTTAGAGTATATGACCTGAATGAAAAATCTCTTTAGATAACAATCAATGTGTGAAGGCCAAGGTTATGAGGGGTTCCGCATCTGCAAAGTCCTCAGGGAAGTTAATTAAAATATATAATAAAACTGAGTAACAGAAATCATTACTTTTTAGTAGAATAAAAGGCATTGTAGTTCGTTACTGAGTTCTAGTTGACCATTTGGAAAATCAATACCAAGTGCTGCCCAAGATGAGAAATCAAGGTTTAACTCCTGGTAACAGACAATGTCTCAGTATCATGGGGATTGGGGAGGTGATACTATTTGCGAAGGTTAATAAATGGAGCAAAATTTGTTCCAAGTGGAGGGCTCCAGCTTACTACATTTGGAGTCATTTATCATTTACCTTTGTCATGATTAAACAAGAATGATATGTCATACCTTACAAATGCGAGACAGATATTAAACTGCGCGAATGCTTCTTTGTTGCACCATTCTCTCAAATGGTATAGCTATGCATGTTGCAAGTAACACTAAATATAGTTACTTCTGTGTTAAGTAGATTAATCCTACAACTCAAAGGAATATAACCCCACCAGGCTCCAGCAAATATGGTACGAATTAAGCAAACTAACTTTTCTAATTTGATTCTATTCATTCAGAGTTCATCAGATTATTTGTTCATTATTTGAGCTTGACACTCATTGGTTACCCATTGGTAAAGTTACGGAGACTAATATAAAGATTTGTTCTTCTAAAAATTCCTGTAAAAAGTTAAACACTGTTTATAACTTTCAAGTGCTAAAAGCAAGATCACACGGTGTATTGTCACCTATCAAGAAATTGTAGTGTGCCATAACAGCCCCCCACACAAGTGAAAATTCCTTCCCAACCCTTGTAAGGCCATAACAAGATGGTATCATGGGACTCATCTCTAGTTTTATGCAAGTATTTGGACTGATTTCTGAAACCATGTGAGAGCATCACTTTTTATAGAGATTGAAGTCAACACTTACAATTGCTCTAACTTTGTTAAACTCCCAAGCTCGGATGGCAGAGGGCCAGAGAAGTAGTTTGTGGTAAAAGACCTGCAATATGAACAAGAAGGACACATTTAAACATGTTAGAGATAAAATAGATGTATTGAATATTGTTGTTGTTTTATTACAAAGAGTACTGAGTAGTGGCCAAGTATGTGTGGGCACCAAGCATAATCGGTGACCAAGTTCTAATAATAATATACTAACACTCCCCCTCAAGTTGAAAGTCTTATATCACGACTTACAACTTGTTACATGACATAATCCTAAAAAGACTCTAACCAAATGCTACATGACCACAACAAATGTGAAGGACTCTTTATCCTTCAAAAACAACTACGAAGGACTCCTTGCCTTCCTCAACAACGGAGGACTCTCTAGCCTTCCAAAAAATCAAAGGACACACTCCTTCCTGAAATCTCGGCCCCATGCAATCCATACTTTCCAATCAACCATTCATTTACATATTCAACTAGAGAAATAACTACTAAGGACAAACCATTTTTGTTTCACCACAAAAACAAACAATGACCATGGATTTTTATTGTTTTCTCTAAAAAAACTAAAAAAGAACTGTAAGAAGAAAAGATACCCGCCATTGGCTATGTGCTGTTAACGATAAAAGCAAGACTTCTAGTTGGTTTCCTAAGATCAAACAAGCTCTGATACCATATTAGAGATAAAATAGATGCATTGAATATTGTTGTTGTTTTATTACAAAGAGTACTAGAGCCTTATATATAGGCTACAAGTTGAATAGTGGTCCAGTATGTGTGGGCACCATGCATACTCGGTGACCAAGTTCTAATAATAATATACTCTCACAAAATACACAGTATAAAATACTCTTGCAATTAATAGAGAATCAAACATCAAATTACTGCAAGTTAATAACATACAGGGATCTCAACTCCGTAAGCTTCCCTAGTTCCTTTGGAAGCTCCCCTGATAGTGCATTGGTGCCCACACTCCTAAAGACATCACAACAGTATCAGTATGATAGAATAGTAAATATTTATAAAATAAAAAACACTTAAACATAAGTTATATATCAGAAAAAGATAGGCTTACAGGTACTGCATGCGAGTTAAATTGCCAATGGATGCAGATAGAGGACCTCTCAAGTTATTTTTGCGCAAATCCCTGCAGTTTATATATAGAAATATTTACAGAAAAGAATTGTTAGTGGACCAACGGGGGAATATAGGCAATGATTTAGAAAATTTGCTTTGTTGATATTCAGCATTATAGTCTATGCACTGCAACTATAGCTGACTAATAGACCAGAAGATGTAAAAGAAATCATTAAAGCCTTTAACTAAATATTATCGACTTAGAAACCATACAGACTAGTGAGGAAAGTCAAATTCCATAGCTCATCTGGGATGACACCTACAACATCCCAATCAAGAACCTTCCTGTCAAAAGAAAGAAAGAAAAAACATGAATAGCTCGCAAGCCATGAGTGTTAGCAAATTAATGATGTTCAAGGAATTTTTGGTTTAAAACTATGACTCCACATGAAGAATACTTTTTTAGATAAAATTATTGAAGGAAATTTATATAAGACTTGGGATGTTCAAAACCAAAGACTACTACATAAAACTTCACATTGTTAAATTTGGATTAATCTCAATCACTTCTAACAGAAAGAGCATTGTGGATGTTTAAGTACTTTTAATGAAGATAAAGTCATAAAACCAGGGCCAAGAAAGCTTAAAACCTAGACATGAAACTGTCTAGAACATAACATGCTCTTAAAAGCTATGCATAGATTTGGGCCGATAAAAAGTTCAAATTTAACGTGCTACAAGTGAAAAGTCATAATAGATAGGACTGGGTCATAACAAGTCCAAGAATGTAACATGCCCTTAAGTAACTTATTGAGCAGGTCAAAGGTTTTCCAAAATTCAGCGGCCATATATTTCCTTGCAAATTCAAGTGTTGCAATGGGAAATGTTGGGATATTTTGGACAATCCCAATAAATGTGGTTGCGTAAATTAAAGAAGCTAACAATATTAATATTTTATCGTGCCAAAGATGAAAGAAACACAACAACACAAAGACACCAAGATTTACGTGGAAAACCCTCTCAAAATATAAGAGATAAATAAACACGGGACAATCTTTGAATCCACTATACCTGAAAATAAGGAATACAACATCTCTCTCAACTCTTAGATTTTAGACCAAAAATTGGGGTACAGCCAAATAGAGAAAATATAAGAAAACCTCTTTGGGATGAAAAACTTGTACCCAAAGGAACTCAAAAACACTCTTGTATTTTACCGCTCCCTATTTCTTCGACATTAATCGAAACCCTCAGACTAACAGTAGAGAAATTCTCTCACTTGGACTTTCTCACTGAAAGCTCTCTTACTAGAGCTTCTTGTTCTCCACTCACTTAGCTTAGTACTGAACACATTTGTTACCCCTCTATTAATAGGAGAGATGTGCTGCAACCAAAACAAATTTCTTCTGCAAGATCCATAATACGGCGGGTGGACTTTCACAAACAAAGGCTTTCAATATGAAAGCAAAAAATTTCTGCATAGCCAGCCTGCAAGTGTGCAATATGTTGTTATCTTGGACCTTGAGTACGAAACTGACTCTTGCCAAAAAAAATTGACTTGGGTGAGGACAAGATAGTCATACGTGACTAAAATGAAAAGGCCAAACACAACAATTTAAGTTGGAAGTGTAGAAATGATAACTCCTGATGTTTCAAAAATTTACAGAATTACAACACAAACACTTAGAAGTTGGTAAAATCATTAACTGGCCTGATGACTGTTGCATGACATCAGGAGGAAAGTAATTAGGACATGGCATATTATTGCACACCTAACTATATCAAGAAAACATGAAAACAAATCAGTTTTGTAAGTAATACTCACTTTTTCCAGGAAAGAGAATCCTACCATTTTACACAATATTAAGATTTGTATAAGACACGCATAGACATTATATGACATTTTTTTCAGTTTTAAACTTTAAAGACTAAAAATTATTAGAAAATAATTATTGAACAAAAATTATGTGATTATGTCTATTTTGTCTTATGCAAAACTTAATATTCGGAAAAGAGAGAAAGCGAGAGATAAGAGGTCAAGATAAAAAGTGGACACTCATTGGAAATGACAGAGGCATTATTAGTCTGATTAGTGTCCTTGAAACATTATCGTAAGTCCTGAACTGCTCATTCAAAACCAAACCATTAAATTGTCTACCTGCCACCTGGTCATCTGTATCTTTGCCACAGGGATTACTGATTAGTCCCCTTCAAAACTACTCTAAAAACGACAAAATATTAACCCATTCTTTTCACCCTTCAGTTAATAAGTACTCCGTAAATGGCATTACGTTATATAGCTTAATCCCATATGTATGAGTAATGACTATTGACATATTAGTTCAATTGTGTTGAGAGTATATAACATGTCCCACATCGAATACCTTGAAAAATTATGTTTAGTATATAATGACTAGGACCAACTGTTTTGAGATATTGAGTTTGATGTCTTTATATAGTAGATTTGGACCCATTTTATAAATCTGACAAACTATATAGGAATGAGCACCTACTTGCCAATAAAAAAAATTCAGATTAAGCATAAAGCTACCCCATATAAGAAATTCAAATAATCAAATCATAGGCATAGGCGAACTACCAAAGTAGAAAGTTAGACAACAAAAAAAAGGGTTAATTTCATATGACCACCTCTGGTATTTGACATTTCCCACATAACCACTTGTATTACGTAAACCTACATTTAAACACCCGTAGTTTTGAGTTAAAGTGAAAAACAGCTTTCAGTCTAGACGTCGTTAATGAAAATGAATAATGACTTTTTTGCCCCTTCATATATATATAATGAATTTCTTACAAAATTTTTTGTCTAAACAAAACACAGAAGCAAAAGCAAAAGAAACAGAGAGAAAGAAAGAGCCTAGATCTACTTTTATTTCTTCATCCTAGATCTACTTTTTCTTCTTCACCCCATCTTCATCTCTCTAGAGCTTCCTTATCAAAATATCATCCGATCTATGAAACGGAGAGAAAGAAAGAGCCTAGCGAAATTTTTGAACAAAAACTACTGCTACTACTATGAGAATCTTCTTCTTCGAGTTTAATTTTCTTTGCTTCAATTTGGGTATTTTTGTTATTTACTACTCTATCGCGACTGGTACCGATTCTTAGTAACTTGCGAACAATTTGAATTTTCTGATCTTGTTTGCTGATTTGACAATGTTTTGGGTGAATAATCAACCGAAATGATGGTCAAAATCGGCAAAGAACAAAGCCGCCCAGTGGATTCCGTACTCAAATGGTAGGAGTTTGGGTGCCCAAAAGTTGAATTTTGTCCAAAATTTTCTTCACTGTCGTGAGCTCAATGCTTGAATTGATTTTTCGATTGACTATTGGATGATTTATTGCAATTGTCTGTAGATGATTATTGTGTGAAAATAGAAAATGGAGAATACCCATCACCATCACCACTTCCACTTTCCCAACCTGGAAGCTGTACGAGAACCCATTTTATAATTCTCAACTCCAGCAACAAAAACAAGAGCAACAGCATCAAGTAATATTTACAAACATAATTAGATTTAATAAAAAAATAAATAAATTTGAAAGTTATTATAATTATTTTTAAAAAAAATAAAAAAATACAAGCAAAATGGGACTTTTATTTACAAACATAATTAGATTTAATACAATCTGACTTGTATTTTTTTAGTTTTTTTAAAAATAATTATAATAACTTTCAAATTTATTTATTTTTTTTATTTTTTTATTAAATCTAATTAGATTACTATCCTTTTATTTATAAACATAATTAGATTTAATAAAAAAATAAAAAAAATAAATAAATTTGAAAGTTATTATAATTATTTTTAAAAAAACTAAAAAAATACAAGCAAAATGGGACTTTTATTTACAAACATAATTAGATTTAATACAATCTGACTTGTATTTTTTTAGTTTTTTTAAAAATAATTATAATAACTTTCAAATTTATTTATTATTTTTATTTTTTTATTAAATCTAATTAGATTACTATCCTTTTATTTACAAACATAATTAGATTTAATAAATAAATAAATAAATTTGAAAGTTATTATAATTATTTTTAAAAAAACTGAAAAAATACAAGCAAAATGGGACTTTTATTTACAAACATAATTAGATTTAATACAATCTGACTTGTATTTTTTTAGTTTTTTAAAAATAATTATAATAACTTTCAAATTTATTTATTATTTTTATTTTTCTATTAAATCTAATTAGATTACTATCTTTTTATTTACAAACATAATTAGATTTAATAAAAAAATAAAAATAATAAATAAATTTGAAAGTTATTATAATTATTTTTAAAAAAAAACTAAAAAAATACAAGCAAAATGGGACTTTTAAAGCCAAGGTACATGAAAGAGGGTATTTTTGACTTTTTCCAGCCACTTTTGACTGTTATAGTCCGACCTCACGCTCTTTTGGCGAGTGTTATGCACACACCGTTAATCTGGATGGAAAAGGTGACGTTTTCACTTCAACTCAAAAACTCAGGTGTTTAAATGTAGGTTTCTGGACTGCAGGTGGTCAAGTGAAAAAGACGTTAAACCCCAGGTGGTCATATGAAATTAACCCCAAAAAAAATAAAAAGATTCTTTATAAACAAATGGCTCTTATACTAGTACAATAAGACTAATGGTGAGACTCTGCATATATTTTCCACTTTCCAGGCCACTAAAGAGTTTGGACTCAACCAGCTGTGCCCACATCACCACAGCACATCAATTCTGTCACTAAATTAAATACCACCCAGTGTAATAATAAGGTAGAAAAAATACCTCTTGGGCATTTTATCAAACATTTGGGGCGCGTGAAATAATATACCACCATTATTGTTTTTTTTAGCAATGGAATATGATTTAGAAACATAAATAAAAAACTAGATTCTCTTGGGTACTTAATCAAACAGTTGGGATGCGGGAAATAATACACTAGCATTATTGATTTTAGCAGTGGCATATAATTAGAAATATAAGTGTTGAATGACTTACAGCATGGTAATACGGCAAGTAGTACCACTGTCATGAGAACAGTCACATTTAAGGGCTGGGTTATAGGCATCCTCAGCAAAGCTGGTTATGTCAATGGCAGCTCCACTGCATACTTCGCCGGATATGTTCCATCGATAGGTTGCCGAACTTGATGAGGAAATCGATGACGAAATCCCCCATTGCCGGAAAATGGAATTCAAGATTCTCGCTGCAAGCACAAGTTACACCTTTGTTTCAAAATGAGAGAGATTTTCCTTTTTATCCATTTTAAAATTATAAAGTCATTTTCATTTTTAATTTATAAAGCGACATGAATATGTTAAAATGTTAAATACTTTAATTGTTGGCATTTAATTAAGTGATATTTATCAAACAATTTATATCTATAACAAATGAAAGACTATACTAAAATTGCATTATGAATCGTTGTATAATCATGATTATAAACTAGTATACATTCATACGAATGTCTTTTAAGTTATACACACCTGTATAACTGTTCATACAATTATTATTATGCGAATTATCATTAACTAGTCATCCGTAGTCATCCGTACAGTAATGATATGTACTCATCATCCCTAATTAAGTAGATATATTGAAAACAGATATGTACTCATCATCCCTAATTAAGTAGATATATTGAAAACAGAGGAGGAGAGAGAAAAGAGCATGCACCTTCGGTAGGATCTGTTGTAGCATTTCTTCGTGTTTGAGCTCCAACTATGGCAATCAAACTGAAGAAGATGGTAGCAGAGTAGAAAACAACTGCCGCCGGTGATCTTCTTGCTGCCGGCGCCGCCGTGATTACTTTTTTCATTGGAACTAGTTATCAGGTTGGTTGTTGACAATGCAGAAAGAAAGTGTTAATGCACAGGAATATCTATCTGAGTCGGCTAAATTACCTACTCCCTCCGTTCCCTTGTTGTTGTTTGAGAATTTCAAGTTGCTTGGTTTCTAATATTATTTCGACTATTAAATATAATTTCAATTTTTTTACTATTTTTTTACTCAATAAATAATATTCTTTTTTTTTAATACAAGAATAATATAGGCAATTGATATTATATTTAATGTTATACAATTATTTTTTTAATATTTATGCACAACTCTAAAACGACATATATTAAAGGACGGAAAAAATAATTAAGATGTTCAAGGATAGAATAGTAATTGTAATAGAGTTAGTTAAGATCATTTGTGTACTTTCATTATAAGTTGGTTAGGTGGTGTTTATTTGTGTCTGAATGTCTCTTAATTCACATGCCTCTGATTCCGTCAGAGACAAATCTTGTTTGGGAAAAAAAATTTGCTTCTTAACCGTTAAGACATAAACTCAAATCTTAACTATTAAAAGTTGTCTATTAATAATTTATTTAAAATTTATGGACAAAAATAACCTCAATAAATATTGTACTCCTTCAATTTCAAATTTTAAGATCATTCAAATAAAATTTTTAAATAACTCATGGTTAAAATGATAAAATAGTGTCATTCAGATATTTTACGTTTTTTAATTATCAAACAGCTTTTTAGATTCAGATGTTATTTCATTCAGATAATCTAATTTATTAAAATATATTGATCATTTAGATTTTAATTACTCAGTTTTATCAAATCTCACATTAGACTAGTTGTTAACCGACCAGTCACTATAATGTAGTAATGTCTCTCATTTCGGTTTGTAACTTCAGATCAGTGTGAATACAATGTTTGTGGTCTACTTTTTCTTTCTCCATTGAATACTTCTTACAAATCGAGTGAATTGAAGAAAGAGAGGGGACATAGAAATAAATATCAGTCACCACGTCACACGCGTTGTGTGTATAAATTATGTGAGAAAAAATAAAAAATTTATAAAATTTAGAGGAAATTAGTATTAAAAAAAGGATAAAATAATAATATATTTACAGTTATAGACACAAAAGAGTATAATAAAAAAAATGTTACCTACTTATACCAAACTTCTTTGAAAAGTCTCGTGTAAACTTTATAAATACATAAATAGATAGATATATAATCCGGACCGAGTCCAATGAATCAAATTGGGAAAATAATATTCAAATTTTGATATGATAGGAGAGGATAAATTGGGAAAGCTCAGTGGTTGTGATAATTAATACTGCCATCAAACTCTAATTTATTACCAGTGGACCAGTGGTACTATTAGCTTTTGTAAGATTCCCTTAAGTTGAAATTGTCACCTTATATATTACTATGCAATTTTGTATTATTTTTTTTACGTTATTTATAGTAAATGTTATATTTGTATGGACCCTACAAACAAGATGTTAGAGGTAATTTTTATTTTATTTTATTTTAAGAACCAATTATGTTAGTACAATTTAATTCTAAAAACACATAGCATCCTAGAAGGCCTAGAGAGAATATGATGAAAAGGTCAAGGGAGTTACTTTTTTCATATAACTAAAAATTATTCGTATGTTTTGAGAAATATGCGTAGTCAAGTTTTAAATATATCGTAAAAATATTATCAATTAAATTTATTCACTTAGCTTGTACTAAAGAAATATTTCATAAAAAAATATCTGAATTAATATGTGATGGTTAAAAAAATTTAACCAAAATACATCAATAAAAACTTATATATAGATGAAATAATATCCGACTCAACGTGGTGGTAAGGGTGGGACATGAATATTGAAAAACAATAAAATAATTCACATGTGAAAAGGAGGGCGATGGAGAAGGATAATATTTTAATATTTTACGCATCTAGGTAACCATATAGAAATTTTGGGTCTAACAATTCTGGTTATATACACCAATGGATTAATCATTAGAATAATTATAATTAAGTATTAGAATAATTATAGTTATTCTAATGTTTTAATATCCATTACTTTTCATAATTAGAGTTTATGATATAATTACAAGTCTAATGTCACGTGTATTAAAAGAACAAAGTAAAATATTTTAAATTATTATTTAAACCGGAAAGAGTTTTATAATAAATAGAATGGAAAATTATTTAAGTTCCTTACAAGATTTGATTGGTTTTATAGGCCCGTGGTCAGTTTGGATGGAGACATAACAGGTCGACAGGGTATGTTATTTCCTTGGAATATATTACCAACTATTGATATATCAAATAATCACAACCAACATAAATGATAGATTTATAATTCAACATATACCCACATCACAATTTCTTATTTATGCAAACTTGTTAACAATTAAGTTTGGTATATCATTTTTATTTTCGAAAAAACTTTATACGTCATATTTTTGTTACATTGCATAGTAAAGATAAAAAATCTCTATCACTAAGCTATTATCTTTGGTCTTAAAACGTTAAATTTAAAATAAAAAATTTATTTATAATAAAAAGTTATAAAACTTTATAATAATCTATAAGTCTCGTTTGTTTCAGTTTTTTCTTGACAACTTCTAGTTTCTGACTTCTGAGGAGCTACATGAGTGGTGTTTGTTTTAGCTTTCGGATCCAACAGCTAAAAGCTAAGTACAAGCATCTTAATGCATAAAAAAACTCAAAGCTAGAATCACATATTTAGGTGTTTCTCAACTTCTGAATGCTTAATAAAATAAAATAATATTATTTTTATATACTACATATTATATAATATATATATAAATATTTATATTAATGTAATAATATTTATATTATATTTTTATATATGTTAATATATATATTTTTATAATATATATTAATAAATAATTACATATTAATATATATATATATATATATTTATAAATAATTATATATAATATAAGATTTATATTATATATATATACATATATTAAATTATTAATACATAATTACATATTAATATATATATATATATTTATAATTAACTATATAATATAGGATTTATATTTTAAATATATATTTATTTATGTATAAACAAATTAATATATTAATTAATATTTTGTTACCAAAATCTAGCTTATCAGATTATTTGCCAAACACTCATTAATAGATTTTAGAGAATCATAATCAGTTTAACAATCACTAGTTAATAACTTTTAAAGAATCTGAATAAGAATCAGAACCAACTTTTTAAAATCAAAAATAGAAGCAAAAACTAAAAATGAAGAAGCGGAGACAAACATGGCTATAGTTTGACAACTTAAATTTAACGGCTTCTATGCGTTTTAAGATCGGACATAGTTAACGGCTTTTTAGGAAAAAAATTGTTCTAATTTATTTGTCATTTATAACTTTTTAAGAGAATAAATTTTTTACTTTTCTATATTATTCACAACTTCTCTCATTATTTTAATAAATTTTCTTTTATATTAATAGTTTTCAATTTTCTATACAAGATTAATAATAAAATTTTATATAAATCTTAATTATTAAATAATTTTGTTAATTTATATACATAAAATTAAAATGATTATTATTATTATTATGTCACAAAGAAAGTATTAATTGACCCCGCGCGCCTTTTGTGGTCAGTTGCCATCTTTGAAATGGGAAAAGTTAAATAGGACTTTCAAAGGGACATATTCAATTTTTTAAACATTTTCTGACATAACATTAGAAAATTAATAATGGGCTACGCATCGTGGGGTAGCTTTTTAAATCTTTTCACATTATTCATGACAAAACTAGGAGGATAAAAAAAACAACAAAAATATAGATTCACATTTGAGAAGTTTGAGAAAATAAGGACTAACCGATGCTTAAAGATGATTAACCTAATTAAACAGGTAATTAGTACAATAGCACTCCCTTCTTTCCGTAAGATTTTATATTTAAATTTTATACTTTAAACACATTTTATAGGATTTTTTTTGTACTACTTTAGTTATTTTTTGTGGAACTCGACCCAAGACATCTCGAGTGCCGAGTGACGGGTACGTTTCACGGATTCCCACCAATGATCCGCTTCTCCTCGTAGCATAAAAGTGGCGAAAGGAACTTTTTGTTCGTCTGTGCAACGTAGTACATCAAATATCTTTGTTAATTGTTTGAGCCACGCCTCTGCCTTGAGTGGATCTAGCTTACCGAAAAATTCAGGTGGTCCCAACTGATAGGTCTCCAACTTTTAGGAAATATTTTGATGATAACAATAATTAGGTAAAAGATTTATTAGAAGGAAGAATTCTCTCCTTAAGATTTACTTTTAATTATTTTCTATTATTTTATTTACTTTTGATTAAAAGTATTTTTCAAATCATATTGAATTAATTTTCTTGACCTTGATAATTTAATATCAAGTGTTAAAATAATTAATTCATAAAACAACATTTCCGAGGGCAAGGAAAACTCCTATTTATTCTCAAAATGATTTTAATCTCAAAGTATCTATGGGCTAAAGGATATATAATTAAAATATATATATATATATATATGTAACGGATATATATACATATAGATATATATGTGCATGTGGGCATTTATTACTTGATTATATATGATATCTATACATGCAATCATGTGCTGGAAGTAAGCTTGCAAAGTGTCACTAAAATTGAGACAATCTCATATGAATCCATCCGTGCATATAATAGATTTTGAAAAAGATTTCCATGTGATCATTTATTACTCCTCTTTGACTAAATCTAATTCGGAAGATTTTTTTTGGCAATCCGCGTGAATTGGAAATTGATCCGAACCCTTTATTTTGAACAAATTTGTGACGCCCCCAAAATAGGTCCACACAACCCATTTTGAGTCGCCAATAACATTCTACAAAATACAAATACAAATACGAATTTTCCCATTTACAACTAATATTTGTCGTGCAAAATACGACCACACACATACTGTGACTTCCATACAAATATCGTACCGTATGGTACCACAGTATCCAAACCCAAATTATTACAATGCCGTAAAAAGACGACAACACATGTTTTAAGTCTCCAGTACAATTATTATTAAACTATGCTATAACTTGATGAAGACAATCACTAACTCGAACCATCACTCCACTCCCCGGCTAGTCCCAGCTACATTTTTCTTTCCTGAGAAGAACAATGGGACAAAACTGAAAAGGGTGAGCTCAAATAGCCCAGTAGAAAATATCATGACTAAGATAAAGAAGAATAAAAATTATCTTTAGTCTTCAACAATAATAAATCAGAGATTTAAAGATATTATAATTGTTCAACAACAACAACTGCAGCGGAACGAACAATCCATTAGAAGAGTCAAGTAGATTATAATATCTACCATCTTCTATAAGTTAAAGGATCACCGCCAATATTTTATCCCTGTAACACCAATCAACAATTCATGTTTATGAACAACCAAATCAATAATTTATTATTCAACAGCCTCTCTTTGCACTACGTGCCAAAGATATTTATTTGTAACATCACTGGTCATGATCATGCCAAACGCTAGTTCATCTTTGCACTACCGGCCAAAGAGAACTTTCACCATACGCCTTTGTTTGTAACACAAAAAGTCATGATTATACCAATACACAGTTTGGTCAAAATCATGTCACGCCAGTTCATCTTTGCACTACGGGCCAAAGAGAACTAATACCACAATTTAAGTATGAGGATGAGGATGAGGATGATGACAATGATACAGTGACATTAAGGATAAGAAAAGCTCTATAATTTAATCAGTATCAAAGATTGACCAAATTGCCAACACGATGACCAAATTGTGGAGTCAAATTCAAGAATGATATTCAAGAAATTATTTCATGCTTCAACTATAACGTATAAAATGAAATAGAAAGATTCAAGTGAAAAGATATTAGATGAAGCACAAACTATTAAGGATATTCAGGGATTTTCTCCATTTAAAAATAAGGTTTTGGAAACAAACAAGGATTTCTTATCATAAATGGAGAAATGTGAAAGAAAAAGATATCCCTTAAAGAGTACAAAAGAAATGATAAATTATATGAGTATAACAGAATATATGAAACTGCAAATGGATTTTCACCTGTCATGCGATAATTCGCGTAGACAGATTATTTCCACAACAGATTAATAAGTAATGAATACGACGGGTTATTCACCAGGTATGCGTCAATCCGCACGAACAGGTTATACCCACAGATTAATAAGGAATGAATACAGAAGGGTATTCACCAGGTACGACACTCGTACTTACAGGTTATTCCCATAGAATAATAAAGGTTGAATACAAAAGGATATTCACCAGGCATGCGTCATACCGCACGGCCAGGTTATCCCCACAAATTAATACAGAATGAATAACAACCTTTATGAGTATAATATCACTTACGAACATGAAAACAAATGATATTATATGTGAGTATGAAAGAAATGATATTCCCTACCTTAGTTAACAAGTGACTGGATGTTACTTTCTATGAAGTTTACTAACTTCGGATAATATTAGTATTCTCACAAATACTCACAATAGCCTAGCACACTAAGAGAACTTGAGAAATTTAGAGAGAGAGAAAGTATAAGCAATGAATGTGTGAAAATTTCTTAAGCAAACTCTCCCTATTTATAGGAAAATCAAGGTGAAGGCATTTTAGTCTTTTCCCTAAATTTTCTTGGTTTATTACTCTTATACCCTTGGCATATTCTTTTAATATCATCCATCCATTTTTTCTTCAATTTATATCATCCATCCATTTTTTCTTCCATTAATATCATCCATCCATTTTTTCTTCCATTAATATCATCCATCCATTTATTCAAAAAGATTAATCCATTATCAAAAGATAATTCCATTATCAAAAGATAAAACCATTAAAAATAACTCCATTATCACAATAAATCCATTTTTCTGTATTATTGTGTTAAATGTATTAATATCACAGATAGCATATACTCGCAATACTGACAACCAGATTATTCCCAGGAAAGAGGGGGCCTTCCATAAAAAATGACGCGCAATTAAATAACCCCTTTCCTTGACAGAATTTCTAGACATTGTCGATAATGCTAAAATATCCTATCAAATGATATAAGTTACAGTGTCGTGATAAATAGTAAAATATATTATGCAGATGCTAATTAACAATTATTGAATCAAGATACTATGCAATTGCTACTTTATTAATTATTGAATCAATAATATAAAACACTGTGGAATATCGTGAGCTACTGTGGAATAACGTGTGCTACTGTGGAATAACGCGTTTTACTGTTCTTTTTATCACCGGGTATTTTAACAGTTATCGGTTAAAGTTTTGCCGCCAATTTCTTTCACTTTCTATATCCGACAGTTAACCCGTTGTGGGGCCCACTATCATTGACAATATTGCCATTTCGGCGCCGTCGTATGGTACCGAATATAATATTCCCCGACAGAAAAAATATTCCCCGACAAAAGGAATATTTCCCGACATACTATTTATCAGATAATTTGCATATAACACCCTTAACTATCATTTATAACAATTAAGCACTTCACTATTTAGAAAAATAATCATAAAGAAAATAATAAATTTTTATTTCATAAATTCGGGGTCTTACAATCTCCCCTCCTTATGAAATTTCGTCCTCGAAATTGACGTACGTACCTGGCAATTCTAAAAGGTGAGGATACTTTGCTCTCATCTCGGATTCTAACTCCCAGGTCATTTCCTCAACATCATGGTTTCTCCATAAAACTTTAACTTGAGGTATAACCTTTGAGCGTAGAATCTGCTCCTTCTTATCCAAGACCTTGACAGGTATCTCTTCGTACGTCAAATCCTCTGCTATCTCGTCTGGTTCTAACTCAATAATGTGGTTTGGATCTTTCACATATTTACGTAGCATGGATCTGTCTGGGGATGGTATGCAGAACTGAATCGTAATTCAGTGCCCATAGCTTTTTGCAAGCTGACCCAAAATCGTGAAGTGAATCTAGGATCTCGATCAGAAACTATGGATACTGGCATTCCATGCAATCTCATAATCTCGCTAATATACAAATTAGCAAGACGCTCGAGTGAATAGTTTTCTCGTATAGGCAAGAAATGAGCAGACTTGGTCAATCTATCTATAATGACCCAAATTGCGTCTAAGCCTTGAGAAACTTTGGGAAGACCTGTCACAAAATCCATGTTGATGTGTTCCCACTTCCATTCTGGAATAGCACCTTCTTGTACCTTCTTTTTCATATTCATCAACTCTGGGTCTGTAACTTGAGCAGCTTTAATTTTGTCGATTAAAGCCGGTTCTACTTGTATATTTGCGACCTTCACGTGGGTGGTTCCTGGAGTCTTTAATTCTATCTCCATCTTTTGTAAATCATCCAAAATGGGCCTTTGAGATGTCAATAACGCACTCGTACTTGCATATGATCTTCTACTCAATGCGTCAGCTACTACGTTCGTCTTTCCAGGATGACATTGAATGGTATGGTCGTAATCCTTCAACAGTTCGAGCCACGTCGTTGTCACATGTTGAGTTCCTTCTAGGTGAAGAAATGTTTGAGGCTTTTATGATCTGCATAGATTTCTATTTACTCCCGTCTTTCTTCTTTACGAATAAAATAGGAGCACCCCAAGGCGATGTATTAGAACGTATGAAACCGCTGTCTAACAACTCTTGTAGTTGGACCTTTAACTCTTGAAGTTCAATAGGGGCCATTCGATATGGGGTTTTGGAAATAGGTTTCGTACCGGGTTCAAGGTCGATACAAAATTCAATTTCACGGTCTGGGGGTAGGCCAGGAAGTTCTTCGGGAAATACGTCAGGGAACTCATTAACAACAGAAATATTTTTCAAATCTGACGTACTTTTATTTAAATCCGTTACATGGGCTAAGAAGGCTTGACATCCGTTTTTCAATAAACGAATGGCTTTGTGACTAGAAATGATGGTTATTGATTTCAATGGTTTGGTTGCTTGAATTCGCATAATAGGTTGATTAGGAATATGAAAACTAATAACCTTACGAAAGCAATCAATTTTAGCATGATGAGTAGTTAACCAATCAATTGATTTTTCCAAAGAGGTAATATCAATGGGTAAGGTGAGTGTACCGTCTTGAACAAAACAAGATTAATAGACTGTAGATGTAACGAATGTTTGTCCCAATAGTGTTTCAACAAATAAGTCAAAATTTAATTTATCAGGGGTCAAGTTTAAACGTTGGGCACAAACATATAAATTAAAAGAGTGGGTAGAACTAGTATCTAATAAGGTATAGACTCGCAAGAGTTTATGATTAGAGTTTATGATTAGCTCACCGGTTATGACGTCATCTGTTTTCCACGCATTTTGAGAGGTTACGACAAAAGCTCTGCCTTGTACCACCGGCTTTGACTTGTCCATGTCAGACCTTGGTGTCATCGTTACGGCTGGACTTGATTTTGCTACATGACAGAATCGAGATATGTGGCCTTCCTTTCCATAATTGTAACATACCTTGGATGGCTGTGTACAGTTTGGACTGATGTGTCCCTCATTTCCGCACTTGTAACATATGACCGGTGGTCGTTCCTCTTCCCTCGAAACTGGTACTGGTGTTGCTGCTGATGCTGATGCATTTCCCTGGTTATTGTTGAATTTTCTCTTCTTGGAATTGTTGTTGCTTGACTCACTCTTCCTGTTATCTGGGCCAGGATTACCACCGAAGTGGTTACCATTTCCGACCTGATGATTCCCTCCCCGCTGGTTATCACTATTTCGATGATTATTGCCACCATTACGATTATTACCGTGATTTTGCTCTCGTGGTTGGGTGTTGCTTCCTGGTTGTAGTAGTCCTCTTTCCTGCTCCACTACTTGAGCCCTATCCACAGCATCTGCGTATATACAAATTTTATGAGAAACTAGATATTGGCGAATCTCTGGTTTCAAACCTCGTAGGAACATTCGTGTCATCCGTTTCTCAGTATCCACCAAATGGGATGCAAAACGCGACAGCTCGGCGAACTTGGCTTCGTACTGTGACACCGTCATGTTGTTCTGTTCCAGTTTGATGAATTCTACCTCCTTCATATGACGAATACTTTCCGGAAAATACTTCTCGTTAAATAATTCCTGGAACTCGACCCAAGACATCTCGTGTGCCGAATGATGGGTACGTTTCACAGATTCCCACCAATGATCTGCTTCTCCTCGTAACATAAAGGTGGCAAAAGGAACCTTTTGGTCGTTCGTGCAACGCAATACATCAAATATCTTTGTTAATTGTTTAAGCCATGCCTCTGCCTTGAGTGGATCTGGTTTGCCGAAAAATTCAGGTGGTCCCAATTCTTTGAACTGCTTGGCAGTGACCATCCGTACATTATCAGCGTTTCTGCCAGTATTGTAGACATGAGCTCTTCTTGCCTGGTTCTGCAGGTATTGCATGAAGTTCCTAAAAAATTCATCATTCATTCGGTTGTTAGCATCATGATTAGCATCATGGTGTTCTGAGTTTGCACCCGTATTATTTGTGGCTTCCTGGTTTTCAGCCACAATGGTCTCATAGTGAATCTCTTGGTTTTCAGATGCCATTCTGAAATGTGATCACAAAACAAAGATTAGTTAAAGAAATAGACATGAAACATCTTGTCCCTATAACCAAACCAATTACTTAAATAACAAAAATTGCTTAGGTAGGACACACTAGCGAAGGATTTTACTCGTCTCTCCCCTCCTAGTTCTAATTCCAGATCTCTACCAGAGATCATATCCCTAAGCTCTGATACCAACTGTGACTCACATCCAACACCACGGATAGCACCTCACAGTGGTACCTATCAGCTTGCCACCGTTATTAATTGTCGGCGTCCCCTACGGAGAGTCTGGCTTCGGTGCATCCCACAAAGGAAGTCACCAGCGAGAGGCTCAGGGCTCTTCACACTTATGGCTCTGATACCAACTGTGACGCCCCCAAAATAGGTCCACACAACCCATTTTGAGTCGCCAATAACATTCTACAAAATACAAATACAAATACGAATTTTCCCATTTACAACTAATATTTGTCGTGCAAAATACGACCACACACATACTGTGACTTCCATACAAATATCGTACCGTATGATACCACAGTATCCAAACCCAAATTATTACAATGCCGTAAAAAGACGACAACACATGTTTTAAGTCTCCAGTACAATTATTATTAAACTATGCTATAACTTGATGAAGACAACCACTAACTCGAACCATCACTCCACTCCCCGGCTAGTCCCAGCTACATTTTCCTTTCCTGAGAAGAACAATGGGACAAAACTGAAAAGGGTGAGCTCAAATAGCCCAGTAGAAAATATCATGACTAAGATAAAGAAGAATAAAAATTATCTTTAGTCTTCAACAATAATAAATCAGAGATTTAAAGATATTATAATTGTTCAACAACAACAACTGCAGCGGAACGAACAATCCATTAGAAGAGTCAAGTAGATTATAATATCTACCATCTTCTATAAGTTAAAGGATCACCGCCAATATTTTATCCCTGTAACACCAATCAACAATTCATGTTTATGAACAACCAAATCAATAATTTATTATTCAACAGCCTCTCTTTGCACTACGTGCCAAAGATATTTATTTGTAACATCACTGGTCATGATCATGTCAAACGCTAGTTCATCTTTGCACTACCGGCCAAAGAGAACTTTCACCATACGCCTTTGTTTGTAACACAAAAAGTCATGATTATACCAATACACAGTTTGGTCAAAATCATGTCACGCCAGTTCATCTTTGCACTACGGGCCAAAGAGAACTAATACCACAATTTAAGTATGAGGATGAGGATGAGGATGATGACAATGATACAGTGACATTAAGGATAAGAAAAGCTCTATAATTTAATCAGTATCAAAGATTGACCAAATTGCCAACACGATGACCAAATTGTGGAGTCAAATTCAAGAATGATATTCAAGAAATTATTTCATGCTTCAACTATAACGTATAAAATGAAATAGAAAGATTCAAGTGAAAAGATATTAGATGAAGCACAAACTATTAAGGATATTCAGGGATTTTCTCCATTTAAAAATAAGGTTTTGGAAACAAACAAGGATTTCTTATCATAAATGGAGAAATGTGAAAGAAAAAGATATCCCTTAAAGAGTACAAAAGAAATGATAAATTATATGAGTATAACAGAATATATGAAACTGCAAATGGATTTTCACCTGTCATGCGATAATTCGCGTAGATAGATTATTTCCACAACAGATTAATAAGTAATGAATACGACGGGTTATTCACCAGGTATGCGTCAATCCGCACGAACAGGTTATACCCACAGATTAATAAGGAATGAATACAGAAGGGTATTCACCAGGTACGACACTCGTACTTACAGGTTATTCCCATAGAATAATAAAGGTTGAATACAAAAGGATATTCACCAGGCATGCGTCATACCGCACGGCCAGGTTATCCCCACAAATTAATACATAATGAATAACAACCTTTATGAGTATAATATCACTTACGAACATGAAAACAAATGATATTATATGTGAGTATGAAAGAAATGATATTCCCTACCTTAGTTAACAAGTGACTGGATGTTACTTTCTATGAAGTTTACTAACTTCGGATAATATTAGTATTCTCACAAATACTCACAATAACCTAGCACACTAAGAGAACTTGAGAAATTTAAAGAGAGAGAAAGTATAAGCAATGAATGTGTGAAAATTTCTTAAGCAAACTCTCCCTATTTATAGGAAAATCAAGGTGAAGGCATTTTAGTCTTTTCCCTAAATTTTCTTGGTTTATTACTCTTATACCTTTGGCATATTCTTTTAATATCATCCATCCATTTTTTCTTCAATTTATATCATCCATCCATTTTTTCTTCCATTAATATCATCCATCCATTTTTTTCTTCCATTAATATCATCCATCCATTTATTCAAAAAGATTAATCCATTATCAAAAGATAATTCCATTATCAAAAGATAAAATCATTAAAAATAACTCCATTATCACAATAAATCCATTTTTCTGTATTATTGTGTTAAATGTATTAATATCACAGATAGCATATACTCGCAATACTGACAACCAGATTATTCCCAGGAAAGAGGGGGCCTTCCATAAAAAATTACGCGCAATTAAATAACCCCTTTCCTTGACAGAATTTCTAGACATTGTCGATAATGCTAAAATATCCTATCAAATGATATAAGTTACAGTGTCGTGATAAATAGTAAAATATATTATGCAGATGCTAATTAACAATTATTGAATCAAGATACTATGCAATTGCTACTTTATCAATTATTGAATCAATAATATAAAACACTGTGGAATATCGTGAGCTACTGTGGAATAACGTGTGCTACTGTGGAATAACGCGTTTTACTGTTCTTTTTATCACCGGGTATTTTAACAGTTATCGGTTAAAGTTTTGCCGCCAATTTCTTTCACTTTCTATATCCGACAGTTAACCCGTTGTGGGGCCCACTATCATTGACAATATTGCCATTTCGGCGCCGTCGTATGGTACCGAATATAATATTCCCCGACAGAAAAAATATTCCCCGACAAAAGGAATATTTCCCGACATACTATTTATCAGATAATTTGCATATAACACCCTTAACTATCATTTATAACAATTAAGCACTTCACTATTTAGAAAAATAATCATAAAGAAAATAATAAATTTTTATTTCATAAATTCGGGGTCTTACAAAATTGATCTGATCCATTTATTTTAAATAAAATTTCAAAAATTACCTTTATGCCCTTAGTCTCAAAACTCCTATAAATAGGAACCTTTTTCTTTCATTTCAAATCACCAATTTACTATCAAAGAAAAAACTTACTCCTTGCCCACATATTTTCTCTCTACAAAAGCTTTATATCTCTTCTACTCTAAAGTTCTAATTTGTGTGAAGAAGAGAAAATTGGTCACAAGTATTAGAGATAAGTTGTTTAATTTATTTACTTGGATAATCTCTTACTTGTTTGTTGTTATAGATATACAAATATAAATTGTTATACACAATTATATATATCTATATTTCATCTATTTATTAATAAAAAGTCAGTACTTAGACACCGAGACTATAACGGAGATATTCCTCTTAAGTGAGGGAATTAGCCGAACGAGTACTCAAAGTCCTAAGTGGTCTTTTATTAATATTATTTATATAAATATTAGTAGATTAACACTCAATTGTCATAACGACGCTGTGATACTCCTTTTGTAACAAAGTGGGTTATCCGAACTGTAATTGAATTTTGAGTGATCTATTGAAAGTATTTATATAAATATCAATTGCGATATTATAAATTTGGTAAACACTTAGATACCGATTTTATTTGGATTTATTCATCTTGAGTGAATTATCCAAACGGTCTTTAAAAAATTCTAAGTTGCCATATTTATAAATATTCACATAATAGATTAAATATATTAGTATATATTCTTTGAGTTAAACAAATTTATTTGTTATATCAAATATTGTCTAACTGATTCATTTATTACACTTGACATTTGCTAAACTAGTATTTGATCATAAATTTATTTATTCATAAAAATACTTGTTGCATATTATAAAAGTTATTTAAACTTTTATACCTGAAATCAAAACTTCATCTTTTTATAGAAACACATTCTTTATAAAAGTGAAGTTAAATATTTATAAATCTGAGTATAAAATATTATCTGCTTATTTTAAGAAGTATAAAATATAAAAGTTATTTAAACTTTTATATACACATGTACTGAATTATATCAGCTTGTTCTAGAAGCATTTCTTTATCAAAACTTTTGTAAAGGGGAAAAGGGTAGAGTTAGTTTATTTTATGTACCTGTGAGAAAGACTTGTAATTCTTTGACCAAGACCAGAGTCTTAGAGAGGTCAGCTGGGAGTTGGGTCTCTAGTGAACTTGTAAGGTAAAGAAGAGGCTGTTGTTTCAAGATCAGATCATAGAATAGAACTGAACTCAAAAGGAAGGTACAACTAAGCTTGAGGAAGGAGCTGGGAGCTTGCTGTCCAAGATAGTTAGTTGAGAATAGTTGTAAGTTTGTCTATAAAACTTTGTAAAGGCTTCTCCGCCTGTTGAAGGAGTATTTATTACTGATAGTAATAGGATCTCAAGTCCTGAAGAGGAGCTTGAGACTGGACGTAGCAACATACCTGGGATGTATGTTGTGAACCAGATAAATCTCTTTGCATTGTGTGATTGAATTTTTAACTGTATTGCATATTAATTTTCAGTACTATTAATTAACTTGCTAAAAATTCAAAAAGGCCTTAGATAATTTTTAAACTGTAATAATCTATTCAACCCCCTCCCTTTTAGATTATTATTGGACTTTCACCAACTCTTTAAACTGCTTGGCAGTGACCATTCGTGCATTATCAGTATTTCTGCCAATATTGTAGACAGGAGCTCTTCTCGCCTGGTTCTGCATGTATTGCATGAAGTTCCTAAAAATTTCATCATTCATCCTGTTGTTAGCATCATGATTAGTATAATGTTGTTCTGAGTTTGCACCCGTATTATTTGTAGCTTCCTAATTTTCAGCCACAATGGTCTCATAGTGAATCTCTTGGTTTTCAGATGCCATTCTGAAATGTGATCACAAAACAAAGAATAGTTAAAAAAAATAGACATGAAACATCTTCTCCCTATAACCAAACCAATTACTTAAATAACAAAATAGCTTAGGTAGGACACACTAGCGAAGGATTTCACTCGTCTCTCCCCTCCTAGTTCTAATCCCAGATCTCTACCAGAGAACATATCCCTAAGCTCTGATACCAACTGTGACGCCCCCAAAATAGATCCATACAACCCATTTTGAGTCGCCAATAACATTCTACAAAATACAAATATAAATACAAATTTTTCCATTTACAACTAATAAGTGTTGTGCAAAATACAACAACACAATACAAATACATCTTAAATTCTCAATACACTTATTGTCACACTAATAATAATGTATTGAGATATTTCTATTGTCTCGGACTATCACTCCATTCCCCGGCTAGTCCCCGCTACACTCTCTTTTTCTGAGGAGAACAATGGAACAAAAAGGAAAAGGGTGAACACAAATAGCTCAGTAGGAAATATCATGACTAAGATAATGAAGAATAAAATTATCTTTAGCCTTCAACCAAAATAAATCAGAGATTTAAAGATATTATAATTGTTCAATAATAACAACTGCTGCGGAACGAACAATCCATTAGAAAAGTCAAGTAGATTATAATATCTACCATCTTCTATAAGTTAAAAGATTACCACCAATATTTTATCCCTGTAACACCAATCAACAGTTCCTGTTTATGAACATCCAAATCAACAATTTATATTCAACAGCCTCTCTTTGCACTATGTGACAAAGATATTTATTTATAACATCACCGGTCATGATCATGCCAAACGCCAGTTCATCTTTGCACTACGGGCCAAAAAGAACTTTCACCATACGCCTTTGTTTGTAACACCAAAAGTCATGATTATACCAATACACAGTTTGGTCAAAATCATGTCACGCCAGTTCATCTTTGCACTACGGGCCAAAGATAACTATCACCACAATTTAAGGATGATGATGATGACAATGATATAGAATGAATACAGTGAGATCAAGAATAAGAATAAATGTTGAATTTATCCAGTGTCGAAGGTTGACCAAATTGCCAACATGATGACCAAATTGTGGAGTCAAATTCAAGAATGATATTCAAGAATAAAATTCACGATTCAACTATATCGTATCAAACGAAATAGAAAGATTCAGGTGAAAAGATATTAGATGAAGCACAAACTATTAAGGATATTCTACAAATTTTCAGACATTTTCACCATTTAAAAATAAGGTTTTGGAAACAAACAGAGATTTCTTATCATAAATGGAGAAATGTGAAAGAAAAAGATATCCCTCAAAGAGTACAAAAGAAATGATACGTTATACGAGTATAACAGAATATATGAAACTGCAAATGAATTTTCACCCGTCATGCGGTAATCCGCGTAGACAGATTATTTTCACAAAAGATTAATAAGTAATGAATACGAAGGGTTATTCACCAGGCATGCGTCAATCCGCATAGACAGGTTATACCCACAGATTAATAAGGAACAAATACAAAGGGATATTCACCAGGTACGACACTTCGTACATACAGGTTATTCCCACAGAATAATAAAGAATGAATACAGAAGGGTATTCACCAGGTACGACACTCCGTACATACAGGTTATTCCCACAGAGTAATAAGGAATGAATACAGAAGGGTATTCACCAGACATGCGTCAATTCGCACGGACAAGTTATTCCCACAAATTAATACGGAATGAATAACAACCTTTCTGAGTATAATATCACTTACGAACAAGGAAGC
Source organism: Aralia elata (assembly GCA_034770075.1). Classification (NCBI taxonomy): domain Eukaryota; kingdom Viridiplantae; phylum Streptophyta; class Magnoliopsida; order Apiales; family Araliaceae; genus Aralia; species Aralia elata. The sequence continues at coordinate 82,726,703 of CM068377.1, forward strand.
AAATGATATTACATAAGAGTATGAAAGAAATGATATCCCCTACCTTCGTTAATAAGTGATTGGATGTTGCTTTCTATGAAGTTTACTAACTTGGACAATACTAGTATTCTCACAAATACTCACAATAGCCTAGCACAATTAGAGAACTCAAGAAATTTAGAGAGAGAGGAGTATATGCAAGGAAGGTGTGAAGATTTCTTAAGATAATCCCTCCTATTTATAGGAAAACCAAGTTTCATTAATTGCACAAAAAGGGCTCGACTTATTACACTTTAGTACCTCCATCTTTGCCTCTATTTTTAATATAATCCCTCAAGTATTATCAATCTTGCATAACATCCCCTAATAGTTCCCACATGTGAACCAATAGTTCCATCATGTGAACCAATAGTTCATATCATGTGAATTTCACAATTTCAATCAGGTACCCCTAAGTTAGGCTCCACTTTTAATCCGTCAATAATGCTAAAATATCATAACAAATAATATGAGTTACAGTGCCATGATAAATAATAAAAAGTACCGTGCAGATGCTATTGTAATTATTGAATCAAAATACTGTGTAATTGCTACTTTATCAATTATTGAATCAATAATTTAAAATACTGTGCAACACCGTGTGCCTGTGAAATACCGCGTACTACTGTGGAATAACGCGTTTTACTGTTCTTTTTATTACCGGGTATTTCAACAGTTGCCGGTGATAATACTGTTGACAACATACTGTCGTTTTCAGTATCCGACAATGGGGCCCACTATCGTTGACAATATTGCCATTATGGGGCCCACTAATATTTTGTTATTTCGGCGCCGTCGTACGGTACCGAATATAATATTCTCCGACAAAAAGAATATTCCCCGACAAAAGGAATATTCCCCGACATACAAGTTTGACTTTTTTTGTATAAATGAATAGTATATTCGTATGAATAGTACTTTTGTATTTATACCGTATAATTTTTGTATCCAGCTCATATAAACGTAGTGACGTAATTTGAAGATCGAAGAAAGTGTAAAAGCGTTTTTAGCGTGAATAGTATCTCGTGAATAGTGATCACGTGAATAGTGATTTAGCGTTATACTAGACTTATCAATTATCACATTTCACTAGTAAATTTATCGTTATCGATTTAACATCTTTCTGTTTAAAATAATAATAAGAAGAAAAATAAATTCTCTTTATTAAAATTATCGGGGTCTTACAAGAATAATATTAAAACTTCAATAATTTCGGCCGAATAAAACGACGCAATGATGTATGTGCATCTGTTAGAACTTCGTAAGTTATTTTTGTATCTCCTCTCCTTTCTCAGTTAGAACTTCAAACAATAAAAAAAATTATATAAGGTAGCTTTTTTTTATATGGAGGTTTGACAAAGGATAAAGGAGAATTAATTGTTCTTCATATTATGCTCATTTTGTTTTAATTTAACCTAATCCCAGTACTTTTTCTTCCGTTAATAGTTTGAATGTTATTTTATCTCTCAATAAAAGTTTAATTTTAAACAAAATATAATATCATGCTCCTGCGTACTAAAATAAATTTTAAGTTTGAAAAAATTAAACAAAAATATAACTAAAATTTAAAAACAAAAATTTATATAATAATGAATTTCACCTAAAACATTAAAAACATTTAAATAATAATGAATTTCACCTAAAACATTAAAAACATTTAAATAATAAAATTTATTCTGCCATTTTTAAAAATATTAAATTTTTTATAAAAAGTTAATTTGTAGACTTTACAAGCTCAGTATTGATGAAATTTATAGAGGTAGTTTTTATTTTTTTTTAATTCCTTGTTGTTCCGACCGAGAGAGGAGAGGATATATTTTTTTTTTTAAAAAAGGAATTGATCTTCGACCGAAAGAGGAGAGAAGTGATTTTTTCCCCCTTCCCTTCGCCATATTCCAAGGAACAGAATCATGTGGGACGAAGAAAGAATTTTGATATGTAAATAATAATTGGGTGAAAAGAAATAGTAGGGTTTTTTTTGAGTACTTTTATTTGTTATGTAAATTTTTTTGTTGGAACAGAAGATGAAACATAATTTATGATAATTTATGACGGTTCCTTTTCCAAGTCTACATGCATGGAGTCCATATCAACTGTCCCAAACTGTGTCTATAAATTACTTTAAAAAGACAAATAAATCCCAACAAACCTATTGACTAATGAAGATAGAAATGGTTTGACGAAGGAATGAATGACTATAAGTGTACGGAATAGAGATATTTATTGTAAAAGATACATCTCTTATATTTATTAAAATTGAAAAAATGTGTACTCATAGGCCATGACCACATCTTTTTCCATTGTTTTCAAGGAATAATAAATATTGGAAAATATCATACCTTGTGTCCCTTTGGAGCAGCAGGCAAGCAATAAACTTCATCATGAGCAGCAGGCAAGCAATAAACTTCATCAATTATGTTGTCAAAGCTAGAAGACTTGTTCCATCTTGACTTATCCATTCGAGAAATTAGTTCTCAACACCTCCGCAAAAAGAAATCCAAATTCAATAGTTATACAAAAATAAATAATTCTCAGAAATTATAAACTCAATAAACAACAATAGTTATAAACGTATAATTAATTAAATTTATATGTATATGTGTTAGAATATATATATATATATATATATGTATATATGTGTGTGTCTCATCTCTTTTTCCAAGTCTACATGCACAGGGTATAGTTTTTTCCAATATTCATTATTTCTTGAAAACACTGGGAAAAGATGTGGCCATGACAGGTGTAGATTTTTCACAAGTCAATGGGAAAAGACGTGCTCATGGCCTACGAGTACACATTTTTTTCACAAGTTCATATTTTCTAATTTTAATAAATACCAGAGATGTATCTTTTGCAATATATTTTTCCTATTCCATACATTTAAAGTCATTCATTCCTTCATCAAATTATTTTTGCCTTCATAAAATTACTTTTAGTCAACATGTTTGCTTAGATTTATTTGGCTTTTAAAAGTAATTAGTTCTTAAATCCGTGCAAAACACGAATTTAGTGGACATAAATTAGTTATTTTAATCTTGTATTGTTGTATATTTTTATCTAATAATATGAACACATAATATAGTTTAACTTATGAAAAAATTAGTGTCACGAATACATAATTTGTGCATGGTAGATACTTCTAAGTCCCTAACCACCCTTTACTTATGGAGAAAAAAAATGTCTTATTTGTATTTTATTGTAATTAGTAATTGATAATAATTAGTGTGATTGTATGAATTGTGGGATTATGAATCAAAAATCTTAATATATATATATGTGTGTGTGTGTTGGGGGGGGGGGGGGTTTTTATGGTTCAAAATGATATGTTTATAATTATTAAAATGAAAAGATTACTATTGATATAAATAATAAAATATCTATTTTTTTTAAATGACATCATTTTAAATCATTTTCAAAGTTAGACTCACGTGACAAGCTCAAGCTTAACATTCTATCCCATTTGTATATATTCCATTTGGTTGAAGTGACTTACAGTCTCCATGACAAACAATTCATGTGGTGTCGCTGTATATTCAGTGCATTGTGCATGCGTGTGAGGCAGACGGGGATAACGCACACAAGGTTAACTGAATTTATTTGACATTTAATTAATTAAATAACAATGTTAGGGATATTCTTCTACTACGTGGTACGTAGACGGTACAACTACAGGTCATGAATTTCATGCCAGTAGCAAGGCCTTTCCTGAGTATGGAAGGGTTGATCATCCTGAACCTCGATCAGAGTCTCAAATTTTTTTATATATGATATATATATATATAATGATAAGTATATAATCTGCTGAAGAATGTTTCAGAGTTAATTATTTTCTTGTTCTAGTTGATATGATTATTACTCAACTGAAAAATAGGTTTTTACAATTGTAAACATTTGAAGATGGTTTTGGATTCTTATATGATCCAAAAACATTAAGAATATTGGATGATATCAAATTGAAAGAATGTTGTGTTAATCTTAAAAAGACTCAGAAACATGACAAATTTTCTGATGTTGATTCAAATGATTTGTTTTCAGAATTACAAGTGTTAAAAGTGATTTTGTCAAGAGAAATAGAGTCAGGCATTGAAATTCTGGAGTTTGTAAAAAATTTGGATTGTTTTCCTAATGTTTAATTGCTTACAGGATATTACTAACTATTCTTGTAACAGTGTTATCTGCTGAAAAAAGTTTTTGGAAATTGAAATTGTTGAAAAATTACTTGTGGTCGACTATGACACAAGAAATGTTAAATGGATTGACAACCATGTGCATCGAGAAGGATATGTTGGACAAACTTGATTTTGAACATTTGATTGAAGATTTTGCCTTTAGGAATACTAGAAGAAGTATCTTTCGATGAATGTATTCTCATATATTTTGTTGTAGTCGGATTTCTCATATATTTTGTTATAGTTAAAGTTCTCATATATTTTGTTGTAGTCGAACTATTATGTTTTAAGTTTTAGAAAGACATTTTTTTAAATACAACTTGTATTTTTTTTTTAGTGAACACAATATTAGTACAATTTAATTCAAAAAACACTTTGCATCCTAGAAGGCTCAGAGAGAATATGGTGAAAAGATCAAGGGAGTTACTTTTTTTCATGTAGCGCGCTTGGTTAATGATGATAAAAATTATTCGTATTATAAAAAAAAATTACGGAATATAATTTAGAGGGGAAAAAACTCGGGAATTCACCTTTTTTTTTTCTTTTTTGCAAACAAACCACACTAGCATAACATTAGAAAATTAATAATGGGCTACACATCGTGGGGTAGCTCTTTAAATCTTTTCACATTATTTTTTTTAAAAAAATTCATGACAAAAATAGGAGGATAAGAAAACAACAAAAATATAGATTCACATTTGAGAAGTTTGAGAAAATAAGGGCTAACCAATACTTAAAGATGATTAACCTAATTAAACAGTTAATTAGTACAATAGCACTCCCTTCGTTCCTTAAGATTTATATAGCATTTTATATTTAAATTTTGTACTTTAAACACATTTTATAGGATTTTTTTGGTACTATTTTAGTTATCTTTTGTGAGACGGGAATGAAATATAAAAAAAGACGAGTTATTATTATATTATAAGTTTAAATTAATTGTTTTTAAGAAATCAAGAAAAATACTCATTTATTTTTAAATATTATTAAAATAAAAAAATTAATGTAATTCTCGAAGATAATCTATGTATGGTAACTTGTAATGATTCATGTTTAGCTAGTTTGAGTTCCTCGTGCGAATCACATGTATAGTGTTTTAATATATATGAAAAAATTATGCAATATAAAACTATAATACTAAAGAGTTATGCTATATAATGCGAAAGATTTCTGTCAAATTATTATTATGATGTATATCAATATATCAAATTGGATAGAGTTATAAAATTAGTCCACCATTTTAAATACATCGTAAAAATATTACCAATTACAATTATTCACGTAACTCGTAATAAAAAAAATCGACATGTAAAATCGCAATATATATATTATTTTTCCATACTAAATTTTGCAAGACTAAGAGATCTAGAAACTTGAAAGTCGGTTACTATTGAATTAGGATCGTTGATATTAAATATATTAAAATATTTATTGTTAAGGATTCTTATCTTTCTCTGTATATATAATTTTGTAACTGTATTGGAGGAGTTTTAAAATTGAGATTCTACTCAATATTGATTTTTTCATGTAAAATATTTATATTTCAAAGGATGGAGTGTAATTAACCCTTCAAGTTTGAGGGAGTCCTGAACTTGACCGAAATGGAAATGAACAGAAGATAGATCAAGCGCTTTCTTCGCTTAGTATTATGGAATATAATCAAATTAAAATATTTTTATATTAATATCATATGAGTAATAATTATGTAATATCCGTGATATTTTGTTTATTATTTTAATTGGATTTTATAATATTTATGTCAGATCAAGTGGGCTTATTGCATGTGAATGGTTTTATATTATATATATGTTGCATTATGTGAAAATTTGCTACCAATTGACTGTCACTTTTGATTCCCATGAGCTGGCCACTTTCATTTTTTTGGACCTTAGTTGGCCCATCACTCTGTCGGACAATTGCCTTTCTTTTACTTCATTATTTATTAGGACATCCCATGAGCATATTCTTATAGCTCTCTCTCTTCTCTCATATCACTTGTACATATATGCTGAAGAAAGAAAGAGGGAGTGAACTTAGTATTTTATTTTATATTAATGTAATCAATTGTAAAGATTATGTATGTATATATGTTTAAAACTTTTGTCTTCATATGTATTATATATATATATATAAAAACAGATGATGGAATATTATTAGAGTTTATCCTCCCAAGTTTAAACGAAAATCAATTTGATACTAAAAATTTGAGAATCTTAAATCAATACCTCTAAGTATTTTAAAACAACAAAAGTGTCCTTTTTAACCGGACCGATTAATTTTTCGTTGAAAATGTCACGTGTTAGGGAGAGAGGAGAGAGAAAATAATAAATTTTTTTATTTATCAAATTTCTCTTTCTTCCTTCTCTTTCTCTCTCCTCTTTCACTCTTCCTCCATTTACTTAATTAATTAGTATTTTAATATTTTATTTTAAATTGTAATAATTTTTTGGAATGTATATACTTGTATAAAATCATAATACATGTATGCATACATTTAAAATGTATAATACATAAAAAAAACATCAATGGTAAGAAGACAAAATTAAAAACAAAATCATAACTTACTTATTAAAAAAAGCAATTACAAAATAATAATAAAATCAAAAAATTAAATAGATTCTATTTGATAAAGAAAAAGAAAAAGAATTAAAAAAGAGAAAAAGAATCTATTTTTTTCATAAAAAGAAAACCCTAACATTACTTTATGTATGTATTTAATTCAAAGCTTACAAAATGGCTTCCATAATCCATACATAGTTCTATAAGGGGCTGTGACGGCTCTGTCGGCTCAAAATGATGCTGATAATTAATAAAATGAAAAGATTACGATTGATAAAAGTAATAAAATATCAAAAATATAAGAAGTAAATTGCAAAATCATCCTCTATGTTTATACTGAATTGTAATATAGACACTAATACTTTAAAATTGCAATTTTATAACCAATATTTTTATTTTTTTGTAAAATTGTCCCCTCTGATAATTTTAATCAAAATTAGTTAATCATATGCATATCATGTGAGTGTTTTTAGGGTAAAATAGTTAATTTTATCTTTAATGGGTTGATGATTTAATTTACCCCTATGTTTGGAGAAAATATATTTTCGTGTACAAATTAACTAATTTTGCCCCTTAAAAGCTGGTTGCCCCTTATTGAGAACTACTAAAGTTTCGTGCAAGTTGCTTAATCCGTTGCTTGTCACCTAAGAGAAATGCACATTTTGACTAATTTTGATCAAAATTAGTTAGATAGGACAATTTTATAAAAAAAAATTAAAATATTAGCTATGACATTACAAAAGTTAAAAATTAATGTCTAAAGTATAATTCAATGTTAACATGATAGGACAATTTGTAATTTACCTCTTTATTAATAAAACTTATTTTTTAAAATTACATCATTTAAAATCATTTTTACAATCAAACTCATGTGACAAGCTCAAGCTAGCATACTATATTTGGTTAAAGTGACTTGTTAACACCATAATATTTTACACTGTCATCGTCGGATAAATGTAGTCTGTATATGGTAATATACCGGTGACCAAGAGAACCTTCGTAGTCTGTATATAATGAATTATTATTTACGTCACCTGTGATTCGCACGGGGGTTGGTGAGATTGTATATAAGAAATAGCATAAAATAATATATCAACTCTAAAACTTAGGAATGGTCCTACAACTCTAAAATGTTGGAATACAAACCTAAACTTTAGTAAAAGAAACTATTTTTTCATCTGTAATTTAATTTCAAAATCTTTTCATCTACATTTCTACTATCATAATTATATCAGCATCTCTTATTTTTATATATTTTCTAATTTAGTTAGTGTTCTTTAAAATTCATATTATTGATAACAATAATATTTTGTTAATAATAATTTTCTATTGTTAAATTATATAGGTATAATTATCTGAGTTTAATTAAGACTTTATTATTACATGAATAGATGAACATAGGAATATAGAAATAAATAAATCATTTGAAAGAGGAATACTATAATTTATATTATAAAAGTAGAAGAATTATTATTGTAGATTTTTAAATTTACTTAATATTTCATCAATAATTAGTTATACATTCTTAGTTAAATAGGATATTTCAGAAAGAAATATTTTCTTTATATGAAAATCATTGTGCACAATATTAATCTATTATTAGTAGAATTAATATATACGTAGGTCCATAGAAATTATTAAATATCAATACAATAATCACATATTTTTGAGACACATTTGAGATGACAAATTTAAAATCCTTAACATTATTTCGACACAGTTAACGGTTGAAATTAACAAACCCCCATTTTGATGAACCATAATTAATTGCCAACTGAACCACTTTTCATACCCATCCAACTTTGAATTTGGACTCTAATCAAACAAAGAAAGAGTACAGAGATTGAAATTCTAGAAATATGGCAGTCGGGAATATCAATGTGCTGGTTGTGTTGTTGATGGAACATCATAAGTTTGTTTTAAGAAAAATATTGTTCCAAAAATATATTTTGAATTTATGAGTCGATATCTGCACTACATTTAAGCATAGCGGAGACAATCAAAAATGTACCTAAAAAAGCACGTCATATGATCCAGGCTTAAGCTCCATTTTAGGGAAAACCAATCGTGCATTAATTGGTATAATTCCTAAAGAATGGTTAGATAGTGTTGGGGTGTTTTTTAAGATTTGGATATACGTTATTAAGTAATTAATCAACTTATCTAAAAAGTTTAAGTTATTAGAAAGAGATCCCAACAATGTATATCAAACGCACTAGGAGTAGTAGGCCTGAATTGGGCTCAATGTTTTATATCTAGGCTTCGTGTTTGTTTTGGCAGGCCATTCCAACTCATGGAGTTACTTCAGGTTATGCAGCTGAAGGTATAGTATTTGAGATTATCATCACCTTTGCTCTTGTCTACACCGTCTGCGCCACCGTTGCGGACCCCAAGAAGGGCTCACTCGGAACCATTGCACCCATTGCGATCGGTTTCATTGTGGGTGCAAACAACTTAGCCACTGGCCCATTCAGCGGTTGTTCAATGAACCCGACCCGTTCATTTGGGCTTGCTGTGGCTAGCGGAGATTTCTCCGACAACTGGATTTACTGGGTCGGCCCACTCATGAAGAATAAGGGACAAAGCAGAATATATTGTTCTGCTTTTGTAATATGGGGATCCTGAATTAAGATTTTATTAAATAAATATGGTTGTTTTTCTGATATTATGATATGGAAATTTCAGTATTCATGGGTTACTTTTTGAGTTGTTTAATTATGATAGTTCCTTTGATTGACTTTCTATTTTCTATGGGGATAGTGTGAAAAAAAAAATAAAGTCTTCGAAATTAAAAGCTTAACCATACAATATTTAACCGGATATAATATTGTATTTATGCAATGTTTTTCTTTAGTGTTTCTTGTTTGGTTCTTGGCATCTTGCTCTTACAAGGGGTATTTTGTGCAATTAGGAATGGAAAAAACTAAATTAAATTAAAAATATCTAGTGATGGGTGGCGATTTTTTCTGGAAAGAAGGAAAGGGTAATTTCTTGATTTTGATTTTGATACTTTGATTATTCTGATCTGGGAATTGTTGGGTAATTTCTTGCCTTGTTTCTTGCCCTTACAAGGGTTATTTTGTTGAATTATGAATGGAAAAAAATAAAATAAAACAAAATTTAATTTTCTAGTGATGACTGGGGATTTTATTTGGGAGGAAAAAACAGAAGAAGAAAAGACTAATTTCTTGATTTTAATTTCGATGCTTTGATTATTCTGATCTGGAATTTTTTTGTTGGATCTTTGATAGTTGGATCTATTGGCTTCTTTCTGTGATTACATTTTGCAGAAATTAGATGAAGGGACATAGCAAAATATGCTGTTCTGTTTTTGTAATATGGGGTCCTATATGGTAATAAATTTTTTGTTGATTTGTAATATATTCTGCTTTTGGTATTAAATATGGTTGTTTTTCTGATATTCTGATATGGAATTTTCATTATTCATTTAATTTGAGTTGTTCAATGCTGGTTCTTTAGTTGTGGAGATAGTTCATTTGATTAACTTTCTATTTTTTGTGGGAATAATGATAAAAAAAAATAATAAAAAAAAGTCTTCATATTTAACTCAATTTTCATTTAAAGAAAAATATTTAATAATCGGAAACTAACTAATCTCATTTATTTTTTTTAGTTATGTACTTTCTCTTAATATTAGAGATACATTTTGTTTTTCTGTTCCAAAATTAAAAATATAGTTATATTTTTAAACTATAAAATTATATGAAATTACTAAGGTGCCATCATTTTACAATTGCTGCTACATTTCTAGCAGTCTAGCACTCGAATCACTCAAATTCAAATATTGTGATATACAACAATTACTATATGTGTATGTTGATATTTGGCAGAAGAGAATCACAATATACAGAAAATAATAGTATTGTGTCCATTTGTGTATCTTCCATATGAAAAGGAAAGAAGCATTCCTCATCTATCTACCCTCTCCAACAATGTCATGAAGCATAGAATCCGAGACATGTACCGGTGTGTAATTTTGATCAGCTAGCAAGCTTGTACTCGCTGATGAGCCGTAAGGAGTATTCTGATCAGTTTTTGTTGTTGAATTCTCGGCACTCATAAAGAAGGTAGTGGTGGTATCATTAAATTTCCAGTCCGTGAGGTACCCGGGCTTTGAAGTGACTGCGCTTACTTCAGCGTCACCTGATAACATTGCTACCACGCGAGACATTGAAGGGCGTAATGTTGGCGATGTTTGAGTGCACAAGAGTGCCACATCGATCAGCCTTTTAACTTCATTCTCGTCAAATTTGGACAAACTTGAATCGACAAGCTCAACTCCACGATTATCCTCGTGTAGTTGCCATGCCTAAAAGAGAAAGAAATATTTAAAAACTAAGAAGCACAACAACAGGTGTGGGGATATTGGTGTGTCATACGGAGATACAATGATTCGCCAAATTTTAAACTATGGGGATTTGGATTTTTTTTTATTTTTTTTGGGGGGTGGATACAACACATTTTTTATATTATTTATTTATATCTATATTATATATATGATAAATCATTCAACAAATAGATACTACAAGACAAAAATAACAAGCATCCAACAAACAATATAAGTTTTGTGTTTTTGTAAACATGAAGTCATAAATAATAACAATAAATAATCATAGATAATTCTAAACACACAAGTTATAAAGGAGAAGAGAATCCCCGAGAATCGGATAATCCAATGTGGGGATACTGCAATTTTCCGGGATAATGAAGATTCCCTACTTCCTAGCTGCCAAAGAAATCGGAGATGGACAATATTGTAGTTGTAAATAAAATAAGGATTGTGTGCCAAGCACGTCTATATTGAGTTTGGTCCAAATCCAAATATAGAGTTATACAACCAAATCGTAGTTAATAAGCAATCAATTTTTTCGTTAAGACAAACAAATCATGTGGTCATTCACTTTTAATTTTTCTCATTTCAAGGGTTTGAGCAGTATTGGATGTGTTTTTATATTGATCATTATAATCTTTTTAACAAATGCTCACATTAAAAGACTAGAACGTTGCTATATCTATGGAAATGTCGAGAACATTACCTAACTATGCTAAAATGTCGATCCAGGTAGCTCGGTACCTGATTCGGATTCGACCCAAAAATATGATCCGAGATTCGGATTCGGTAGGCATCCGAGCCGAATATGGGCCAAGCTCGTTTTTGGGGTTATAATACTGAACTCGAATCTGAACACAACACCGTTTGCTCGTTTTAGGGTTTGAGCTTGCCTCTTTCATCTGATCCATACTCGATCCTTACTCGATGAACCCTACTCGTTTAGGGGTTCGATACTTACTCGATCCTTAGTATCTGATAAAGAAGTGGAAAAGTTTAGCCGTTTGATTTTCACCCCTAATCTCGTCAGAGTCTCAAACTTCAGTCGCCTACTCGCCTCTTTGACTCTTCGTTTACAGAGAAATTAAATGTTTCTAGGCTCGAGGGGGTGAGATTTGAGAACTGATGACTCTGAATCATCCCACAAAAGAGGCTACATGCATAAAAATTTAGTGATTCAAACGCAGAAGCCATGAAGGTCGAAGTGTAACTGTGTTATGTGTAAGTCAGTTCTTTCATTAGTTCATATTTTCTTCTTCTAATTCACTTAAGTAATCTATATATATGTATAACTTTATTATTTTAGACTCAATTTCTGATTACTTTTGCTATACCAAAAATTCCCAATCAAAAAAATTAAAACCCTAATTTTTGGCTTTCAAGTTTCAATTCGATCTTATTCAATGGAACACGTTGATGTTTCTGGTATATACATATATATATATTAATTGATTTATATATGTATAACTATAATATTTTATTGTGCATGCATATGTTATATTGATTCATAGTTATTTGTTATTCTGATTATTGTTTTGTTTGAGGTAACAACGAAATCATAAGCTTGATTGAAGATCTATCTGGACCATCTTAAGTGCCAAATGCTCAAACTGAAAACCTATCAAAAATTACTGATGGTCAAGTGCTTAATTCCTCTGATTCTGGTGATTCTCAGCCTTAAAATGCTACCGAGGTTGAAGCTGAGCATAAAAAAGAAAAGAAAAACTCAAAAACATGGGAGAAGTTTATTGTTGTGACATTAAGAGATGGAACCAAGAAGGCTGAGTGCAAGCATTGCCATACAAGGCTTGTTCTTCAGAATACTAGTTCTACCAGTCATTTGAATAGGCACATGAACACTTGCTTTATTCGGCTAGCTTCAATTTCTGGTTCTAGAACACCAAAGCAGCAGGTATTGTCTTATCCTACTTTAGAAATGCAAGGTTAAACTAAAAACTTGAATTTCTTCAAGTATGATAAAAAAAAGTAAGGGAGGTTAAGATGATATGTGTGCATGAATACCCTTTTCGTATGATTGAGCATGAATTTTTCATACTATTTTTGAAAACTTTGAATCCAAGATTTGATCCCATTTCTAGGGTGACAGTAAGGAATGACTGCATGAAGCTTTATGGTTTAGAGAAGAAAAAAATTAAGGCCTTATTTGATGGTATTAGTAGAATAAGTTTAACATCTGATTTGTGGATTTCTAATCAAACTATTGGTTATATGTGCCTCACTGCTCATTTTTTGGATTCTGATTGGAACTTGCATAAAAGGGTTATCAATTTTTGTACCATGGCACCTCCACACATTGGTCTTATGAGCTCTAATTCTATTTTGCATTGTCTAACTGAATGGGGAATTGAAAATAAAATATCGACTATTACTCTTGATAATGCATCTGCAAATAATTCTGTTGTAAGGCATCTTAGAGATAATTTTACATTGAAAGGTGGCCTTTATTTTAGTGGTAAAATATTTCATGTTAGATGTTGTGCCCACATTCTTAATTTGATGGTGCAAGATGGCTTGGGGATTATCCAAAATGTTATTCAAAATATTCGTGAGACTGTCAAGTACTTGAAAATGTCTCCATCTCATCTTTCATAAATTTGGTGAGATTGTGAAAAATTTGCAATTACCATCTTCAAAAAGATTGATCTTAGATGTCCCCACTAGGTGGAACTCCACATAAGCCATGTTAGAGTCTGCTTTGCAATTCAAGGATGTGTTCTCATTGTACAAAGAGAGAGACCTTCATTATAATTCTTTACCTAGTAGGGAAGATTGGGACAGGGCTAAGAGGGTTATTAAATTTTTAGAAGTGTTTAATGAAGCAACAAATGTGTTTTCTGGTTGTGAATATCCTACTTCCAATATGTTTTTACCTGATTTGGAAAATCAAGGAGCTGTTGAATGAAACTATTGTTGATGATTGTGAATATATGAAAGAAATGGCTTACATGATGAAAGAGAAGTTTGATAAATATTGGGGACAATGCAACTTACTGATGGCTATTGCATCTATCTTAGATCCAAGATATAAGATGCAATTAGTTATATTTTGTTTCCCAAAGATGTATGTCAGTGAGTTTGAATCAAAGAGAAACTTAACACTTGTCCAAACTGCTTTGCAAAAACTGTTTGATGAATATGTGGCACTTTATAATGCAGAACAAGTTGTTAATAGTCAATGTGAAACTTCAAGTGCTAGAAATAGTGCTAAACCAGTGGTTTCTGTTGGTGGATCTAAAACTAAGAGTAAGACCAAAAATATAACAGAGTTTGACAGTTGGGCTAAAAACATGGACATTGCATCCCCATGTTTGAAGTCTGATTTGGAAATTTACTTGGAAGAAGGGAGGTTGGTTTGTAATGTTGATGATAATTTTGATGCTTTAAAATGGTGGAAGGCGAACACTTTAAAATTCAAGGTTTTGTCTAAGATGGCAAGAGATATATTGTCCATACCTGTGAGTATTGTGGCCTCTAAATCAACATTTAGTTTTGGGGGAAGGGTTTTTAACCAGTTCAGGAGCTCTTTGAAGCCTAACACAATTCAGGCTTTGATTTGCACAGGTGATTGGTTACGGGCTGAATATAAGATTAAAAAAACATGATTGTAAGTATTAATTTGTTTAATTTTTTTCTATAAATAAATACATATGCAAATAACATCATGGATTAATATTAATTGTTTGACAATGTAGGCTGATGAAGATTCAATGCAGGAGGTGAGCTTGGAGAATGGAGACTGAAGTGCTGGAGGTGGTTGAGTGTTGCTACTGTGATACATTGCTATTTACATTTCAGTTTTTAAATTATTAAGACTTTGGTACTTTGGTTATTATTGGACTTAGACTGTTGGACTTTGGTTATTTTGTATTTTTGTTTGGAACTTTGAATTTTCTTTTTAGTATTTTGGAATTTGGTTTATGAAATGGTGCCAAACTACTAGCTTCAGTGCTTGAGTTTGGAATTTGGAGTTTAAATATTTGTTTTGCAGCCTTAAGTTGATATTTGATAATGCACAATTAGCAAGGAAACTTCAAACTAGCTTGGTGTAAAGCCTGAAAAAAAAGATAAGTTTTCTTATCTTTTTTTTTATTTCTGACATTTTCTTTTGTTTTTTACAAATTAAAAGATAAGTTTTCTAACCCATCCTTTATATTTGCAGGATTGAAGCTTGGACTTTGCCACTTTGGAGCATGGTTGATTGGTTTCTGTAATTTTGTTAGCACTTTGGTTGATTGGACTTTGCCACTTTGGTTTCTGTTAACACTTAACTCATCCTTTATATTTACATGATTGATTATTTTTTGTGATTCTGTTAAGTATTAGCAGAATTGTAGTGAAGTATCATGGTGGTTGTTGTGTTGCTGATTCTGTTAAGTGTTAGCATAATTGCAGTGAAATATCATGGTTGTTGTGTTGCTGATTCTTTAATTATGTTAGCAGAAATGTAGTGATTCAGTGAAGTCCATACCAGTTATGCAGTTCATGAGTTCATTTTGTTAACAGTTTACAGTTGAATGAAAAATTAATCATGATTCATACTTGTTGTGTTGCTGATTCTGTTAAGTATTAGCAGAATTGCACTGAAGTATCATGGTTGTTGTGTTACTGATTCTGTAATTCTGTTAACAGAAATGCAGTGAAGTCCATACCAGTTCTGCAGTTCATGAGTTCATTTTGTTTAACAGTTTACAGTTGAATGAAAAATTGATCATAGTTGTTGTGTTGCTACTTGATTAAGGAAACTTCAAACTGGCTTGGTGTGAAGTCTGAAAAAAAGATAAGTTTCTTATCTTTTTTTATTTCGACATTTTCTTTTGTTTTTTATAAATTAAAAGATAAGTTTTCTAACCCATCTTTTATATTTGCAGGATTGAAGGACTTTGCCACTTCGGAGTATGGTATCTGTTAGCAGAAATTCAAGTATTCAAACTAGCAAGGTTGGTACTTATCAGTGGAAGGATGGAAATGCAGACCAATGTATTTTTCTTGATTCTGCAACTTTACAAGTATTTTTGTTACATTTTCTTGTAAGCATGTCTGTGCTAAGTTCTAAACTATCTGATATCTCACAGTACTTGAGATCACCTTTCCTTTTAAGCATTGTCTTAGTGGATTGGGTTGCACACATTGTGATATATCTATTGATTGATCTGATCCTCCCTTTTCTCCATTTTTCTGCTTCTGCAGCATTTGCATTTTTCTGCTTCTATCTTCTTCTTGCTGTGATTGTTGGGGAAATGATGCTTGGCTTGAAATTAGTTTTTATTACTATTCATCCAATGAAGTAATTATCTATCTGGTGCCTGAGTAATTTTTGTGTACTTTACATTAAGCTTTCTATTGATCTCTAGATAGCCGACTATTTCTGGAGTGAGTGCCTAACAATTGAACCTGTAACAGGTGGGGAGCCACTCTCATGAACTCCTTTCTGTTTAATGTGGGCCTTATTCTTCTTTCCTCTATCAGGTTGGCATTTATGAGTATTATAATATGTTACATGTCCTTTCTTTCAGTAGTGAACTAATCATTGTTGTTTTTGTGATTTCAATGGTAGTGAACTGACCATTGTTGTTTTTGTGATTTCAGTGTGATTCAGTTCTGTTCCACTGCATTTACATACAATGCTCAAGCTATTGTTGCTCAAATTGATTTGCTCAAGCTAATACTGCTGCTCAAATTGATTTGCTCAAGCTACTGCTACTACTACTCAAATTGATTTGCATATTATGCTCAAGCTATTGCTGCTCAAATTGATCAGGATTGAAGCTTGAACTTTGGACCTTGGATAATTGATTTGCAGAAAGCCAGAAATGCAGATTTGCAGTCATGACTCATGATTTAAAGTTATTGCCTTGATGTAATGATGTTACTATAAATTGTATCATAGTATAATTAATATTGTAAATTTATCATTGTAATTTTTGTAACACATGTATTTTTATATATAAATGAAAATGAAGTTTTTCTAATTTTTCATTTTTATGTCTCATTTTGGTGTGATCCATCTCAGGCTCGAGCTCAAATAGAAAGGCTCGCGAATTACTCGTTGTGAAAACGAGTCGAATAACTTCGAGCCGAATAGTATGGAGTAATTTATCGAGTCGAACTTGAGCAGCCTTCAAAATTATCAGTTCGAATTCGAGTCGAACCTGAAGACAAATTTTTTGATCCGAGTTGAGCTTGAGCATTAGGGTATTCGGATCGACTCGGGATCATTTTCACCCCTACCATTATCGCCATTGAAATCTCCAACATCCAATTTTGCTCCTCTATCCGCTGCATTCATCCTAGGATCTGGAACATGAGGATTAACTCGTGAATTAGGGTCATGTTGTTGTAGTCTCAGATGATTAAGATCCGGGATGGGGTCTTCAAAATTCTTATGAGCATCTTCTTGTCCCTTATCTATGCGTTCCGTGAGTATTTCAATTTTTACTGTAAGTGCTGTAATAGAAGCCTGAACATTTGCAGTAAGTGTTGTGATTGAATCTTCAATTCTTTTGAGACGCTCATCTTGTTTTAACATATAAGTATCAAGTTTGGCGTTGATTTCTCCCGCATTTACCATGGTTCCTGTAAATAAAAATATAGACCATTGGAGACAGATGTGAATTGAAGCACATTTGTGAAAATGTAATCAACATGCAGTAAACCTTAAGTTTGTGTCAACACAAGCTCACATGCATATGAATAATGGTATACTCAAACTAGCATCCAAAAAGCAGTTCCAATAAAAGAAGAAACACACACAAGCAAATGATGCATCAGGCAATGGAATCCTGTCAAGAAGTCAGACTGCAATAACATATGTAAACCAATTTTCCCTTCTTTACCTTCATCTTCATAGGTATCTCGCTTTTTTCTTCTTTGAATGATGAAAAACACCAAAAATACAGACAGAAAGCTGACAACAGCAACAGGAACAACAATCCCCACAATCAAACCGGTCCTATTCTTCTTTTTGGTAGGAGGGTTGTTACTAACAGGAGGGTTGTTACTAACAGTAGGAGTGAAGTCTGTACGACATGAAATCAGTTAATAGAATTCAAATAAAAGTAATAAGATTCAAGCTGTTCTGTTGCATCTAGTGTGGTAGGTATATTACCTGGGGTGGCACTGATTGCTGAGATAGAGGGTCCATATGTACCTTGAAATGGTACACAACACGTCCCTTTTCCAGCCCAAAACAGATGGATCTCAAGGTAGTTTTCGGAAACCTGAACCTTGTATTCCTTTGAAACTGCACGTAAAGAGGTCCCCCCAGCTTCTTTACGTATATCAAAATCTTTTAACACACGGTTCCCCTGAAATAAACAAACTAATATATTAGAACATCAATTTTAATAAAAACAAATAAATATAAGAAAAGAATTGAAAATGTTGTTGAGACCTGGAACATATCCAAATTTAACTCCAAGTAGTTAAGATTCAGCAACGTATTAATATCGGAAACTACACAGAAAATTAGTTTAGAAATTTCTAGGAAATGAAGGGTGAGAGTAGCTAGCTCAGAGTTTGGACAAAATTTTGAGAACAATAAAAATTACAGTTGTTGGGGAGTAATTTAAAAACTTAAGAAGAAAACATTTGAAGGCAAAACGTGCTATAGATAAAGATGCATTTACAACTTCCCGATTTAAATTTTGGAAATCTCTCTACAATTTTTCCCTCTTTTTTGGAGGCCACTTGCTAATCCCTCGTATAAACAAGCAGTGTGGACATGCCATATATCAGCTTTTAAAAATTAGTATAGAAATTTCTGGGAAATAAAGGGTGAGAATAGCCAGCAATTTTGGGAACAATAAAAATTACAGTTGATGTGGAGTAATTTAAAAAATAAAGAAGAAAACATTTTAAAGACAAAACATGCTATAAATAAAGATGCTTTTATAACTTTCCGACATAGATTTTGGAAATCTCTCTACAATTTTTCCCTCTTCTTTGGAGCCACTTAATTAATCCCTCATATAAACAAGCAGCATGGACATGCCATATATTAGCTAGTCAGCATTGAGAATTGAGCTTCTAAAATAATTTAACAGATAAAATAAACATTATCATTGCTGTTCATTGGGCCCATTGATCATGTGAGAGTAAAAACAATCATTCCCGGAACACAGATCATTTTGGTTCATAGACCCTATAAGCGAACACGGTACGCTACAATGACTTAAAAGTGGTATGTAGATTAGTTTTATATGGATGCTTATAGTTAGGATTCTCTTAGAATCCAAATGCAAAAAAACTAAAATTTATAGAAGATATTTAGTTAGAACAACAAGTTGATTGTTCCACAATTAATTTAGTAAAAATGAGACGTTCGAGCATCCAATACTAAGTTGTAATATGGATATTTGTGCAATTAGAGGTAAAAAAACAAAGAAATATTTGACTGAGTTTCGGAAAAGTATCATGTTTGGTAATGCAAGTAGTTCGCTAGGTCAAGAAGAATATCCATAATTTGATTGAAAGCATGGGAAAACAAGTACAAGGAACAAATTTGAGTCTGAAGAATAAAGCAGAATCTTGCTCTATACCTAATACATTACTAACATGTGCCCATGAAAGACTTTTCACAAGACCAATAAAATTCTATTGGTGGTGTTGTGTATACTTATTTTCATCTTCTCTCTTTGATAGATGTATATATTCTATTTATGGAATCCGTGAGTAACCATGTGTTACAAAATAATACTCTCACTATTCCACAAAAAAGAGTTTCATTTTGACTTTTTAAAGTCCATTTGCAAAATACTAAAATATAAATAGACGTAATTCGTGTGAGTTTGGAAAACAACAATTTTTGTAACTAGTAGTACTCTTTAGATAGTTTAGCATATTTAGGATTGCACTAAGCATATTTAGGACTGCACTAACTAAAATCAAATAAATTCATACGAATTTCGAAGTTTAGGATTTCACAAATTAACTTTAAAATGTCAAAATGGGACTCGTTTTGTGGAATAGAGTAAATAATAAAGTTTTGACAATTATAGTATGAAAGGATCAGATCACAAGAAACTTTCATATGTAAGCAAGTCGAGACATGATATAAATTATACTCCCTTCATCTGGAAATGATTGTCCTACCATTTGGTTGATGTATTTTTAATATCAAGGGTTTAAATGTGACGCACAAAATGTAATTCCAAGCACAGTTTGAGTTGATTAAATACATAACATGTAGCTGTTATATTTTAAATATAAATACATTCACACATACCTGGATAATTATATCAAAAACACGCTTTCCAAGACTCCACCAAGTAGTAGAAGTTAGGATGGCTATCTCTGCAAACTGGAGTCTCACAGTATAATTACCATTCTCGAGCCCCAAGCCGTAGTATCG
Organism: Aralia elata; assembly: GCA_034770075.1. Classification (NCBI taxonomy): domain Eukaryota; kingdom Viridiplantae; phylum Streptophyta; class Magnoliopsida; order Apiales; family Araliaceae; genus Aralia; species Aralia elata. The sequence goes on from CM068377.1 coordinate 82,747,170, forward strand.
GAGCGATCCAGCAGAAATTCGTGCTGTCTGGAATAGCTCTGAGTCCAAAGTATTTGTAAATTGAGATGAAGAGGAACTTTTATACTGTTGATTAGTGTTCTCAGCGAACCGTCCAACATTGCTGACTGCCCACCTGTTTGTTGGTGTAACATGGTACATTGCTGGACCAAGGGTCTCATTATCACTCTCATATACAATCCCATTTGAAGATGAAATTTTTGGACCACCACACTTAATTGAAAAGTTGAAATCTGTACAATAATGCAAAAGAGGAATTTATTCGTTAAATTTACAATAGTTAAAACTGTTTACAGGATAGTTTTTCATTTCTTTTCTTTTTAGGCCAGACATCGGTACACATTTTAGGCACCCAAATACTTTTGTATGGGGATATCTTGACTACAAATGAATATTCAAGAATATTCTATTAGCAGAATACTAAAGTGCATAAAGTAAAATTACAGGTGAAACTATGAGCCGCTAGCTTCTGGCTTTTGTAACAAAATTAGCCTCGTACCCTACACTGATAGGCTATTTCCATCCAAAAATGAGAATTCAAATTTGGAACACAGAGTTTTTAATGTATGTTGCATATTTATCAGTCTATAGCCTAGATCATAACTTAATTAACTATGAAGAGATTGAAATATTGATTTCGAAAATGGACTCTCATTTTGGGACATCCTAAAAAGAAATGTTGATCATCAATTTGGAACAAAAAATATTGGGATTGTCTGTCATGGCTAAAATGTTTCAACATATTCTTTCAATTGATGATCACATGAGATAAAAAGATGCGTCTAACAATGAAAAATTGTTCAAAAGCACATAAACAAAGTATAAACACGCATTCACACACTCCACCTGTTTGCTCTAAAGAACTGCTCTCCAAAATGGAAAGTTCTTCATTAAAAACAAAAGCTAGGTCAGTGACATAAAATGTGCCAAATACACTTCACAGCATTAGGTTAATCTCATCGGAAAAATGCAAAATTCATCGAATTATGCATCCGCTAATTTGTCAAAGGTTGTTCTAAAATCAATTGAATAAGTAGATCTTCTTAGTTTCATGCGTGTGAATCAACTCTCTACTACAGATCATAATCATCTTTACCAAATAAACAATCTGAAAGAAAATTGTTGAAGATGATAAATACTCCCTCTGTCCTGCTTTTAGTTGCTTCCTTCTCATTATATACGCATATCAAGAAAGTTGGAAAAGTGTGTAAATTTTGGATTTAAGTTCCAATTTTAGCTTTCTAATGGACCATCTCAATAAAGAGCAAACACAACAAGGGTAGGCTGGTAAAATTCATACAAGACAAAAACTAGAGAAGCTTACTTTTGGGACTCCAAAGAGAGAAGAGAAGAAACTAAAGTGTGACACAGGGGTGGCCAAGGAAAAAATCATAACTTGGGAAGAAAGGGCGGCAGTAATGGCTGCCAGGCCCTAGTTCATATTGGTGTTTATTGAATATAATGGTACACCTCAAGCACCAATAATTCACATTAGTATTTCTCTATTTAAGGCACAAAATACCTCGTCAAGATTAAAACAATTTACATTGCACTTACACTTAGGAGAACCACGATTGCAAGGAAAACCTCGTTGAAGACAATTCAATCCTGAAGGCAGAAGACTGAGAGCAGAGAAATGCAGGTCAATTAGGGAACCATTGTACAAGAGAAAATACTTAAAAAACTAAAACTTGAAAAAATGATCTCTCCCAGACAAAGAGCTTGGACCAAGAATAACAGTGCCTCCTGATCATTGTCGCCATTAATATTCCACAAAACATGTCATGGTCCAAACTACCTTCGCACTTACTTATGCATTTTTGAATCACTATATCTATGCAGTGAAGCTATATCTTCTCTCTGGATTATAATAAACATATTTATGAGAAATCTTTTCGGATGCTTCAAAAAATGAAAAGGCACTTCACCTTAATACTGCAATGAGAATAAATATTTTATTTTATTTTTAAATTAGCCAATGAAAGAAAATATCTCTCTATGAACATATGATATGCTATTAGTTAATAAAAGGATGTTAATCTTGAAACTGGTCTGCATACTATTACTATCAATTTCTATTTATGGTGTCAATTTCATTTCATACATTTTGACCCCATACAAGAAAAGCATGGCTCCTCCAGATCCCAGATTCTAAAAACTAGCAAAGTAGAAAGAATAGTAATTTTTGTTTGGACAGAAGACTCCTCCAACTCTGTTCCTGTGAGAATTTTAGGAGCAGCTGTTGATGACACAACAGCATCTTAAACACTCGTTAGTTTTTACTTTCAGCAGCACCACTGCCCATGCTTGAGTACAGAAGTAAGTGTTCCTAACCATCACATCAAAAATCTCAAATATAAATACAAGGAGAAACGCTAGTCCATTCTCCTTTGAGGCAGGTTCATTTTCATGCGTTCATGCTTTATAATTAAAATAATGATAATAATAACAGTAATAATCATGATTATAATAGTATAGGGCAAAACAATTATAATAACAGCAGCAGCAACAATAATAGCAATATAGAATAAGAGAACAAGAAAAAACTTGGTGGCTTTCAGAGAATAACCTGCTGTTTGAACTTTCAATTGTGAAGTTGTTGGCAACTAAATTACTGCATATTCACACCATAAAGCTCTCAATGTTAGTTTCTCAATTATTCAATACATGAAGAACATGTTACATATATAGCAACTATAGCAAATCTTTAAACAAAATAACAATCATATTATAAGATGGTAATGGTAACTGTAAAGCAGAATATATAAAAATAAAACAAGGATGATATATATAAATTATAGTACATACAGTTGTAAATTTGATTGGTTGATCCACCGCGGAAATGTCCCGGATAGTTCATTGTATGACAAATCTCTGCAATAACATAGCTGCAATGTCAAGTATATATTATATTTACTGACAACTAATGATACAAATCCTATTTTATTTTATTTTATATGATGGTGCAACCCGCTGCTACTACCATTACGGCCTATTTGTAAGTTTTATTTTGATGGAAAGGGGTTGACCTGGTGGTCAAGGAGGTCTGCTCCCTTCCTTGACTTCCTAAGTTTGAACCTTGGGGCCAGCACCCAAGAGATGTCTCCTAAATGCATTAGGCCGATGTGGAGGGTGCACCCTTAAGATCACCTTGGAGAGGGATTTAGTCTCGGTTGACGCATAAACTGGCCCGCAGATACCCTTACCGAGCAAATAAAAAAAAGGAAGGGAAGGGAAGGGAAAGTTGGAGCCTTCTTTCTAAAAATTTAGAACCATCTTTCTCTTCCCCTCCCCCCAGAATAAAACTCACAAACATGCCGTTAAGGTGTGTACTAGATAAACAAAATTTTATGCACTAAAGACTTTAAAGCTAAGTCAATGCAATCATTAAGATGAGTTTCATCCATATCGTTACATCTACTTAAGCTCTACATTTTACTTATTACATTTCATGTTTGCTTGGATATATTAGCATCATTCCATTTTTATAACATACCTTAGTAATCACATAGTAATGAATTCTTAATGACCAAAACCAATATATATTCACGAAATACAATAACTAGATTATGATTATATTACTACAAGAGTGCATGGCAACCTTTAATGTAAGTATGTAACTATATTAGAGGTGGAAATACTTGGTTGAATTTACAGTATACCTTCACCTTTTCTCTTCTATCTTATAGAACATGAAATAGGGCTCCACATATCATTAAGGTTATAGATGTTTCCAAACATAATGTAGATAAAAAGATAGAAGAGTTTTATGCACTAAAGACTTTAAAGCTAAGTCAATGCAATCATCAAGATGAGTTTCATCCATATTGTTACATCTACTTAAGCTCTACATTTTACTAATTACATTTTACGTTTGCTTAGATATATTAGAGATGTTTCCAAACAGAATGTAGATAAAAAGATCATAAAAAGCTTCATGCTACATTTGGTATGATGAGAAAGGGAGGGTGGAAAATTGGAGGAATACAGGAATTTTTTTTGTTTCTTGGGAGGAAAAACTTGATGGAAGTCAAAAGTCGTTACTAGGTTTTCTATCTGGCCACCGTTTTTATCCTCCCAAAAGTGGGTGGAGTACAGAAGGGAAATGAGGAAAAGTTTTGATGGTAAAATATAGTCATAGTAATCCTTCTACCTTTCCTTTCTTACATGCTACTAAACAAAGGAGAGTGGCACTCTAGTTTTTAATCCTTTTCTTTGAAATATATACCAACAATCTAATGGAAAGAGACCTTCCTTTTCCTAAGCATGAGAAAGTTCATCACTCGTATCTTTCCATCCCTTAAGCCAAAGGGGCCATAACTTATTTCTAGATTATACCATTGTTGTTAAATCGTGAATCTTAACGTGAATCATGAATCTATCCTGAATCATATTGTGAATTGAATCCTAACACATTGCAAAATATGATAAATAGTATTTGAAACAAGTAGAAAGATAAAATTTAGAGTATAAAAAAGAACTACTGTGATAGCACTAGGGGTACTCAAAAAATTTGCTAGAATCAGTTTTTACCAGTACAACTGATTCAGTAAATATTTACACTATTTCGGCACCTATACAAAGAGTAGGTAATTACCATATAATTAGTATCGCTACCAATATGCAATTTTTAACGTATGGTAGATCTTGTACCGTATTGATAATACCGTTTTAATGTATATTGTAGAATAGACGTAGTATCTTTAGGCATATTTGCAAATAAGAATAGCAAGAAATCATATATAATTTTGGTGAAAGTATTATTAGTTATAACACAATTTTCAAACTTCTTTACAATATGACCAATTGATCCTTCTCAGACAAAATGCATCTCTTTAAAATTCCAAATATCATGTACTATTTTAAAACCGAGACATTTCAGCACTTCAAATATTGAAGGGACGAGGGGAGCACAGTCCACCCACAAGCCACATCATTAAAATTTAAAAGCAAATAAGATATTAAAACATTTTATTGCAGAAAAATCTAATACTTTTAAACAAGATGATATGAAAATAAAAGATTATAACTTTATTAGTATTGTGACAAATGAATGCTTAGTTTCCAAATTTTAATTGCACAAATATAGTCAAACTTGCTATTTATACATCAAATTAAGAAGTTTTATTCTTGCAATTTTATTTTGTCTTTTCTTAGCATATCATACCAAGTAAGCATGTCTACATCAAGTTAGCATACTGCATCAAACTGTCATGCGTCATGCTACTTTTTAGTTGTTACGTCATTAATTTGCATTAGCTAAACCATTAATATCTTGCTTGAAATACAATGGAGAGTTGAGGAAAAAGATAAAATTCAACCTATAGAGAACTGACATTTACCGATACCGTATCTATAACGGACTGGTAACAACTGGCATAGTATACCGGTATTTCTGATACAGCAAGCGTGTATTGATTTTTCTTATAAATTATTATTCAGTACGATTCACAATTTTAATTATGGTACATGCCGATGGGCACCCCTAGATAGTACGAATATGTTATCTTATATAAGTTAGTTGTAAATGTATTTATTCACCGCTTCTGTATTTTTACTCATCTTGTTGACATCTAGTTTTTCCCTTCCTTGCAAATGCATCCATAAGTCTTCTAATTTGATTTGCCTAGATCTTGAATAATTCTGCTTATTCAATTGTGTTCTTCTTGTTCCCTCCCTAAGTATCATTCTTGGTAGCTTTTTCATATTGCTATGCACTTTAGTGTTGTGATTGCAAGTGGATCACTATGCTTATTTGTTTGCAACCATTTTAACTCAAATTACTAAATAAACATGTAACCAAGAGACCAATGAAAATAGGAAGGAAAAAATATAAGAAAATATTTTGTTTTAAAAGTACTAAATAAACACGTAACCAATAGACCAATGAAAAAAGGAAGGAAAAAATATAAGAAAATATTTTAGTTTTTTTTTAAAAAAATGTTAACAACAAAAGGACTTGTTTTACACTTCAATTTTGAACCGTGAGATAATCAGGCCAGTTAGTAAGATCTATGTCGTGAATCATAAGATCCATGCAAGTTTTTTATGTAAAATAGATTCACCCTATTATTCATATTGTTAGCAGTCTGAATCATATCGAATCGTCAGATACATAAGTTTGAATTGAACCTCAATGCTACATTTGGTATGATGGGAGGCTGAAAAGTGGATGGATGGAGAAATTTTCCTTTCTTTGGTAGGGATGGAAGGGAAAAGTCGATGGCTAGGTTTTCTATATAGACCACCATTTTCATCCTCCCAAATTGGGTGGAAAATACAAGGAAATGGAGAAGATTTTAAAGGCCTTATGATAAGAGATTTCACTTATCCGATTCAAAATCATAATAGGAGATGCACGATTTTAGATCTCCAACCGACCTCACATTTTTTACAAATAATCTTCTACAAATATATCTTCTACAAATAATATTACCTAATATGCATCTCCATAAATAATATTACCTAAATTTGCATATATATCTTCTACAAATAATATTGCCTAATATGCATCTCCATAAATAAGGATACAATGGTAAAATATACTCGCAACAAACCCTTTATATTTCCTTTGCTACCAAAAAGGAGAGTGAGACCCTTCCTAATTCTTCATCCTACCCTTCAAATTATACCAAACAATTTAACAGAAAGAACCTTCCTTTTCCTAAGGAGTAGAAAGTTCATCACTCATATCTTTCTGAGTATAACTGATTTCTAGAGTATACCCATCCCACACACCAGCTCACTAACACACATACATGTCCTTCCCTCGTAAATTGTTGCATGTTTCCACATATTATACTGCATAGAGTTAAGTGTATAACATGTGTCTCACCCTTGGAGTTATATAAAATATCGTTCTATGAAATTAGATTAACACAAAATTTGAGAAGCCTTATGTAAAGAAACAGCACAAGAATGAGCTACTGAAATACTGAAACTAATTACTCAATGCCACCAATTCCATACTCTTAAACAGATCCACGAATAGTTGTAGAAGATGTACTCACATATTGAGGAGCAATGCACTCTTTTGAGTAGGCAGGATGCCAGTTAACCTATTGTTTCCAAGAAACCTGACAAAAAGAAAAGAAAAAAACAAACACATACACACTTCAATTCTAAATGGACATATTAAATGTACAGACCATTGAATTGAGTAACATTATTGATTGACTAAGTTCATGCAATGTACATTTGAAAAATAACAAATGTTTATTACAAGTAAGAAAGTGAACTCAAATTGAACAGTGAGTTTGGAATCTGTCCAGTCAAATTGTTGAAGCTCAAATCTCTGAAAAAAAGAACATCATGGTTGTAAGAGAAATAAAAAGTAACATTTATTGGCTGATAATATCAAATATTAAAAATAAAATAAATAACAATCAGAAACATAATAGTATTGGCCCGCTAATTAAAGGGGTGTGTGTTGTGGTTTACTTTCAGGTTTTAGATTGCTGATTGGCAAATCTAAGATTTAAATGAGCAGGACATAACCCAACTTCTGCTTGAAACTTGCAGGTCCTGATTTGAGTACGAAGAATCAACTACCAACAAGAATAACTTACAGCTGAGACAAACTTTGATATTCTCCAATGTTGGAAGGGATAGTACCAGAAATATTGTTATTCCGCAAAATCCTACAGAAGAAAAAATAAAAGAATGTATTTATCATAGTAGACCTTTTAGAAGAGAAACTGGGAAATTTAGAAAATAATTATGCATCGAATTACAGTGAATAGCATATACATTAGGAACTACAACGAAATTTCCTTACAAGGTGGTCAGAGATTTCATATCTTTAATGAATTCCAGTGAAGAGCTCCCATTAGATAAATCACTTATTCTCCTGCACAGTACATTTACAAAAAGATATTATCATTTACCAAATAAGGAAAAGCAGAACCTACAAACAAATTTCTAAAGACAATTCAAAAAACTGAAAGAGCTAAGACTTACAAGTCTGTCAATGAGGTCAAATTGGAAAGTGTAGTTGGTATGGGACCTTCAAAAGAGTTCCCTTGAAACCTCCTAAAGAAAAACCCAAGATACAGCTTAACATTGAGTATGCCATACTATTATGTATAAAATTTACATATTATTATATACTTCACATTGAGATTATAATTTAAACTTGAATTTGTTAAATTCCAGCATGGTTTAACTAAAATGAGAAGAAAGCAAAGTATGGCATTGTCTTACAGAACAGTAAGCTTTGACCAAGTCCCAATGAAGTCGGGTATCCTTCCTGTGAGGTCGTTGTCGGAAGCCCACCTGAGATCCCGGTAGTTCCTCTCATTAAATTAGATCAAAGTAAACAAATCATTTGAAATTAATAGTTATCCTAATTCGGCTCAGATTATATCAAGAAATATGATCTTACACTGTAACCAGGTTTTGTAGATTAGCAAATGTTTGAGGTATCCCACCACTCACGCCGGAACTATCAAAGTAACTGACAAGGAACAATGTTAATGAAAACAATGCTACAATGCATTTTTTTTACTTGATGCTACTTATAATTCAAAATTTTCTCTTACTGAACAATTGAGGATGACCATGAGTCATGGCAACCCACAAAACGGGCAGGAAGAATAAACAACCGTAAGATCAGTGGAAAGCAAGCACCACATAGAGAAGTATATATATGACAGAATTTTATACTTATCACGTTGACAATGCAGATTTTACAGAAAGAGTGTTCTATATTTAATTATTTAGCAGAAGATACATCCAGTCTTGGTGCCCATGTTTATACTTAATTGAGGATACAATAATACCCATGGGAAAATGGTCATGAACTAGGAGATAGTAATAGATATAATAAATCTGAAGTCATACTAAAATGGATGATAAAAAGTGATATACAGTTTAATCATTCACTGGTATCAAAATTTTGCAGGGCAGACCCCTATGATAAAAGAGACTATATCAGCTAGCTGCTAAGAACAGATAACCTAAACCTTTACTTCTACCACACAAATGGTTTACATTTATTAATTAGAGATATTAAATATTGATGAAATAAGTATCCATAGCAATAAAAAAAAAATTATCTTAATGTTTGTCACATAATACATCCAACGAGACTATCTTCCAAAACCACCATAATTATATGTCATTTAATGATGTTTATGGTTTATGTAAACTAGCGAAGTTGATAGAGGTCTTCTCAGATAATTTTTGCTAATTCAAAGATAATTAGTGATACATAAGTACTATTCAAAACAGTTGGCATATTGTCGATATAATTCTGTTAATCTTTTTCAGAATGTTTTTACTAATTTAAAGACATGCCGTAATAAGTGGGTATTAGTTAAGACCGTTGACGTATTCTGGACATAGTTCTATCAATCTTTCTATATGAGATTAAATGATCTTCATTATTCCAAAGTATGCTTATGGCTCGGAATCTAGAACAAAAATTATATGGCTCGGAATCTAGAACTAAAATTAACGCTATTCTATTCTGAATGTCTTCCACTTTTCACCAGTTTTTAGAGTATATGGCCTGAATGAAAAATCTCTTTAGATAACAATCAATGTGTGAAGGCCAAGGTTATGAGGGGTTCCGCATCTGCAAAGTCCTCAGGGAAGTTAATTAAAATATATAATAAAACTGAGTAACAGAAATCATTACTTTTTAGTAGAATAAAAGGCATTGTAGTTCGTTACTGAGTTCTAGTTGACCATTTGGAAAATCAATACCAAGTGCTGCCCAAGATGAGAAATCAAGGTTTAACTCCTGGTAACAGACAATGTCTCAGTATCATGGGGATTGGGGAGGTGATACTATTTGCGAAGGCTAATAAATGGAGCAAAATTTGTTCCAAGTGGAGGGCTCCAGCTTACTACATTTGGAGTCATTTATCATTTACCTTTGTCATGATTAAACAAGAATGATATGTCATACCTTACAAATGCGAGACAGATATTAAACTGCGTGAATGCTTCTTTGTTGCACCATTCTCTCAAATGGTATAGATATGCATGTTGCAAGTAACACTAAATATAGTTACTTCTGTGTTAAGTAGATTAATCCTACAACTCAAAGGAATAAAACCCCACCAGGCTCCAGCAAATATGGTACGAATTAAGCAAACTAACTTTCCGAATTTGATTCTATTCATTCAGAGTTCATCAGATTATTTGTTCATTATTTGAGCTTGACACTCATTGGTAAAGTTACGGAGACTAATATAAAGATTTGTTCTTCTAAAAATTCCTGTAAAAAGTTAAACACTGTTTATAACTTTCAAGTGCTAAAAGCAAGATCACGCGGTGTATTGTCACCTATCAAGAAATTGTAGTGTGCCATAACAGCCCCCCACACAAGTGAAAATTCATTCCCAACCCTTGTAAGGCCATAATAGGATGGTATCATGGGACTCATCTCTAGTTTTATGCAAGTATTTGGACTGATTTCTGAAACCATGTGAGAGCATCACTTTTTTTAGAGATTGAAGTAAGCACTTACAATTGCTCTAACTTTGTTAAACTCCCGAGCTCGGATGGCAGAGGACCAGAGAAGTTGTTTGTGGTAAAAGACCTGCAATATGAACAAGGACACATTTACACATGATAGAGATAAAATAGATGTATTGAATATTGTTATTGTTTTATTACAAAGAGTACTAAAGCCTTATATATAGGCTACAAGTTGAGTAGTGGCCAAGTATGTGTGGGCACCAAGCATACTCGGTGACCAAGTTCTAATAATAATATACTAACACTCCCCCTCAAGTTGAAAATCTCATATCATGACTTACAACTTGTTACATGAGATAATCCTAAAAAGACTCAAACCAAATGTTACATGACCACAACAAATGTGAAGGACTCTCTATTCTTCAAAAACAACTACGAAGGACACCTTGCCTTCCTCAACAACGGAGGACTCTCTAGCCTCCCAAAAAATCAAAGGACACACTCCTTCCTAAAATCTCGGCCCCATACAATACTTACTTTCCAATCAACCATCCATTTACATATTCAACCAGAGAAATAACTACCCAGGACAAACCATTTTTGTTTCACCACAAAAACAAACAACGACCATGGATTTTTATTTTGTTTTCACTAAAAAAGAACTGTAAGAAGAAAAGATACCCGTCGTCGGCTATGTGTTGCCGACGGTAGAAGCAAGACTTCTAGTTGGTCTCCCAAGATCAAACTAGCTTTGATACCATATTAGAGATAAAATAGATGTATTGAATATTGTTGTTGTTTTATTACAAAGAGTACTAAAGCCTTATATATAGGCTACAAGTTGAATAGTGGCCCAGTATGTGTGGGCACCAAGCATACTCGGTGACCAAGTTCTAATAATAATATACTAACACTCTCCTTTAAGTTGAAATTCTTATATCACGACTTACAACTTGTTACATGACATAATCCTAAAAAAACTCAAACCAAATGTTACATGACCACAACAAATGTGAAGGACTCTCTATCCTTCAAAAACAACTACGAAGGACTCCTTACCTTCCTCAACAACGGAGGACTCTCTAGCCTCCCAAAAAATCAAAGGACACACTCCTTCCTGAAATCTCGGCCCCATGCAATTCTTACTTTCCAATCAACCATCCATTTACATATTCAACCAAAGAAATAACTACTAAGGACAAACCATTTTTGTTTCACCACAAAAACAAACAATGACCATGGATTTTTATTTTGTTTTCTCTAAAAAAAACTAAAAAAGAACTGTAAGAAGAAAAGATACCCGTCGTCGGCTATGTGTTGCCGACGGTGGAAGCAAGACTTATAGTTGGTCTCCTAAGATCAAACTAGCTCTGATACCATATTAGAGATAAAATAGATGTATTGAATATTGTTGTTGTTTTATTACAAAGAGTACTAAAGCCTTATATATAGGCTACAAGTTGAATAGTGGCTCAGTATGTGTGGGCACCAAGCATACTCGGTGACCAAGTTCTAATAATAATATACTCTCACAAAACACACAGTATAAAATACACTTGCAATTAATAGAGAATCAAACATCAAATTGCTGCAAGTTAATAACATACAGGGATCTCAACTCCGTAAGCTTCCCTAGTTCCTTTGGAAGCTCCCCTGATAGTGCATTGGTGCCCACGCTCCTAAAGACATCAAAATAGTATCAGTATGATAGAATAGTAAATATAATATAAAATAAAAAACACTTAAACATAAGTTATATATCAGAAAAAGATGGGCTTACAGGTACTGCATGCGAGCTAAATTGCCAATGGATGCAGATAGAGGACCTCTCAAGTAATTTTTGCGCAAATCCCTGCAGTTTATATATAGGAACAAAATTTAGAAATATTTACGGAAAAGAATTGTTAGTGGACCAATGGGGGAATATTGGCAATAATTTAGAAATTTTGCTTTGTTGATATTCAGCATTATAGTCTATGCATTGCAACTATAGCTGACTAATAGACCAGAAGATGTAAAAGAAATAGTTAAAGCCTTTAACTAAATATTATCGACTTAGAAACCATACAGACTGGTGAGGAAAGTCAAATTCCATAGCTCATCTGGGATGACACCTACAACATCCAATGCATAAACCTTCCTGTCAAAAGAAAGAAAGAAAAAACATGAATAGCTCGCAAGCCATGAGCGTTAGCAAATTAAGGATGTTCAAGGAATTTTTAGTTTAAAACTATGACTCCACAGGAAGAATACTTTTTTAGATAAAATTATAGAAGGAAATTTATATAAGACTTGGGATGTTCAAAACCAAAGACTACTACATAAAACTTCACATTGTTAAATTTGGATTAATCTCAATCACTTCTAACAGGAAAGAGCATTGTGGATGTTTAAGTACTTTTTAATGAAGATAAAGTCATAAAACCAGGGCCAAGAAAGCTTAAAACCTAGACATGAAACTGTCTAGAACATAACATGCTCTTAAAAGCTATGCATAGATTTGGGTTGATAAAAAGTTCAAATTTAACGTGCTTCGAGTGAAAAGTCATAATAGATAGGACTGGGTCATAACAAGTCCAAGAATGTAACATGCCCTTGAGTAACTTATTGAGCAGGTCAAAGGTTTTCCAAAATTCAGCGGCCATATATTTCCTTGCAAATTCAAGTGTTGCAATGGGAAATGTTGGGATATTTTGGACAATCCCAATAAATGTGGTTGCGTAAATTAAAGAAGCTAACAATATTAATATTTTATCGTGCCAAAGATGAAAGAAAAACAACACCACAAAGATACCAAGATTTACGTGGAAAACCCTCTCAAAATATAAGAGATAAATAAACACGGGACAATCTTTGAATCCACTATACCTGAAAATAAGGAATACAACATCTCTCTCGACTCTCAGATTTTAGACCAAAAATTGGGGTACAGCCAAATAGAGAAAATATAAGAAAACCTCTTTAGGATGAAAAACTTGTACCCAAAGGAACTCAAAAACACTCTTGTATTTTACCGCTCCCTATTTCTTCGACATTAATCCAAACCCTCAGACTAACACTAGAGAAATTCTCTCACTTGGACTTTCTCACTGAAAGCTCTCTTACTAGAGCTTCTTGTTGTCCACTCACTTAGCTTAGTACTGAACTCGTTTGTTACCCCTCTATTTATAGGAGAGGTGTGCTGCAACCAAAACAAATTTCTTCTACAAGATCCATAAAAACGGGGGGTGGACTTTCACAAACAAAGGCTTTCAATATGAAAGCAAAAAATTTCTGCATAGCCAGCCTGCAAGTGTGCAATATGTTGCTATCTTGGACCTTGAGTACGAAACTGACTCTTGCCAAAAAAATTGACTTGGGTGAGGACAAGATAATCATACGTGACTAAAATGAAAAGGCCAAACAAAACAATTTAAGTTGAAGTGTAGAAATGATAACTGCTGATGTTTCAAAAATTTACATAATTACAACACAAACACTTAGAAGTTGGTAAAATCATTAACTGGCCTGATGACTGTTGCATGACATCAGGAGGAAAGTAATTAGGACATGGCATATTATTGCACAACTAACTATATCAAGAAAACATGAAAACAAATCAGTTTTGTAAGTAATACTCACTTTTTCCAGAAAAGAGAATCCTACCATTTTACCCAATATTAAGATTTGTATAAGACACGCATAGACATTATATGACATTTTTTTCAGTTTTAAACTTTAAAGACTAAAAATTATTAGAAAATAATTATTGAACAAAAATTTATGTGATTATGTCTATTTTGTCTTATGCAAAACTTAATATTCGGAAAAGAGAGAGCGAGAGATAAGAGGTCAAGATAAAAAGTAGGACGCTCATTGGAAATGACAGAGGCAGTATTAATCTGATTATTGTCCTTGAACATTATCTTAAGTCCTGAACTGCTCATTCAAAACCAAACCATTAAATTGTGTACCTGCCACCTGGTCATCTGTATCTTTGCCACAGGGATTACTGATTAGTCCCCTTCAAAACTAGTCTAAAAACGACAAAATATTAACCCATTCTTTTCACCCGTCAGTTAATAAGTACTCCGTAAATGGCATTACGTTATATAGCTTAATCCCATATATGTATGAGTAATGATTATTGACATATTAGTTCAATTGTGTTGAGAGTATATAACATGTCCCACATCGAATACCTTGAAAATTTATGTTTAGTATATAATGACTAGGACCAACTGTTTTGAGCTATTGAGTTTGATGTCTTTATATGCTAGATTTGGGCCCATTTTATTCATCTGACAAACTATATAGGAATGAGCACCTACTTGCCAATAAAAAAAAATTCAGGTTAAGCATAAAGCTACCCCATATAAGAAATTCAAATAATCAAATCATAGGCATAGGCGAACTACCAAAGTAGAAAGTTAGACAACAAAAAAAATAAAACGATTCGTTATAAACAAATGGCTCTTATACTAGTAACTAAGACTAATGGTGAGACTCTGCATATACTTTCCACTTTCCAGGCCACTAAATAGTTTGGACTCAACCAGCTGTGCCCACATCACCACAGCACATCAATTCTGTCACTAAATTAAATACCACCCAGTGTAATAATAAGGTTGAAAAAAATACCTCTTGGGCATTTTATCAAACATTGGGGGCGCGTGAAATAATATACCACCATTATTGTTTTTTTAGCAATGGAATATGATTTAGAAACATAAATAAAAAACTAGATTCTCTTGGGTACTTAATCAAACAGTTGGGATGCGTGAAATAATACACTAGCATTATTTATTTTAGCAGTGGCATATGATTAGAAATATAAATGTTGAGTGACTTACAGCTGGGTAATACGGCAAGTAGTACCACTGTCATGAGAACAGTCACATTTAAGGGCTGGGTTATAGGCATCCTCAGCAAAGCTGGTTAGGTCAGTGGCAGCTCCACTGCATACTTCGCCAGTTATGTTCCATCGATAGGCTGCCGAACTTGATGACGAAATCGATGACGAAATCCCCCATTGCCGGAAAATGGAATTCAAGATTCTCGCTGCAAGCACAAGTTACACCTTTGTTTCAAAATGAGAGAGATTTCCCTTTTTATCCATTTTAAAATTATAAAGACATTTTCATTTTTAATTTATAAAGCAACATGAATATGTTAAAATGTTAAATAGTTTATTTTTTTTTTAATTGTTGGAAGTATTATCGTGAATTCTTACAGTACTACTGTAATTTTTAATTTATATTTTGAATAATTTTAAAAATAAAATTATTATAAACTATCGTGATTTGAGATATTTTTAAATTTAAAATCAGATAATAACATAAGGTGGATTAAAACAAAGTTATAAGTTAATTAATTATTATTATAAGTTAATTAATTACTATGACAATAAAAGAAAGTTAATTTGCGATTTGTAAGTTAAGTAAATTTATCTCACATCAACTTGACAGCTAAACCATTGACAATAATTTAAAAGGCCTCATATCACCTTCTTTAATAATTTAAGTACTACTGTATTTTTAATTTATATTTTGAATAATTTTAAAAATAAAATTATTATAAACAATCGTGTTACTTTTTTGATAATTTTAAAAATAAAATTATTATAAACAATCGCAAGGAGTATTTGATAATTTTGTTTATATTACTCATGAAATACATGTATTTTGATTTTGTAAGGATTTCTAATGTTATTTTTGCAATTGGCGCGCGACTATGTGTGCGTTAATCATATTAAAAAATATGAATGATGTTAAAGAGCTCGTCAATAAATTTAAGACAAATATGATACGGGATGGAGTCGAATACTCGTGTTTTGAACGGATAAAAAAAAGTTAGTATTAAAAAAAATAACTAATATAGCTTAGGACTTTTTGATCTGACTGTTTAATATAAATTACTAGCCGCACTATTCGTGTTTTCGGTACTACGGAGAGAAGAGATTGTCGGCGCTAGAGAATGGAGAAGGCAGAGAGCGAGCTCGGGAGGAGGAAAAACGGAGGAAGATCTGAGAGTGAGAGAGAAAGTAATTTTTTTTTCTTTGAAGTTAAAGAGGATATAATGGACGGTGAGATTTATCCAAATTTTTGGACGGTCCTGATGGTTTATTAGGGTAAGCAGGAAATTCAAAATCAATTGTATTTTGTTAGATAGATTATTTTGTTGGAGCAATACCCTTTAACAAAAAATTTCATTGTTCCTCTATTAGTGTGGATTGTTTTGCCCACTTAAATATGGTATACGTTGGACAATAATTGGATTGATTTTATTTTTATGAACTAGTTTTGCGAGAAGCTTTTTTCTTTGAGTTTTAACTCTATATTGGCAATGTTTGTTTACCAAAAACATGCTTGGAATTGGACTATTTGTTTTTATTTAACATTAGTTCAAACTATTTTATCTTATGATGCATCATGGGAGATTGAATAACCCTTCAAATAATCTTATACACTATTTTTGTGTTATTTCTAAGTAGAGGTGCACAAATGCCCTGAGACATGCGGCCTGGCCTTGATCCGACTTAAGTCTGACCTGAAAAAGCCCTGCCTGAAGACCCCAAAGAGACCTTATTTTTTAGCATGTGGCCTACTCTGCCCTGACCTGAAAAAAGGCCTAAGCCTGACTTGACCTGTGGCCTAGAACAGCCTGGCCTGCAGGCCTAGTCACCAGCCGCCAGCCCCAACTCAATCCCCACTTTTGTACAACCCAACTCAAATAAAATAAGCTTGCTCCATCAGCCCAGTCCAAATAAAATAAGTTTTCCATCCATTAGCCCAACTTTTGTGTAATGCAATTAATAGATAGATCCGATCTCTTTACTTCTTTTTCCTTATTATTTTCTTTTTTCTGTTCCATGATTCCATCAAATCTGATTTTGATATGGTGCATCAGATCTAGCACTAATTATGGTTAACTTTTTGTTGAACTAATGCTTCTAATTTAGTCTAATCAATGTAATCATCCAACCTATTGTTTATATAGAATACATCGTCAATTTTGTTCGCCTCAATTAGAGGCAGAAGGATGAGAAGCCATGACCTACCTTAGTGGTGAGCTTCGCAATGGTGTTTTGAGAACCAAAACATGGAAGCCTCCTGATACAAGTTAGCCAAGCTGGAATGATTCGCATTGAAAGTCGTGTAATAGTGCTCTGGATCCATCTCTCTCTCTCTCTCAATACACCGCACTTATGAACAAATGGGTTTTTTTATAGTATTAGATCCAAACAAAAAATATCCGAGGCCAAACAAGCAGAATCTACCACAAAAATATAAAACAAGCAGAGCAATGAAATAGGGGAGGAAACAGATCTTAGAGAAAGAGAGTAGTTGGGGGAAAGAGAGGCTGATTGATTGAGCATGTGAGTGAGGAAGGGGTGGGTACAAAATTTACACCACTATCCAACTCGCCTGGGCCTTGACTTGGGCCTGGCCAGCAGGCTGCCTCAGATCACCATTTCAGTCAATAAGTTTAACCTGGCCTGGTCAACGGTCAAAGCTTGGCAGGCCTAGATCGGACCAGGCTAGACAGCTTGTTTATGCACCCCTGTTTCTAAGGTGGTGTTTGTTTGTGTATGAATGTCTCTTAATTCACCTGCCTCTGATTCGGTCAGAGGCAAATCTTGTTTGATAACTTTTTTTTGCCTCTTAATGCCTCCTAATCGTTAAGACAAAAACTCAAATGTTAACTATTAAGAGTTATCTCTTAATAGTTTATTTAAAATTTATAGATAAAAATAGCCTCAATAAATATTGTACTCCTTCAATTTCAAATTTTAAGATCATTCAAATAAATTTTTTAAATAACTCAGAGCTTAAAATGGTAAAATAGTGTCATTAAGATGTTTTACACTTTTTAGTTATCAAACAATTTTTTAGATTTTTATGAGGGTTTATATATCCATGATGAACTAGGTCAATAGTCCTATTTTAAGCTGTCAAATGACTTTATATGACTAATAATTTCACATTAAGAGACTAAATAGTCCCTCGTTAAAAGAGTAAATAGTCCGAAGTAATCTTAAATCAAGAAAAATACTCCGATCTCAAATATTTTTTTTGTAAACAAACATGAGATTGGGTTATAATTATCTATCAATATTTGTTATTCTTTTTTCTTTGTGCTTTCTTCTTTGTGTTTTTCATGAGTAATATAAACAAAATTATCAAATACTCCTTGCGATTGTTTATAATAATTTTATTTTTAAAATTATTATAAACAATCGTATAAAATTATTTATATTTTTATTATTTTAAAAATAATTTTTTGTATAAGTGTTATTTGATAAGTGCTTGAAATTGCGGTTAATAATTTTATATTTTTATTATTTTAAAAATAATTTTTTGTATAAGTGTTATTTGATAAGTGCTTGAAATTGTGTTTAATTAAATGGCAGGGGATTTTGAAAAGTCAACGGATAATGAGTTATCATTCAAATTAATTGTCTTTTTAAAAAAATTATATAATTTATAATATTAAAAATTATAGTAATTAAAATTAAATAAGTTAATGTCAAATTTGAAATTTAAAATTTTTAAAATTAATTATAAAAAAATAACTCTTAAACTCTTTTTTTAGAAACGAAAGAATTACTCCCTCCGTCCCAAATTAATTGCTCAGTTTTAACTTTTTAAAGTCAAATTGACCATTTTTAAAACTAATCTTTTTACTATTTTTGCTAAAATATAGGTGTAGAGATTATAACCAAAAGAAAGTATATACAATTTATTACTAACCCCAATTTTTATAATTTTAGAAATATATTTATATATGCTTAATTATTAATTCTAAAAATAGTCAATTTGACTTAAAAAAATCAAAACTAAGCAATTAATTTGAGAGAGAGGGAGTACTATTTAATTTTGAAGATTGAATTGAATTCCACAAGG
This sequence comes from Aralia elata, assembly GCA_034770075.1. NCBI lineage: Eukaryota > Viridiplantae > Streptophyta > Magnoliopsida > Apiales > Araliaceae > Aralia > Aralia elata. The sequence goes on from CM068377.1 coordinate 82,766,501, forward strand.
CTTTAGTTAGCCGACATTTTATAACAAGGCCATAACCTAACTGAATTTCAATTGGATTAAGTGGCAAAGTCAGCTTTTACTTGTATCGGTTTTCATATTAACCTTTTACTTGTTGGGCCCTCAAATTTTTATTTAAAAACCTTTAAACTCGCTCACACTTGGTTCAAAAAGAGTAGCAGAATCATCTTGTTTTTCTTCATACAAACTAGCTCACTATTACATTGAATGCGATAATCTATTGGTAAAGTATTATATTTATAAATAAATTTATGTCGAATTATAATTACGAAATTTATTAATATATAAGATTGATAAGAATTATACAAGAGTCTCACTTATTACACATATCTCCAAAAAAATTATAACTAATATTTATTCAAGTAACTGGTAATCAAAAAGTCGACGTAAACTTTCGGAATATATATCATTTTTCTTAATGTATAAATTCTCAACAAAAAAAAAAAAGAACTAGCTCGTTATTTATATTTACGTGAATTCACTAACAAGGTGAGATTAAACAAATTAAAATAAATCTCTAATTTTATTAGTATTTGTGGTACACACTATTTGTGCAATTAAGAAAAAAAATAAGCATTTAAATAAAAAATATAAAAATATGTGAGAAAGAATGAAAGAGATATTTTAGGGATAAAGAGTCGAATATAGAAAAATAAAATTAATATTTGAAATAAAATTGACATAACTTCAAGGCGGTTGTTTTTTTTTCTCTTTTTATATATAGAGATAATATACAAATTGTTGACATGTCATATTTTCGAATTTCTATCTACTCCGGCTGCAAAATCTATAAGAAAAGCAATTTTAATTCCCATTTTGTGGCATTTAATTAAGTGATATTCATAAAACAATTAATAACATTAACAAATTAATTCCCGTTTTGTGGCATTTAAGTGATATTTATAAAACAATTTATATCTATAACAAATGAAAGAAAATACTAAAATTGCATTATGAAAAGCATGCTTATAAACTAGTATGCATTCATACAATTATTGTGAGAATTATCATTAACTAGTCATCCGTACAGTCATGATATGTACTCATCATCTCTAATTAAGTAGATATATTGAAAACAGAGGAGGAGAGAGAAAAGAGCATGCACCTTCGGTAGGATCTGTTGTAGCATTTCTTTGTGTTTGAGCTCCAACTATGGCAATCAGACTGAAGAAGATGGTAGCAAAGTAGAAAACAACTGCCGCCGGCGCCGCCGTGATTACTTTTTTCATTGGAGCAAGATATCAGGTTGGTTGTTGACGATGCAGAAAGAAAGTGTTAATGTTCAGGACTATCTATCTGCTCCCTCCCTTTTTAAATGTGATTTTAGAAAAATATTTTTGTCTGTTAATATTTGTCGCTTAAGAATTTTAATTAAGTATTAATTACTTAGTTTTTAATATTACGTCAAGTATTAAATATAACTTTGGTTCTCTCACTATTTTTTGCCCAATAAATAACACCATTTTTTATAGACAATTGATATTATATTTAATATTATACAATTATTTTTTTAATACTTGTACACAACTGTAAAACGACAACTATTAAAGGACGAATGAAATAGTTAAGATATTCAAAGATGGAATAGTAATTGTAATAGAGTTAGCTAAAGTCAATACAAGAATAATATAGACAATTGATATTATATTTAATGTTATACAATCATTTTTTTAATACTTGAACACAACTCTAAAACGATATATATTAAGAGATAAAGTGAGTAGTTAAGATGTTCAAGGATATAATAGTAATTGTAATAGAATTAACTAAGGTCATTTGTGTACTTTCGTTATAAGTTCGTTAGACTAGTTGTCAGCGACCAGTCACTATAATGCAGTAATCTCTCATTTCACTTTGTAACTTCAGATCAGTGGGAATACAATGTTTGTGGTCTACTTTTTCGTTCTCCACTGAAGACTTCTTACATAAAGAGAGAATCGAAGAAAGAGAGGGGACATATAAATAAAATCAGTCACCACCTTATACGTATTGCGTGTATAAATTATGTGAGATACAATAAAAATTTTATAAAATTTTTAAAAAATTAATATTAAAAAAGATAAAATAATAATATATTTAAAATTATAGGGACAAAAGAGTATAATAAAAAAAAATATGACCCAATTATACTAAACTTTCTTGAAAAGTCTCGTATAAACTTTATAAAATATCTATATATATAATCCAGACCGAGTCCAATGAATCAAATTGGGAAGATAATATTCAAATTTTGATATGATAGGAGAGGATAAATTGGGAAAGCTCAGTGGTTGTGATAATTAATTGATTAATACTGCTACCCAACTCTAGTACTATTAGCTTTTGTAAGATTCCCTTAAGGTGAAATTGTCACCTTATATATTACTATGAAATTTTGTAATTTTTTTTACCGTATTTATAGTAAATATTATATTTGTATTGATCCTACAAACAAGATGCTAGAGGTAATTTTTATTTTATTTTAAGAACCAATTATGTTAGTCCAATGTAATTCTAAAAATACATTGCATCCTACAAGGCCTAGAGAGAATATGGTGAAAAGGTCTTGGGAGTTACTTTTTTTGATGTAGCGCTTGGTTAATACTTATAAAAAATTATTCGTATGTTTCGAGGACTTTGCGCAGTCAAGTTTCAAATATATCGTAAAAATATTACCAATTAGATTTATTCATGTAACTCACAATAAAAAAATGTTCCACAAAGAATATCTGAATTAATATGTAGATTAGTGATGGTTAAAAAAAATTAACCAAAATACATCAATAAAAACTTATATATAGATGAAATAATAATTTTGTAGTAAGATATTATTTCATCTGTATATAAGTTTTTATTGATGTATTTTGGTTAATTTTTTTTAACCATCACTAATTTACATATTAATTCAGATATTCTTTGTGAAACATTTCTTTATTGCGAGTTACGTGAATGAATCTAGTTGGTAATATTTTTACGATATATTTGATACAATAGACTAACCTAATTGGTAATATTTATAGTCTCAAATGATATGATATTAAATAAGACAAAATATATTTTATGATATAACCAATCATTAGTGATTTATCCAACTAATCTAATGGTACTATATCATTTGATAAAAAAAAATTGAAACACCCAAAACGATTCTAAATAGTTCTTCAGCTCATTTCCCTTCATTCTATAAAATAATTCACGAGTGCGTAGACTTCTTGTGAAGGAGCAGACGAAATGGCGGACATAAACACATGTGAAAAGGAGGGCGATGGAGAAGGATAATATTTTTAATATCACTCCTTCCCAAATTAATTGCTCAATTTTGATCTTTTTAAGTCAAATTGATTATTTTTAGAATTAATAATTAAGCACATATAAATATATTTCTAAAATTATAAAAATTAGGGTTAGTAATAAATTGTATATACTTTCTTTTGTTATAATCTCTTTACTTATATTTTAGCAAAAATAGTTAAAAATTAGTTTTAAAAATAGTCAATTTGACTTTAAAAGGTCAAAATTGAGCAATTAATTTGGGACGGAAGGAGTAACTCAGATTAAAACAGTTACACATCTAGGTAACCATATAGAAATTTTGGGTCTAGCAATTCTGGTTATATACACCAATGGATTAATCATTAGAATAATTATAATTAAGTATTAGAATAATTATAGTTATTCTAATGTTTTAATATCCATCACTATTCATAATTAAAATTTATGATGTAGTCACGAGTCTAATGTCATGTGTATTAAAAGAATAAAGTGAGATATTTTAAATTATTATTTAAACCCAAATAGTTTTATAATAAATAGAACGGAAAATTATTTAAGCTCCTTACAAGATTTGATTGGTTTTATACGCCCGTGGTCAGTTTGGATGGGGCAAGAACAGGTCGACAGGGTATGTTATTTCCTTCGAATATCTTACCAACTATTGATATGTCAAATAATCACAACGAAGATAAATGATAGATTTATAATTCAACATATACCCACATCACAATTTCTTCTTTATGCAAACTTGTTAACAATTAAGTTTGGTATATCATTTTTATTTTCAAAAAAACTTTATGTCATATTTTTGTTACATTGCATAGTAAAGATAAAAAATCTCAATCAGTAAGCTATTATCTTTGGTCTTAAGATGTTAAATTTAAAATAAGAAAATTATTTATAATAAATGTAATAAAAAATTATAAAACTTTATAATAATCTATAAACTCCGTTTGTTTCAGTTTTTTCTTAACAACTTCTAGCTTCTGACTCCTGAGAAGCTACATGAGTGGTATTTGTTTCAGCTTTTGGATCCAAAAACTACCAAAAGCTAAAAGCCGAGTACAAACACCTTAATGCATAAAAAAGCTGAAAGCTAGAAACACCTTAATGCATAAAAAAGCCAAAAGCTAGAATCACCTATTTAGGTGTTTCTCAACGCTTAATAAAATAAAATAATATTATTTTTATATACTACATATTATATAATATATACATAAATATTTATATTAATTTAATAATATTTATAATATATTTTTATATATGTTAATATATATATATATATATATATTTTATAATATATATATATACACACACACATATATATTAATACATAATTACATATATATATATATATAAATAATTAACTATATAATATAGGATTTATATTTCAAATATATATTTATTTATGTATAAACAAATAAATATATTAATTAATATTTTGTTACCAAAATCTAGCTTATCAAATTATTTGTCATACATTTATTAATAGATTTTAGAAAATTATAATCAATTTAATAATCACTAGTTAATAACTTTTAAAGAATCAAAATCATAATCGAACCAACTTTTTAAAATAAAAAATAAAAGTAAAAGTTAAAAATGAAGAAGTGGAGACAAACATGGCTATAGTTTGACAACTAAAATTTAACGGCTTTTGTGCGTTTTAAGATTGGACACAGCAATGTGCACAAGTATTAAAGAAATGATTATATAATATTAAATATAATATCAATTGTCTATATTATCTTTGTATTAGAAAAAGAAGGTGTTATTTATTGAGCAAAAAATAGTGAGAGAACCAAAGTTATATTTAGTACTTGGAGTAATATTGAAAACTAAGTAATTAATGTTTACTTAAAATTCTCAAACAATAAATATTAAGAAATAAAACTACTTCTCTAAAACGATATTTAAAAAGGGACGGAGGGAATATTAATTATCTCACGCGCCTTTTGTGGTTAGTTGTCATCTATATAATAAAACAGGACCAAATTTGAATCTTACAATTGACAAAACACAACAACGACTAAGATCTTCCAATTTTAATCTAATGGCTCACGTTTTATCTCACCCCCAAATCCCGCCCAAATTAATCTCGGTTACTATCTTTCACTCTCTCTCATACTAGCTTTTCACATCCATTTCTTCATCATCGTAATCTCTTCCTCTTCCTGAGGGTTTTGGGTCTTTTCTTTACCATTTTCGGGTCATCTTCCTCAGGCAACACAAACTTAGTCTACAAAGGTTGTGCAATGTGACGCCCCCAAATTCGAGTATCAAATACCCGGATCTGGTCATCACGATCCAATACAAACATCCACCTCCAAACAACGTACAATGACTAAATGCGGAATATAATAAACAAATATTGTTCATTCAAAAGGTGTTACTAGTCCCAAGATTCGATAACCTTAATACATAAAGCAAAACATACCCTAAATATTAATCAAGGTTCAAATTACATTGATAGCAAATTAAACTAAGCATAAAAGAAAGTCAGCTACTTGAAGTCTATTACTTCATCTTTTCTTTACCCTTGCCCTTCACTGAAGTCTCGGGTTTAACTGCAATAAAAGTCATGATATAGCAAGAATGAGCAACTAGTTTGCTCAGGAAGTTTAAATATAACAATAAAGGATATATCATGATGAACGGAATATAAAAAGGAATCCAACAATATGAATATCAGAAGTAAGAATAATAACTGCTTTTAAAATAAATGATAGTCAAGTAGACTTTGAATAATAAACTCCTAATGGAATCAATAGTTGATTGACGGGCTCCTTGTATAGGTTGTCTCTATTCTTTACTTGAGGTGTTCTTTAAATTCTTGGTTTTGTTGTATTCATACTTAATTTTTGATATCCAACAGAAAGTAAGTTATTTGAAATTTTTTCCTGATCACAAGGTTGATTCTCTCTCTGTCTGTATGTTTCTGAAGTAAAATATTGAATTCCTGCGATTAATTTTCTAATTAGCGTGGTGTAACAGTGATGGAACATTCATTCTTATTCCTATTTACGTTAGCATATTTGAAGCAGGATCAGGTGGTTTAGATCTACCTAGTACGTAATCTTATATCATTAGTGAAAGTCCAATAGTAATCTAGAAGGGGGTTGAATAGATTATTACCGTTTAAAAAATTATCTTAGGCCTTTTTGAATTTTTAGTTAATCAATTTGCAGTGTTAGAAATAAATATGCAAGACAGTAAAAATTCAATCACACAATACACCGAGATTTGTCTGGTTCACAACATACATCCCGGGTATGTTGTTACGTCCAGTCTCAAGCTCCTCTCCAGGACTTGAGACCCTATTACTCCCAGTAATAAATACTCCTTCAATAAGCGGAGAAGCCTTTATAAAGTTTTGTAGACAAACTTATAACTATTCCCAACTAACTATCTTGGACAGCAAGCTCCTAGCTCCCTCCTCAAGCTTAGTTGTACTTTCCTTTGAGTTCAGTTCTATTCTATGATCTGGTCTTGAAACAACAATCTCTTCTTCACAACATACATCTCGGGTATGTTGCTACGTCCAGTCTTAAGCTCATCTTTAGGACTTGAGATCCTATTACTCCTAGTAATAAATACTCCTTCAATAGGCGGAGAAGCCTTTACAAAGTTTTGTAGAAAAACTTACAACTATTCCCAACTAACTATCTTGGACAACAAGCTCCCAGCTCCCTCTTCAAGCTTAGTTGTACTTTCCTTTGAGTTCAGTTCTATTCTATGATCTGGTCTTGAAACAACATTCTCTTCTTCACCTCACAAGTATACTATAGACCCAACTCCCAGCTAACCTCTCTAAGACTCTAGTCTCGGTCAAAGAATTACTCGTCTTTTTCACAGGTACATAAAATAAACTAATTCTACCCTTTTCCCTTTTTACAAATGATTTGACAGAATTTTGCTTCTAAAGTAAGCAGATACAATTCAATACAAATATATAAAAGTTTAAATAACTTTTATATTTAAGGCTTCTGAAATAAGCAGATAACAGTTAAAGAGCAGATATGTTTATAAAAGTTCAAAGACTTTTATACTTGAGTAAATATGCTTCTTTGTAAGCAGGTGTTTAATTAATGCTTAGTAATAAGAAGTGTTTCTGAATAAGCGAGTGTATAACTTTAAGCTTGAATTAAATAAACTTCTGTATAAGCAGATAAATTACTTTTGTTTAGATTTATAAAGTTTTAATTTTCTTTATATAATAAAGAATACGTTTCTATGGAAAACAGATTTATCTTTAATTTCAGGTATTAAATTTTAAATAACTTTTATAGTTATGCTTCTTATTAAGCAGTTATATATTCACAACAGTTTGTGATATAAAAGTTTAAATAACTTTTATATTATGCAACAAGTATTTTTATGAATAAATAAATTTGTTCAAATACTTGCAATGTCAAATATCAAGTATAATATTTTAACAATTAAAAGATACTTGATATAACAAATAAGATTGTTAAACTCAAAACTATATATAATAATCTATTTTATCTATCCTGTGAATATTAAATAGGGTCACTTGGAATTTCTGAATACTCGTTCGGCTAATTCCTTCACTTAAAAATAATATCTCCGATTCAGTTTCGATTAGTCAACAAAATGACCGAATTTAAAGTTTCACTCTTTGATATTTATATAAATATTTTCGATAGATCAATTAATATTTTAAATACCGGTCGGAAAGATTTCCGAATTGTTTCAGTATTTAAGTGTTGATCTACTTTACAATATTTATATAAATAAATTATATCAATAAGGAGCCAAGTGGAATTTCTGAATACCCGTTTGACTGATTCCTGCACTTAAGAAGAATATCTCCGATTAGTTTCGATTAGTCAACATATGGCTTTTTATTGATATGGATAGATGAAATATATATATATATATATAAATGTGTATGTATATCTATTATAAGCAATTATGAGATAATAATGATAAACAATATAAGAACTTATCTCAAATAATTTGACCAATTTTTCTCTTCTTCAAGAATTCTGAACTTTTAGTAGAAGAGAACTTAAAGCTTCTTGGAGAGAAATTATGTAGGCAAGAAGAGAGTAAGCTTTTCTTATCTTTGAAATTGGTAAGTTGAAAGTGAAGAAAAACTTCCCTATTTATAGGAAATATTTGGCCAAGGGCAAACTTGTAATTTGAAAAATAATTTTGAAATCGATGACTTGGATTGCTTTGAATTAAATCGAATGGTTCGGATGATTAGACAGTTATCAGTTATCACACGGATTGGAGGATGAAAAAAGCTAGCCGACAACTTTCAGGAAATTGATTTATGCAACAATGGTAATTAATGAACATATGTATTCAGTTTAGACTCAGGCTAAAAGCCTATCGATTTTCCTGGGTCCCACCAAAACAACACTAATTCATGCAACCAACGGCAAAAACAATGCTTCAAAAGCCTTTGCAAATTTTAATCACATGGCCCCACATAAATTACTTCAGTTATATTCCAATGCCCAGCACATTCGGTCAAAGGCTAAAGCCTTCCAACTTTCACTCTTTCATTTTAAGCACATGGAACCATTAAATATTCCAAGCTCTCCATTTTATTTTCGGACAATAGAAGGAATAAAGGGTAATGCCTTTTGTTCAAAAATAACTTATATATATATATTATATTCATTTTGAAAACCTTTAGTGAAGAAAAATCATTTAAGGAATATGGACTCTCCTTGCCTTGGGAAATGTTGTTTTATGAGTTAATCTTTTTAACACTTGATATTAAGTTATCAAGGTCAATAAGAAAAATTAATTCAATTTAGGATGAAAAACATTTTTGGTCAAAATAAATAGGATTAAATAAAAACATTTATAGCATATAAATCCTATAGAGCGGATTCTATCCTATTTACTAATTTTATTATTATCATCAAAATATTCCTAAAAGTAGGAGACTTATCAATCTCCCCCTTTTTGATGATGACAATAAACAAAAATATTTTCTGTTAGGACTCCTCCTTAATATATGAAGCTCCCCTTCAAATTATAAACAGTTTTTCAAAAATATTTTTAAATGTTGAAAAATCCATTTACAACAGTTAATATAACAGTTATGATATCTCAGTAGTTTATATTACATGGCAGTTATATATCATCCATCATATGGCAATTTATAGTACTGCTACTAATATTTTTCTTCTCCCCCTTTGTCATTATAAAAAGTGGGTGGGTGGGGGGGGGGGGGGAAGAAAGCTTGAAAAAGCTATCCTGCAGAAAGGTTAGTAGAATATTCCTCAATTAAACATTTTGCAAAGTCAAAGTAATAGTACATGCATAGTTAGTGTAGTTAGTATGTTATTAAATACAATCATCCCCAAATAGTTAGTAAAACCTAATATATATATATATATGTATGTATTACATGCCCAAATAGTTAGAGATCTCGTAAGTTAATAGGAGAAAATTGAAAACCAATGATGGGTAGAAGAGCATCTGAATGGGATGGTTCCTGGGGTTCTAGTGGAGCTGAACTGGTACTAGAAGTGAAGTGATAGGGAGGGATAGATACTTTTTGAGTTTTCAACAAAAATTAAATTAGTTCCTGAAGATGAAGTATTGTTTGTTGCATTTTCCTCAAACTTAATCATCAAATTTCCTTGATTTTGTAACAGAAGATGATTCATGTTACTTAAAGTTTCAACTTGGGAGAAGAAATTGACGTGAGACTCGATATGATCAGAATTAGATCATTTGAAGGTGACCAAAGGTGTTGGTGGAAGTTTAAAATGAGAAACTATGTTGCTGTTTGGAATTGATTGGGATTTATGACATGTGAGATCTATCCCAAAATATTTAAAGAGATGAGACAAAATGATACCCTATCCCATGCAGTTATGATTGTAGCAATGTTCAAAGGAAGTTAAGAGAACATAATGTAGATTATAAGGCATAAATTCATGTAATATGCACCTGATTAGTTCTAAATTAAAAGGACATAAGGTCCTGTCCACTCTAACTGACATAAAGTTATGTCTAATAATTTTTTCAAGAAACTGACATGATGCAGCTAAAAACTCTAAACCAACATTAACTGGATAGTCAAACAAAAGAGCAAGGATTATTTGTTCTGTTACAAGAGCAAGATTGTGTTTGAAAGTCAAACATTCAGTCATGGAATATCTTATTGGATAAGCATATTCATTCAACCTAGGTAACTCTAGCATGGAAGGCCTTAGATGCAATGCATTGATAAGCATCTGCTCATCAACAATGTACTTAGTACCTTGAATGCATGTAGTAATACTAACAACAAAACTAGTTTCATCCCTATTGACATTCATGTGACAATAAAACTTAGCAATTAGGCCAGGATAAATATTTCTATCATTAAACACGACTAGTGACTCCCATCCAATGCTTATAAATTTTTCAAGAAGGTTTGAGAAGCTGTTAAAAGTAATTCCTACACTAGGACATAGACAGTGTCGCATAAGCTTGTACTTAGATTGTGCATGAGAAGTGACTAAATGTGGCATGCAGACATCAGGATGGACCTTAGACAGTAATGCGGACCTTCTACGTTTAGAAGAAGTGCTTTTCATGGTTGTGAGAAAGACAAACAAATATGCAATATGAAACTAAGACTTAGACAAACATGCAAGCTAAGTGTTAGAGAATAGAACAAACAGAATAGATGAAGAGAATAAGACTCAGAGATGTGTAGAATTTGTTTCAAAAATTTGCATTTATATAGGTAACACATAGTTACGTGCAATCTAAAATTAAATGCACAGCTATGAAGAGTAATCGAGTCACATATAGATGAATGGATATGCAGTAATGGTAAGAAAAGATTTACACGAAAGAGCCACCCTTCAGACTGTTTACCAATTTTCCAAGAAATTAGAATATCCAGAACACAATGCTTTTAGATAAAAAAAATACTGTTTAGTATCTTAAATGAGGCTAACTTAGGTAGTTGTATAAAAAGAGATATTTGTTTCAACATAACCATTGACCAAACATTCTAGTTGCAAACAAAAATTTGACTTCAGTTTTTCAAAAAGAGAACGAGAATATTGACAGAGTTTGATAACCAGTCAAGTAAAACCACAGTTAACAACAGTTTCCAGTTACAGTAAGGTTCAATTCGAAGTAGCTAGCCATTTAAGTGCATATCTGAGGTTATACGAAAAAAAAATTAAACCCATTCAGGAGAGTCTAGAATATCAGGTTAGAGTATGATGAGATGAAAGAAGAGTCATCAAATACCAAATACCAGAATTTCTAGAGTATCAGTCCCATCAGAATAATAAAAGAATAACCACACTTGAATAATTTTCCCAACATAGTAGGTTGGACCCAAACAAAAAATAAATAAAAAGGATGAATAATTTGACAATAAGTATTAGGTTTTACCTTAAGAGCTGCATAAGTATTCCTCTTTTTTTTTTAAACTGTAGAATAGGTAAGCACTGATTCTCCATTTCATTTGTCCTTCGTAAAAAAAAATTAAATATTAACCTTTTTTTTTGTAAACTGTTGGTGAAGTCCTGAATCTAAAGTTTGATAATATGTAGATCGGGATAAGGAATATGTATAGATGTAGTTTAAAAATCTTAGCACAGGAGAAGAGAGGAATCAGATCTTGACAGATTTAAGAATATTAAGCAAAAAGAACTGTTAACATATTCAAATGAAGGAATACATCAAACCAATAATGATAGACTGGACCCAAAAAGTAAGAACATATCTGAGATCTTAAAAAATTGTAGACATGTGATTGAGGGGTTTTAGAAATGCTTAATCGGAACAGAACGGAAAAAAAAATTAGAAATCAAAGATTTTGGCTAGAAAGAAGTTAGGATTTTGAGAGATCTTAGATTTTTATTAAAAATATTTTGCAGAGATTTGAGATGATGGAGAATCGATTAATCGGTGTTGATTAATTAAAAACAACTTAGAAATCAAGGATTTTTGTAAAAGCAAATTAGGGCTTGAGAGAGAGAAGAAGAAAATGAATAAAAAAGGAAAAAAAATTCTATTTATAGCTAGGTTAATTTGATCGATCCGATGGCTAGAAATTAATCTCAAAAGAAGGCAACAGTTGTGATGAAACCTGAGATTTAAGTATTTGGGTTGACTGAATAACCCTTGATCCAATGGTAGAGGCGAGCTTGTGCTTTCTTTGATGATCTAACGGCTTCAAATCTGAATCCGTGTGGTGCATTATGATTGGTCCATTTTGAGGGACACATATTGGTATTTTCTCCCCTTAGATTGAATCAACTTAATCCAACGGTTCAGATCCAGTTTGATATATATATATATATATATATATATATATATATATTGGAAAATTGTTTTTAACTAATTTAAGTATTGAAAAAAAATTATTTATAAATATATTTATAATAATATTTTCAAAGAAATATTTTATAAATATATAAATATAAAATGATATATATTACTAATAAACAAAATATTTAAATAATAAAAAATTGATAAATAATATACTTATAATAATATTTTTAAAGAGAATATTTTATAAATAAATAGATATATAATATATATATAGTCCTTAATATAATTGTTTATAAATATTTTTAACTATTTAGATATTAAATAAATACATATTATATATATTAATAAAAAATAAATAAGTAAATATTATATATAAGTAAGAAAAATACTAATTAATAATAAGAAATGCAGAATAATTAAGGGAAAATATCTAGCATTCCCAAATCCATACGTAATTTACAAAATCTTTCAGAACTTAAGGGTTTAGTAAATATATTAGCAATATTTAAATCTGTATCAGTATGCTCTAATTTAATAATGTCATTGTTTACATGATCACGTAAAAAATGATGTCGAATATTTATATGTTTTGATCTAGCATGCAACACAGTATTTTTGCTTAGATTAATAGCACTTATATTATCACATAATATTGACACACATTTAAATTTTATATTATAATCAACAAGGGTCTATTTGATCCACAATATTTGTGCACGTAATATTTGTGCACAACAACGTGCAACAACTATATACTCTACTTCGGTGGTTGAAATAGATACTGAATTTTGTTTCTTAGAGAACCAAGAAACTAAACATCCACCAAAAAATTGACAAGTACCACTTGTACTTTTACGATCAACATGATGACCGACATAGTCAGAATTTGAAAAACAGACTAGATCAAATGATTGACCTTTAGGATACCATAAACCTAAGTCTGTGGTTCCTTTCAAATATCGAAATATTTTTTTTAACTGCAACCAAATGTGACTCTTTAGGATTTGATTGAAATCAGGCACATTTACAGACACTGAACATAATATCAGGTCGACTAACTGTGATATACAGTAAACTTCCAATCATTCCTCTATACTTCTTTGTGTCAACACTTTTTCTATTTTCATTAGCAGTTAATTTATCAGTGGTTGACATAGGGGTATTAAGAGGTTTTATAGACTCTAAACCAAATTTCTTAATCATTTCTTTGCAATATTTGGAGTGAGAAATATGAATACCTTTTTCGCCTTGCTTGATTTGTAATCCTAGGAAGAAGTTTAATTCTCCCATCATGGTCATTTCAAATTCCTTACTCATGCTTTCAGAGAAATCATTACACATAATAATATCAGTAGAACCAAAAATGATATCATCAACATAAATTTGAATAATAAGAATATCATCATTTTTATATTTGGTAAACAGAGTAGTATCGACAGTACCCCTTTTAAAACCATTTTCGAGCAGAAATTTACTTAAACATTACCATGCTCTAGGGGCCTGTTCTAAACCATATAAAGCTTTATGCAACTTATACACATATTCAGGATGCTCAAAATCTTCTAAGCCAGAAGGTTGTTTAACAAAAACTTCCTCTTCAATAACACCATTTAAAAAGGCAGATTTGACATCCTTTTGAAAGTTTAAAATCTTCATGGCATGCAAAAGCTAATAACATACGTATAGATTTAATTCTAGCAACAGGAGCATATGTTTCATCATAACCAATACCTTCGAGTTGATTATACCCTTGTGCAATTAGTCTTGCCTTGCTACGTATAATAGTTCCACTTTCATCTAATTTGTTACGAAAAACCCATCGAGTTTAAATAATGGAAGTATCCTCGGGTTTTGGGACTAACTCCCAGACTTTGTTTCTGGTGAATTGTTTAAGTTCATCCTGCATGGCTATTATCCAATCTTCGTTAGACAGAGCATCTTTTATATTTTTAGGCTCAATTTGAGACAGGAAAGATAAATGATCAGCCAACTTATGTGCTTGTGATCTATTAAGTATTCCTCTATCAATATCACAAATCACATTTTCTAAAGGGTGATTTTTAATAACATGTGATTCTTTGGGTAAGTCATTTAACTGAGAATTGGGATTTTCAAGAGGATTAACATTGACAGGTGGAGATGCATTATCTAATTTTGGTTCCTCCATATTTCTGAGAATATCTTCAATGACAACATCGCTGTCAACTAATTCTTTATATTTGGGAGGAGGCTTAGACTCGTCAAAAGTTACATTCATTGACTCCTCAATAACTAGAGTTCTTTTGTTAAAAACTCTGTATGCTTTACTATTAAGTGAATATCCCAGAAAGATTCCCTCATCAGATTTGGGATCAAACTTTGACACGTGTCCTTTAGTATTTAGAATAAAACACTTGCTCCCAAAAACACGAAAATAATTTATTTTTGGGGTTCTTTTATAATAAAGCTCATAGGGAGTTTTGAGCAAAATTGGTCTTAATAATACCCGGTTTAAACTGTAACAGGATGTTGCCACTGCTTCAGCTCAAAAATATTTAGGAAGACGATATTCATTTAACATGGTATTTGTCATTTCTTGTAAAATTTGATTTTTCCTTTCAACCACACCATTTGATTGTGGTGTATAAGGAGCAGAGAAGTTATGACTTATACCGTGCTCATCACAGAACATAATAAAATCAGAATTGTCAAATTCTCTTCGATGATCAGACCGAATATAAACAATAGAGCTTCCCTGTTAATTCTGAATTTTCTTATAAATAGCAAAGAAGAAATTTATAGCTTCATTTTTAAATTTCAGAAAATTAACTCATGTAATGTAAATCTAGAATAGTCATCGACCAAAACTAGAACATATACAGCACCACCCATGCTATGTTTAGGAATAGGTCCTACTAGGTCCATATGTAGGAGTTCTAAAGGTCGAGAGGTTGACACTGTGAGTTTGGGTTTATGAGATGCATGTATTTGTTTTCCTAATTCACAGGCTTCACAAATATGATCTTTTAAAAACTTCAGTTTTGGAAGACTACAAATATGGTCTTTAGAAAAAATGTTATTGATAAGTTTCATGTTGATGTGTCCTAATCTACGATGCCAAAGCCATGGATCATCATTTGCAGACACAAGACAAACATTGTCTAAGTGAGAATATGCATCTAGGTCACACATGTATACATTCTGATTTCTAGGGCATAATAAAACCAATTTAACAGATTGATCAAATATTAAACAATTATGAGGACTGAAAGATATTTTGAAACCACTATCACATAGTTGACTAATAGATAGAAGATTGTACCTGAGTCCTGTGACTAATTGTACATTGAAAATTGTTATGTGTTTATTACCAACACTTCTAATTCCAATTACTTTACCTTTGTTGCTATCTCCGAATGTTACTTCACCACAGTTTGTGGCTTGTATGTTATTTAGTTTTGATTTATCTCCCGTCATATGTCTTGAACAACCTCTATCAAGATATCATTTATTTGTACTAGTATCAGCTGCAAGACATACCTACAATATATACTAATTTCACGAACTGGTACCCTTTAATAAGAATGGTCTTTTGGGTAAGTTTTCTATTTTGTATAAGGAACATTTTTGTTTTCTTTAACAAAACTGGGTATAGGATAACCAGTCCTAGTAGACACAAGCATTTTATGAGTAGGAGGTCTATAAAATGCATGATTTATTCGATAAGATCTTTCATTTTTCTGATAATTATAGAATTCTTTTCTTGTATTCTTCATAGTAATAGGTGTAGTGTAAGTTCCTTTTGGAACCCAAATTATTTTTCCTTTACAGTTTTCATTTCGAGCATTGCACATGTGAATATAATGACCATTTCGATTACAGTAAGTGCATTTAGTAAAGGGAGATGTATGACTTTTTTTCTTTACTTTTAACACGATAAAGCCCCTTATCTTTTGTTTTATTAGATTCTCCAATATATCCTAATCCTTCTTTATTAAAGCCATATCTTTGTTGATTAAGCATGACATCAAGATTTTCTTTCCCTTTTGTGAATTTAATAACTATAGTGCTTAAATCATCACGTTCTTTAGTTAATACCTTAATTTGCTCTATCAAAGAAGAATCTACACTTTGTTTTTCTAATTCTATCTTTAGAGATGAATTCTCAAGCTTGAGATTCTTAATATCTTCATTTAACACTTGATTTTGTATCTGAGTATCCTCATTAATTACAACAAGCATTGAATTTTCAAATTCAAGATTTTCAATAGAAATAATGAGTGTTGAATTTTCTATCTTAAGATTCTTATTTATTTTTCTTATTTTTTCTAATTCTTCTTTTAGTAATTAATTTTTTTGAAGAATCATTTTCTAGTTTTTCTTTTTCTTCTTTTAAACTTTCATTAATAACAATTAAATTTGAATTTTTAATTTCAAGATTTATGTTAGTCTTAATTAATTTTTCTAATGAAATTTTTAGTTTAATAAAATCTTCTTTAATAATTTCATTATCTTCATATAGACAGTTATAAGCTTCTTGTAATTTATGATGTTCTTCATTTATATTATCTAGAGTATATGTGATAAATGATGTACTAGGTAATTGAAGTTCAGAATTTACCTCAGATTTGGTGATGAATCATTGTTTGCCATTAATCATAGATTTGCAATTTTCTTAGTTTGTTCAACAGTTCCTTCTTCGTCGCTTAGATCCCAACCTTTCTCAGCTACTAGTACTTTGTTGTTGACTAGTTTTGACAGTCCTTTTTGAAATGTTCAGGCTGGTTGCATTCAAAACTTGTATTTGAATTTTCATTTGAGCTAGCATTTCTGAAGTTGCTGTTATTATTTGCTTTGAAGTTTCCTCCTCGTGTTTTTGGCCTGAAGACTCGTTTGCCCTTGAAGTTGTTGAAATTGTTATTTGTCTTCAAAAGACCTTTCCCATATTTCTAGCTTTGCTTTGGATCACTTTGCTGTGTTGTCTTGATAACAAAGCGACTTCATTATTATCTAAACTCAAGAGTTCTTCATTTAGCTCCTCATCGTCGCTTTCTTGATCTACAAGAAGAGCTTTGAAAGCAATTCCTTTTTAGGTCTGTATTCGATCCTGCTTTTTCGACTAGCATGTCGACTTCGTAAGCACGAAGGTTTCCAATAAAGCTATCAAGAGGATAGACAGTTAGATCTTGCATTTCCTTGATGGCTGTAACTTTCATTTTCCATACAGATGGAAGGGCTTTGAGAATTCTTCTGTTTTTCTCATTAGTTGTGTAAGCCTTCCCTAGTTGTTTTAGCTCATGAATGATTCTGGATAAATGTATTCCCATATCAATGATTTTTTTCACCTTCTTCCGGTTTGAAACTTTCATACTCTTGGATTATAGCATCTTTTATGGTTTCTTTGATATGTTTGGTTCCTTCATAGGTTATAATCAATTTTTTCCAGATTTCTTTAGCATTCTTGCAATTGCTAACTCTTTTCTATTCTTTTTCAATGAGAGCACTAGTTAGCACTTGTTCAGCTCTGGATGCTATATTCATAGCCTCTTCATCTTTAGTGGTGAACTCATCAACATATTTTTCAACAATCTTTTCTCCTTCAATTTTTGTGGGAACTTTTATAACTCGTTCTATTGTAAGCCAAACTTTGATTCCTTGTGATTTGGCAAAGATTTTGAATCTATTCTTCCAGGTGGCAAATTTTGTGCCATCAAAAAGTGGACGTCTAGACATTGATAGTCATTATCTGCAACCAATAGCATTGTAGGCTATAGATGGATCTACTCTTAGATATGCCTGTATTCACACAACAAACAAGTTAAAGAGTACCGCTCTGATACCAATTGAAAGTACAATAATAATCTAGAAAGGGGGTTGAATAGATTATTACCGTTTAAAAAATTATCTTAGGCCTTTTTGAATTTTTAGTTAATCAATTTGCAGTGTTAGAAATAAATATGCAAGACAGTAAAAATTTAATCACACAATACACAGAGATTTGTCTGGTTCACAACATACATCCCGGGTATGTTGCTACGTCCAGTCTCAAGCTCCTCTCTATGACTTGAGATCTTATTACTCCCAGTAATAAATACTTCTTTAATAGGCGGAGAAGCTTTTACAAAGTTTTGTAGACAAACTTACAACTATTCTCAACTAACTATCTTGGACAACAAGCTCCGAGCTCCCTCCTCAAGCTTAGTTGTACTTTTAGTTCAGTTCTATTCTATGATCTGGTCTTGAAACAACAGTCTCTTGTTCATCGCACAAGTATACTAGAGACCCAACTCCCAGCTGACCTCTCTAAGACTCTGGTCTCGGTCAAAGAATTACTCGTCTTTCTCACAGGTACATAAAATAAACTAACTCTACCCTTTTCCCTTTTTACAAATGATTTGATAGAATTTTGCTTCTAAAGTAAGCAGATACAATTCAGTACAAATATATAAAAGTTTAAATAACTTTTATATTTAAGGCTTCTGAAATAAGCAGATAACAGTTAAAGAGCAGATATATTTATAAAAGTTCAAAGACTTTTATACTTGAGTAAATATGCTTCTTTGTAAGCAAATGTTTAATTAATGCTTAGTAATAAGAAGTGCTTCTGAATAAGCGAGTGTATAACATTAAGCTTGAATTAAATAAGCTTCTGTATAAGCAGATAAATTACTTTTGTTTAGATTTATAAAGATCTAATTTTCTTTATATAATAAAGAATGTGTTTCTATGGAAAACAGATTTATCTTTAATTTCAGGCAGTAAAGTTTAAATAACTTTTATAGTTATGCTTCTTATTAAGCAGATATATATATTCACAACAGTTTGTGATATAAAAGTTTAAATAACTTTTATATTATGCAACAAGTATTTTTATAAATAAATAAATTTTTTTCAAATACTTGTAATGTCAAATATCAAGTATAATATTTAAATAGTTAAAAGATACTTGATATAACAAATAAGATTGTTAAACTCGAAAATATATATAATAATATATTTTATCTATCCTGTGAATATTAAATAAGGTCACTTGAAATTTTTGAGTACTCGTTCGGCTGATTCCTTCACTTAAGAAGAATATCTCCGATTCTGTCCCGATTAGTCAACAAATGACCGAATTTAAAGTTTCACTCTTTGATATATATATATATAAATATTTTTGATAGATCAATTAATATTTTAAATACCAGTCGGAAAGATTTTAGAATTATTTCAGTATTTAAGTGTTGATCTACTTTACTATATTTATATAAATAAATTATATCTATAAGGAGCCAAGTGGAATTTCTGAATACTCGTTTGATTGATTCCTTCACTTAAGAAGAATATCTCCGATTCAGTTCCAATTAGTCAATATATGGCTTTTTATTGACATGAATAGATGATATATGTGTATATATATATAGATATATGTGTGTGTGTATTACAATTTGTATTTGTATATCTATTATAAGCAATTATGAGATAATAATAATAAACAATTTAAGAACTTATCTCAAATAATTTGACCAATTTTTCTCTTCTTCAAGAATTCTGAACTTTTAGTAGAAGATAACTTAAAGCTTTTTGGAGAGAAATTATGTAGGCAAAGAGAGATTAAGCTTTTCTTATTTTTGAAATTGGTAAGTTGGAAGTGAAGAAAAACTTCCTTATTTATAGAAAATATTTGGCCAAGGGCAAACTTGTAATTTGGAAAATATTTTTGAAATTGATGGCTTGGATTGCTTTGAATTAAATCGAATTGTTCGGATGATTAGACAGTTATCACACGTTTTGGAGGATGAAAAAAGCTAGCCGATAACTTTCAGGAAATTGATTTATGCAACAATGGTAATTAATGAGCATTTGTATTCAGTTTAGACTCAAAGGCTAAAAACCTTTCAATTTTCCTAGGTCCCACAAAACAACACTAATTCATGCAACCAACGGCAGAAACAATGCTTCAAAAGCTTTTGCAAATTTTAATCACATGGCCCCACATAAATTACTTCATTTATATTCCATTGCCCAGCACATTCGGTCAAAGGCTTTAGCCTTCCAACTTTCACTCTTTCATTTTAAGTACATGGAAACATTAAATATTCCAAGCTCTCCATTTTATTTTCGGATAACAGAAGGAATAAAGGCTAATGCCTTTTGTTCAAAAATAACTTATATATATTATATATTCATTTTGAAAACCTTTTGTTAGTTCCTAGGGACACAATAGAGATCTAGAAGGGGGTTGAATAGATCATTTTTAAAACCATTTTACTTTTATTATTGAAGTATAACAGTTATGATTAATAGAATCAATTCATGCACAGTGGAATATACTTTAATAACCCCTTCAAAGATATAAACATAATCTCAGTTCTATAAATAATTTCAGGATATGGTTGATAGCAGATATGACAGTTATTGTGCATAAAGTAAAAGACTTAAAGTAAATGACACAAGAGGTTTTAAGTGGTTCGGAGACTGAACAACTCCTACTCCACTTTTCTACTTCAACAAGTAGGAAATCCACTAAGAGTTTAGTCACCAAGACGCTCCGCCCTCTTCAAGTCCAACAGACAAGAGTTATTTTTAGTCCCTCAGACAAGGATCCTCTGACCCTCTTCAGGCCTAGTAGACTTGGAACTCCAGTTCATTAAGAACTCTTCAAAGCCAGCAGCCTTGGAACTCTGTAGACTAAGACTCGCAGCCTTAGAATCTCTTGTAAACTTCGGTACTCAGCAAGTCCAGCAGATTTGACTTTGGTTTAGTCACTTAAGACAAGGACGCTCCGCCCTCTTTGGTGTGTTATTTGTTGTTGGATTGTGCTGCTAAGATGAACTTTGATCTCCTTCATCTTCAAGTACTTAGTAGCTGTTGGTGATCATCTTCTGGATGCTGCTGATGTTTGACATTGATACTCTTCTCCTTCTGGTATTCAGCAGATACGAATGATCGCTCTTGATGTACTGCTAAGTTCTTCATATGCTTTGTACGTAGCAGTCTTTGAACACTAGTTGTCTTGTGTACAGAATCTGTTCTGTATCTTCTTATCTTCAGCTTGGAGTGTTCATGGTTGATCACATAGTTGCTTTTCTAGATTTTCTTTCAGCTCTAGTTACTCTTAATCTTGGCTTCTTGGTTATTCGACTCTTAGCTCATATGACAGCCCTTTGGCATACTTTTGATGTTACAGTGAAGCTTTCAGCAGATTTGTTCATTCGGTGTTCTTGCTCTCGTTTACTCCACATTTTTTGTTCTTTCTTGCAATCTCGATGCATTTTGCCAGATATAGATCCCGTAATCTTTTCCGTTTGGAATCCTGCCGTAGATAGTTTCCCGTTGCAAAACTTCCCGCTGGAGATTCCTTTTTCTGTAGACTAATGAATATTTTACTCCTTAAAGTCTGCTAGTGATGGTTGAGTCAGCTTCTATTAACTGGTACCAAGATAGTGGAGTCATGTGTGCTGACTTTTGCTGCAGTAAACATGGTTGTTTGAACCCCACTGAGATTGGTTCCCTATTTTTCTTATTTAAGTACTCAGCTGCTCATCTCGGGATAATTAACCTAAGTGCTCTGATATCTTCAATCTTTGTTGGCATTTACTTACTCTACGATCAACTGGGTTGTAGCCTGTTGCTTCTGATCGTAGAGTTATCTGCTAGCTTCATAATGTGGCCTTATGATCATGCATGGTGTACACTGCCTTGGAGTTCGTAGAGTGGCTGACTGCACCTGCTTTACGCTTTAATATGTTTCTTATTATTCTCAGTTGTGCTTCTTGTGCTCTGTGATCTCCATTGTGCTTTACGTTCTCAGAGCATAAGTTTATGATCTTGCTGAGCTTTTGCTGCAGCTAGCTTATCATAGAGGACTGCTCTGTGTTCTTCAGGTGTTAGCTCGCAGACTCTTTCTTATCATAAAGGACTGCTCTATGATCTTTAGATGCTAGTTTCATTCTTACAGAGGAATGCTCTACGTTCCTTAGACATTGTCTCTGCTGTTTATGTCATAGAGGACTGCTCTATGATCTTCTGATGTTTTAGCACTTTCATTTATAGAAGACTGCTCTACTATCGTCAGACATTATCTCTGTTGTACTTTGTTTAGGCTGCCAGAGTATCTTTGTCATTTTTGGCTTAACTCTACGATTACTTGATCAAACTAATGCTTTGTCACTCTATGATCTTGTCTAGGGTGCTAGCCGTAGAGTCTTGATGGAATCGTAGAATGTATATTTGAGCTGCCCTGTGATCTCTGTTAGGACTTGATGCTTCAGATGTACTTAGAGATCTTTGTTTGTCTGATAGCTCATGAACATGTTACTTAGTAGTCTTTATAAAGATTGCTACTTTAACTTTGAGTGCTCAGGCAGAGGTTACTCTATGTTGTTGTTTGATTGTAGATTGTTCATGGGAGTCGTAGAATGACTAACTATATTGACTCTATGAACCCAGGAACAAGAGCTCTATGATGCCGAATGAGCCCTGCGACAGGCCGAGCCTTACTCTACGTTTGCCTTGCAAGCTCTGCGATGACATGCTCAACTCTACGTCTGTTCTTTGATCACACCAGAGTTGCTCTATGATGCCGAGATGAAACTCTGCGTATGCCTGACCCAACTCTACGATGCGACTGGCCGATCTTCACTCTACGTTTTCCTAGCAAACTATGCGCACTTTTAAGTTGATTGAACTCCAAGTTGGCTGACTGCTCTACGATCCTTCATTGGATGCTTTATGATGACTTGTGTAGTACTCAACGATCAGTCTAGCCTTTGCTTATTACATATATTATTTCAGCTCGTAAGATCAACCTAACAAGTTTGATCTTTTTCTATTCTAAGTCCTTTGTACATCAACTTTATTAAAGGACTTTACAATACTCAAAGTTACAAATATGCTTTGATCAGATAGATGTTAATTCGGCTTAGATCAACCTAACATATTTCATCTTTTCATTCTAAGTCCTTGTACATATATATTTCATGAAGGACTTTACAAGACTTTATTAGTTTGAATGTTCTTCTTATCATTTTATCATCAAAGAAATCACATATACCGAATAATGGTAATCTCATTCAGATCTTTTAACAATCTCCCCCTATGAGAATGGACTTAATCGTCTCATGCAGATTCCCAACACCTTTAGTGAAGAAGAATCATTTAAGGAACAGGGACTCTCCATGCCTTAGGAAATATTGTTTTATGAGTTAATGTTTTTAACATTTGATATTAAATTATCAAGGTCAATAAGAAAAATTAATTCAATTTAGGATAAAAAATATTTTTGGTCAAAATAAATAGGATTAAATAAAAATATTTATAGCATATAAATCCTATAAAGAGGATTCTATCCTATTTACTAATTTTATTTTTGTCATCAAAATATTTCTAAAAGTTGGAGACCCATCAATTAGTATAACAAAAACAAAGAAAACCAAAGTTGAAGTCACTATGTTGAGTCGTTATGGAATTGTTTGTCTTGAATAAAAGTATTAAAGTTTGCTAGTTGCAACTCTTTTACTGTGGCCAGTAAAAATGTTGCACAAGCCTTCTTCGTTTATGTCATGAAGACGGTATTTTTTTTCCCTTATTCTGATCATGTAGAAAGAGAGGGCAGTAAAAACAATATATTTGCTTTCCTTGGCCCAATTCATTGGATTTTTAAAAAAGAAAATTGCAGAACACTATTATATTTTCACGCACCATTGTTTTTAGTTGTTCAACAATCTCTGCTCATTTAGGGTGTGCGCATTGAAGATGCAGAATGTATATTCATTATAGCTAGAAATTGCAGAACAACAAACTTGTCGAGGCCAAACAAATTTATTACAGGTGATTTAGTAGGCGCTTCTCTCTGAAGTATGTGTTTATGTGTTGTTTGGAGGATTAACCATGTATGAGGTGTAAAAAGGTAGTTACGTTTATATGTACGTGCTATTGTTGAGCATTGTTTGGAGGATTAGTTATTTTGACGTGTGTGTTGGTCGTTGTGATTTATATGTATGTATTGTTGTTGAGAAAAACTGGTTGGAAACAAGTACAGGTAAAAACGAAAAAAATATTTTAAAAAAGGGATTATTTCTGACGGAATAAGCTAATTATGACGGAATTTTAATTGGAAATAATCTTCCTGGATCAATTTAAAACCAATACGTGGCAAGATATTTCCTACGAAAAATTTCGACAGAATTAAATTTCGTCGGAATTACCATTATATTGACGAAAATTTCGTCGGACATAATTCTGTCGATCGAGACTACGTATTTTTGATGAAATTCTCGACAGACTTAACCCCGACCGATTTATATTCGACTGAATTTCTAACGGAATATTCCGTCGAAAATATCCTTATTCCGACGGAAATAAGACTTTTCCTTGTAATGATGTCTCACTATTATTCCACGTGATTGACAGTTTCAAACACGTCTTCAATCATTTCCTTAATTTTCAGTTTAGCTGGATGTCTTTGTCTGAACGCCATCAGTTAACTAAAATCATCCATTGATGTCTAGTTAACTGATTCAAGCACTTAACCGAAAATTACTTAACCCAAAACTAAAATTTTGGAATTTGGGTGTAAACAACATTGTTAAATAGGATATTTCAGAAGGAAATATTTTATCATATAAAAATCATTGTATACAATATTAATATATTATTAGTAGAATTAATATTAATATAGTATAAACAAAAAGTATAAATAATATAATAATTTATAACAAAACAAAGCCTGTACTTCGTACAGGATCATGAGCTATTCAACTATATAATTAAAAGTACAAATTTGGTTCGGTTTGGTTTCACTAATTTTTGGTTTAACCATATTAGCATAAGTACTATCCAAATTTGTATCAATTAAATACTATACAAATTTAAAAATATTCCGATATCTAAGAAGAATAGAAAAAAGATCATCTTTTTCTTTCCTTTCAAATTAGTATAAGTACTATACAAATTTGAATAATTACTACAAGTTATCCATCAACAGTTATCAATAATTACTACGTTATCCATCAATAGAACATCTTCTTAATAGTTTTATTTAGTTTATATATCTTAATAAATTTATATAGGATAACTTTATTGCTACAATTTTATTAAAATATTAAGATGCATGTCAAAAACCCTCTTAACATATCACGCGACTTAATTATATTAATATTAGTCGTGAACTTTATTATTAAATTAATATCCTAACTAATTTAATTTATTAAAACTTAGAATTTTATCAAATCACATGATTCATTGTATTAATAATATAT
Organism: Aralia elata; assembly: GCA_034770075.1. Taxonomy (NCBI): domain Eukaryota; kingdom Viridiplantae; phylum Streptophyta; class Magnoliopsida; order Apiales; family Araliaceae; genus Aralia; species Aralia elata. The sequence goes on from CM068377.1 coordinate 82,792,270, forward strand.
GTGAATTCTTTTTTTTACATGAATATATATATATATATATATATATATGTGTGTGTGTGTGTGTGTGTGTGTGAATTTGAATAATAATAAATATAACATTAGTTTCCTAACTAATTGTCATAATAAAATTAAAACGTATTAAAACTTGAGTTTCATAATTCTATTCAGATTAAAATTTCAAGCAAATTTTGTCAATATAAACGCTAATATAGAATTCCATTACAAACTTAAATAAATATAAAAATAAAATAATTATTTTCTCATAATCATAACTAAATAAATCTACAATAATCCATTCTAATATTTAGCTTAACAATTGACTGACAGAACCTAAATATATAATTCATTCATTACTTATTTTAATAAACATTTAACTATTTAATAACGACAACTATGTTCTCGAAATCATAACTAATTTTTTTTAATTATTAATATAATGAATTATTATTTATGCCACCTGTGCTTCGCACGAGGTTGGTGAGCTTGTATATAATAAATAGCATAAAATAGTATATCAACCCTAAAACTTAGGAATGATCTTACAACTCTAAAATGTTGGAATACAAACCTAAACTCTAGTAAAAGAAACTATTTTTTCATCTGTTATTTAATTTCAAAATATTTTCATCTACATTCTTACTATCATAATTATATCAACATCTCTTATTCTTATATATTTTCTAATTTAGTTAGTGTTCTTTTAAAATTCATATTATTGATAACTATAATATTTTGTTAATAATAATTTTCTATTGGTAAATTATATAAGTATAATTATCTTAGTTTAATTAAGATTTTATTACTGCATAAATTGATGAACATAGGAATATAGAAACAAATAAATCATTTGAAAGAGGAATACTAAAATTTATATTATATAAGTAGAAGAATTATTATTGTAGATTTTTAAATTTACTTAATATTTCATCAATAATTAGTTATACATTATTAGTTAAATAGGATATTTCAGAAGGAAATATTTTCTTTATATGAAAATCATTGTGCACAATATTAATCTATTATTAGTAGAATTAATATATTATAGTATAGTATAGTATAGTATACAAAGTATAAATAATACAATAATTTTATAATAAAATAAAGTTCATGCTTCGCACAAGATCATGAACTAGTTATAAGTAAAACGACAAAGTTTTATTCTATTGTATTCTATGATTGTTTTTGGGTGTACCTATATGTATATATATACATATACATATATATATATATATATATATATATATATAGAGAGAGAGAGAGAGAGAGAGAGAGAGGGAGAGAGAATCAAGAGCATACCCCCTAATATGACACACCAAGCATACTCCTTTTAGCGACGAACCGAACCTATAGCGACAGACCGAACCTATGACGACGGACCAAATCGCCGCTTAGTACTTAGTATTTATGTGTTTTTATCTTAGCTTTTGTGTGTTTTTCTTTTTATTCAAAAAAAAAATTTAAAGGGGGTATGCTTGGTATGTCATATAAGGGGGTATGTTCTTGATTCCTCTCTCTCTCTCTCTCTATATATATATATACATACATACATACATACCTCCATCCAAGTTAACTTATCCTAGTTTGAACACATCTATTAAGAAAGAAAAATCTCCAAATTACTCGTCTTAACTACTCTATTATCATCTTTTTTATTTTAATTAAGGGCTAATGACAAAACTGTCCCCCCAAGTTTGGACGAAAATCAATTGATACTCAAAATTTGGGAATCTGCAATCAATACCTCTAAGTATTTTAAAACAACAAAAGTGTTCCTTTTGGTCGGAAAACCAAATTATTCGCTAGAAAATGTCACGTGTCAGGGAGAGAGGAGAGAGAAAATAATAAAAAAAGATTTTTTTTCTTTATCAAATTTCTCTCTTCTTTCTCTTTCTATTTCCTCTCTCTTTCTCCTTTTCTCTCTCCTCTCTTCTCCCAACCTTCTCTCTTTTTCTCCTCCTCCTTTTCTTTCTCTCTCCTCTCTCCTCTTTCTCTCTCTCTCTTCCCCTCTTCCTCCATTTATTAATTAATTGATATTTTTTTTATTTTATTTTAAATTGTAATAATTTTTTGGAGTATATACTTGTATAAAATCATAATACATGTATGCATATATTTAAAATGTATAATACATAAAAAAAATCAATGATAAGAAGACACAATTAAAAACAAGATCATAACTTATTTATAAAAAAAGCAATTACAGAATAATAATAAAATCAAAAAATTAAATAAATTCTATTTGATAAAGAAAAAGAAAAAAAATAAGAAATTTTTTTTCTTATTTTTTTTCTTTTTCTTATTTTTTTAAGAAAAAAGAAAAATAGATTCTTTTTCATTTTTCTTATTTTTTCTTCTAAATTTTCTTATTTTCGTCCAAACTCGGGGGGACAGTTTTGTCATTAACCCTTTAATTATCTCCTAACTCTTTCTTAAAATACTAAAATTGAGGAGAGAGAGAGGGAGGGAGGAAAAGGTGTGTGATTGTACTTCTAATGTGAAAGTTAATAGTGTTACTTTTTTTTAATGTATATTATGTAGTTTTTAATGAATTTATATAAAGTTAAATGCGGAAAGTATTGAAAAAATAAAGTTAAAAATAGTACTATTAAAATAGAAAGAAGACAAATAGATTTGGAAAAACTAGAAAAGAAATTAAGACAAGTAAATTTGAACGAAAAAAGTAATAAATTATATATGTGTGGATACATGTGGTGCGGTGTGGTATCCACATACGTGCGAATACTAATTTTAGAAAACTACACCGCGTATCCACACCGCACCACAACGTGCGTATTTTGCTGATACAATGCGGATATAATTACAAATGTGGATTCTTGCTCTCTACTATCCACTGCCAGCTTCTTTGCACGCTTTAAACTTAAAAGTATTGCCATAGCTAGGTAACATCAAATCCTGATCTAGTACTAACAAACTCTAATATTCATCAACCTGCAGCATTTATGGCTGTGTGCTTGCTTATCTTGAACAATGACATGCAACAGCAAGTACACCACACCAAGGATACGCTTTTCAAAATTTTCAATCTCAAATACACATATCACCGTTACATTTGTTGTTCAACACCATAGTACGTGAGTTCGTAGAAATTATTAAATATCAATACAACGATCACATGTTTTTGAGACACATTTGAGATGCTAAATTTAAAATCCCTAAGATTATCTCTGCACAATTAACGGTTGAAATTAAAAAACCCCATTTTGATGAACCATAATTAATTGCCGACTGATCCACTTTTCATACACATCCAACTTTGAATTTGGACTCTAATCAAACAAAGAAAGAGAGAGTACAAAAATTGAAATTAATTCTAGAAATATGGCAGTCGGGTATATCAATGTGCTGATTGTGTTGATGGAACATCATAAGTTTGTTTTAAGAAAAATATTGTTCCAAAAATATATTTTGAATTTATGAGTCGATATATGCACTACATTTAAGCATAGTGGAGACAATAAAAAATATACGTAAAAAAGCACGTCATATGATCCAGGATGGTTAGATAGTGTTGGGGTGTTTTTTAGGATTCAAATATACGTTATTAAGTAATTAATCAACTTATCTAAAAGTTTAAGTTATTAGAAAGAGATCTCAATAATGTATATCAAATTCATTAGGATTAGTAGGCCTGAATTGGGCTCAATTTTTTATATTTGGGCTTCGTGTTTGTTTTGGCAGGCCATTCCAACTCATGGAGTTGCTTCAGGTTATGCAGCTGAAGGTGTAATATTTAAGATTATCATCACTTTTGCTCGCCTACACCGTCTGCGCCACCGCTGCGGACCCCAAGAAGGGCTCGCTCGGAACCATTGCACCCATTGCGATCGGTTTCATTGTGGGTGCAAACATCTTAGCCGTTGGCCCATTCAGCGGTGGTTCAATGAACCCGGTCCATTCATTTGGGTCTGCTGTGGCTAGCGGAGATTTCTCCAATAGCTGGATCTACTGGGTCGGCCCACTCATGAAGAATAAGGGACAAAGCAGAATATATTGTTCTGCTTTGTAATATGGGGATCCTGAATTAAGAATTTATTAAATAAATATGGTTGTGTTTTTGATATTATGATATGGAAATTTCATTATTCATGGATTACTTTTTGAGTTGTTTAATTCTGATAGTTCCTTTGATTGACTTTCTATTTTCTATGGGGATAGTGGAAAAAAAAAGTCTTCAAAATTAAAAGCTTAACCATACAATATTTAACTGGATATAATCATATTGTTATAATTTTTTATACACTCAAATTCATATTGTTTTTATATTGACATATGTTAGTATTAGTCTGCAAAGAATTTTGTTACTCAGTTTTTCTTTAGTGTTTCTTGGCATCTTGCTCTTACAAGGGGTATTTTGTGCAATTAGGAATCGAAAAAACTAAATTAAATTTAAAATTAATAGTGATGGGTGGGGATTTTTTGTGGAAAGAAAGAAAGGGTATTTTCTTGATTTTGATTTTGCTGCTTTAATTATTCTGACCTGGGAATTGTTGGGTAATTTCTTGCCTTGTTCTTGCCCTTACAAGGGTTATTTTGTTGAATTTAGAATGAAAAAAAAATAAAATAAAACAAAATTTAATTTTCTAGTGATGCCTGGGGATTTTTTTATTTGTGGGGGGGAGGGTGGATGATGAAACTTAAACTTTAACTGTATATTAACAAAGGTGATTATAATACAGCAGTACACGAATGAATTGTGTGCCAAAATATATACAAAGATTACAAAGCTATTCTAGGAAGGCTAGCTAGAATCTTGGCTGAAATATTGGGACTGTTACAAGACTTGATTCTTGTGTTTAATCCGACTGTTATACCCACAAATGTCGTCTAATTATCTTTGTGCTGATCTGGTGCTTGATTTATGGTGATATCTCTGATACGCCCCCGCAAGATAGGGCTGCCATCCGCAAGTCCAATCTTGGTTCTGAGCTGTTCTGTACGTTGCTTGGACAACGGCTTTGTGAGAAGATCAGCAAGCTGATCTTGAGTGTTAACATGATGAACTTTCAGCATGCCTTTTTGAACCATATCTCGAACAAAATGCAGGTCTATTTGGATATGTTTCATCTGAGAGTGTTGAACGGGGTTGAAGCCAAGTTGTGTTGCACCCAAGTTGTCACAAAGCAATTTTGGTGGTGAAGAAATAGTTAAGCCAAGTTCCTGAAACAGTGATAATAACCAAATGGTTTCACATGCAGCATTAGCAAGAGCTCTATACTCCGCTTCAGTCGATGATCTTGCAATGGCTCGTTGTTTTTTTGAACTCCAAGAAATTGGATTCTGACAGAGGAAGCATATGTAGGTAGAGGTAGAGCTTCTATCATCATAATTTTCAGCTCAATCAGCATCCGTATAGGTTATTATGGTTGAGGTTGAGCTTTTGCGAATGTGAATGCCATGATAAATTGTCTGCTTCAAGTATCTTAAAAGTCTCTTTGCAGCTGACCAGTGCATAGTAGTGGGTTTATGCATGAACTGTGAGAGTTTGTTAACTGCAAAGGATATGTCTAGGCGTGTTAGAGAGAGGTACTGGAGTGCACCTATGACACGCCTAAATTCTGTACTGTCAACTCCTGAAGTGCCATCAACGAGTTGAAGAGCCATTGTTGTGGATAGTGGAGTAGACACTTCTTTAGCACCAAACATGTTTGTCTTTGAGAGTATATCATGAATATATTTATGTTGAGACAAGAATAGACCAGCAGTAGTGGGAATGACTTCCATGCCTAGGAAGAAATGTAATTGCCCCATGTCTTTTAGAGAGAAAGTAGCTCCAAGTTTCGCAATTATTGATTCAACAAAATTTTTATTACTGCCCGTTATGACTAAGTCATCAACATAGACCTGCAGGAAGCATAAAACAGAGGCAGATTTGTAAATGAACAAGGAGCCATTTGATTTTGAATTTGTAAAACCAAGTTCCAAATTTTTTTTCTTTAAGGCCGAGTACCATTCCCTTGGAGCTTGTTTGAGACCATAAATTGCCTTTTTTAACTTGCAAACATGATTAGGATTTGACAAATCTTTGAAGCCCGGTGGTTGAATCATGTAGACGGTTTCATGCAATTTTCCATGTAAAAATGCATTGTTGACGTCTAGTTGTCTCAAAGTCCACCCTTGTATCATAGAAATGGTCAGAACAGTTCTAATGGTTACTGGTTTTATAACTAGACCGAATGTCTCCTTGTAATCCAGTCCAGGCCTTTGATTGAAGCCTTTTGCAACTAATCTCGCTTTGTAGCGATCAATAGACCCGTCAGATTTTCTTTTGACCCTAAATACCCATTTGCAACCCACTAGGTTATAGTGAGTGGGTGGTGGTGAAAGTAATATGCCCTCAAGCCAATTATATTTGATGTAATAAACATTTACTTTGTAATCTTATTCAAATATTAATAATAGAATAAAAGGCATATTTTATCCATGTTAATTGGTTGAATTAATAAATGTGATGAACCCATAGTTTTCGAGCAATGCTTTTAGAATCATGATGAGATCATGCTAGTGAGATCTAAATTCAAGAAAGCTCAAAACTAAAATGTTCCTAATCGTTGGATCACTAATATTGGGATTACTGATCCGGATAGATTAGTACATACTATGCTTGATCTTTAGAAGATAATGATTGATCTCATAATCATTTGTGTGAAGACAATAAAGCAAGTATGTAGGTGCTTATTAGAGAATAAGTTCACTGAACGTGACTCGCTTAAAGAACCCTAATGGAGTTTTATTCACCTGTTAATAGGGAAGTTCTTAAGTGATAGTTGTACAAGTGATCTTTGGACTTGAGATCATCATAGTACCTTATGTATGTTAAGTTATACTTTGTCATATTCCTTAATACCTTAGGGTATGTCATAGGGTATGTACGGGTATAATAAAGTATACACGGAGGTAGGTGAATGATCGACAAAGGATCTACCACTTCTGATAAAGGGAGAGAATGTCCTATACGATTTGATAAATGACAGCTCAAAAATCCCTGGCCAGGGTTGAATGAAAAATAGAAAGGAGTTTCTAATTTACATTAATCGGAGTTGTGCATTCTTAAATCGAAATGCATATGATTAAATAAAATAAGACTTGTCAGTAATTCCATGTCTTATATTTAATCGGGACATTGTATGGTAGAAGAATTGAATTGTACGGTAACTACTGCTGAATAGGTTCTATGTGATTAAACGTTGATTTCATATTATACGGATAGTCATGATACATTATCGTAAGGTGTCACTCATGATGTTGAATAAATATTATTTATTTATATATGAATTAAAGGAGTTTAATTCATTATAAATAATATTAGAATTGTTCTAATTTATTTATTCTACTACCGACATAATATTGAACCTAAAGGGTCACACCGCAAAAAGAAATATATTGTTTAGAAACAATTGGCTTAATGATAATAAATTAAGTACTTAATGTATTAGTAGAATAAATTGAATAGCTTAATATTTATAATGATATATTTGGAGAAATATTGAATTATAAATTAATAAGAGAAATCTTATTATTATTATTATTATTTAATTCCTAATTAGATTGGGAATTGAATTAATACATTTATTGCTAAAGAGTTTAGTTGTAATAAATGCTCCTACAAATGCAAATGCAAATGAAATGCAAATGAAATTCAATTTCTAGATTAATATGTGTTACTTGCTTAATGTTGATTAAACAAGTAACATATGTTATGTGTGAAATGAAGCCTACATGTGGGTTAGGAGAATATGTATACTTGTAAGTATACAACTAGAATGATTACATGAATACTTGCATTATTGATTGCAAGACATCATGAGATGAACCCTAATAGCGGTTCAAGAGTTGAATCATCAAAGGTATTATATCTTGTTATTCTTCTTCAATTAATAGCTATGCATAAGGTGATTCATGGATAAGTTGCAAAAATTTTAATTTCCATTTTCCGTTGCGTATCTCAATATGATTGTGTTTTTGCAAACTTTCAGTGATATCAGAGCCATCCTTATGCGTACTATTAATTGTATCAATCATATATATGTTGATATGTGTTTAGAACAATTTTTTTGGGTATACTTGTTAGTATGAAATTATGTTTTTTGAAAAAACATCAAAATCAAAAAAAAAAGGACACTGTTCACCGCCGGACACTGTTCACCGGGCAGCTCGGGCACTGTTCATTAATTTTTTTTTTTTTTTTTTTGATTTTCTAATTTTACATTTTCAATGTTAAAAATAAAATTGTTTATTCTGGGCTTGAAATTGGTTTAAAATAAAAGAGTTTATTTTAATTGGATTTTGAATTTCTACTAGTCAATTGCCCATTAAACGATATCAATATATATATTGAATGGTTTATTATTCATGAGATGAATGGTATATATATATATAGGGGGATGATTAAGGACTATTGACCAATGTGATTGGATTTAATTTGAATGGATGCTTGAATGAATGATTTTATTCATAATGGGGTCTACGTACCTCGCCTATCTAAATTTCTAAATGTAATTTCTATCTCTCTCCTATGTACTTCCCATTGACTATTGATCAATGTTTCTATTTTGTTAAAAATGAACGTAATAGGATTTAATAGAGTTACTAGAGAAATTGGAACCGAAGAGCAGGAGCATTGAAGACCCATTTGTAATGAAGCTTGGGTTGAATGTAATAGTTATATTCAAATTTATTCTTGCACCCTAGGTTTGACCTATTGATTTACTCGGTAGCTCGAGTGAATCAAATTAGATTAAGTCCATAATCATCCCATATAGAATATAGTATTCTATGAATGCATGCTTATAATAGATATATATATATATATATATATATATATATATATATATTAAATATATTATTATTCATGTTGATGAATGTTTAATATGACGCGTATTTATATATATACTTGCATGCGCGCTAAACAAGATGAGACCATTAATAACAAAACCCTCATTTCAAAATATTAAGTTGAATACGTTTAAAAGTATTTCAAAAATATCAAACGTAGCCTTCTAGCATGATAAAGCAATAGAGTATTAATTATTTAATGGCTGAATGACACTTATCACCCTCCAAGTTGTCACCCACTTTTAATGTCGTCCCCAAAGTACATTTTTCGTCAATTGGATCCTTAAAATGCCATTTTTTTGCGTTTCCGTTCCTTTTCCCTGATTTGACCCAAACTCGACCCATTTTGACCAAATTTTAACACAATCCGACCTAGTTTGACCCTACCCAATTTCACTAACTATTTTTTTAAATAAAAAACTAAAAAGTTTTAAAATTATTTTAAAAATAATTATTATTTCAAAATTCTTTTAAAAATAATATTTTATTTTAAAATATTAAAAATAATTATTATTTGAACTTTTTTAAAAAATATTATTATTTTAAAATATTTAAAATAATTATTATTTTAAATATTTTTAAAAATTATTATTATTTTCAAGAAAAAATATAGATTCATAAAATATAGATTGAAAAAAATTAAATAAGAAAATAAAACTTTATTTTAAAAAAAAGTAGATTTTTTTATGTAAAATACAAAAAACAGTAAAAGATAAATAAAAAAAATTGATTCAATCTTTTAAAAAAAGAAATTAAAAAGTTTAAAAATTATTATTATTTTCAGGAAAAAAATTTAGAAAATTTATCATTTTTAAAAAAAAATGAGTAAAGTTTCATAAAATATAGATTCAAAAAACTAAAACAAAAAATTAAACTTTATTTTCAGAAAAAATAGAAGTTTTTATTTTTTTTTACAAATGAGTAAAGTTTCATAAAATATAGATTAAAAAAAAGTAGATAAAAAAAACTTTTTTCATAAAACAAAAACTAGAAATATTTATTTTTTAAAAGATGTGTAAAGTTTCCTAAAAATAATTAAGTATTATAAAAATTTAACCTTTAATTTTTTTGAATCTATATTTTATGAAATTTTACTCATTTTTGAAAAAAATAAAAGTTTCTAATTTCTTTTCCTAAAAATAATAATTATTTTTAAAACTTTCTAAAAATAATATTTTATTTTAAAATATAAAAAATAGTTATTATTTTAAAATTATTCAAAAAATAATATTTTATTTTAAAATATTAAAAATATAATTAAAGAAATTTATCTTGTTTAATTATTCATTATTTTTAATATTTTAAAATAAAATATTATTTTTAAAATAATAATAATTTTTAAAAAAAGTTCAAATAATAATTATTTTTAAAATAAAATATTATTTTAAAAACAATTTTGAAATAATAATTATTTTTAAAATAATTTTAAAACGTTTTAGTTTTTTTTTAAAAAAAATTAGTTAGTGAAATTGGGTCGGGTCAAACTGGGTTGGATTGTGTCAAAATTTGGTCAAAATGGGTCGGGTTTGGGTCAAATCAGGGAAAAGGAACGGAAACGTAAAAAAATGGCACTTTAAGGACCCAATTGACGAAAAATGTACTTTAAGGATGACATTGAAAGTGGGTGGCAACTTAGAGGATGATAAGTGTCATTCAGCCATTATTTAATATTAGTTTGTTGTGCACACACAAGACTCATATTAAAATTTTAAGATGTTGACTTTATTACATTAAAAATATTTTATAAGGAATTGAACAATACTAGTTTTGTTGTGCACACACAAGGACTATATTTTTCTATTCGCTTATATGGAAATGCTAGGTGAAACTTAACTTGGATTATTTTAGTTCGGATGTGCACACACTTGACTATTATAATCTAAGAGGCAAAATACAAGGAGTTACATAGTTGATGTAATTGACAAGAGTTGTCTACCCTTTGAATAAATATATGGTTTGTTGTGCACACACAAGGCTGTATATTTATGTCAATAGGATCCTTACTCACTAAACAGATTTTTTGAAAATTTGTCGAACTATATATGGAGGGTCATATAGTTTGTATAAAATAGTGGGAGACACCCTTATAATAAAGTCCTATATTAAATTGGTGATTAATAAAATGAATATATGCTAATGTTGTTTAAATAAAAATTCATTTACAGATTTTTACAAATGGCCCATTCACTATTAATGCGGAGCATATTGGATGCTAATAAATTAACCGGACCGAACTACACGGATTGGTTAAGAAATTTGAGAATTGTTCTCACCGCTGAAAAATTATCTTATGTCCTTAATTCGCTTGTTCCTGCAACTGTTGCAGAAACTGTCTCTGAGGAAGAGATTGCTACTTTTAAAAAGTGGCAAGATGATGCTATGGTAGCTCAATGCATCATGCTCGCATCCATGAGTAACGAGTTATAACGTCAACATGAGAAAATGGATGCACCTGCTATATTGCTTCACCTGCAAGAGTTGTATGGTGAACAAAGTAGATCTGCTAGATATGAGATATCTAAGGAGCTCTTCCGATCTAGAATGACCGATGACACTACAGTACAGACACATGTCCTTAAAATGATCAATTTGATTGAACAATTAGGACAACTAGGTTTTGTAATGGATGGAGAGTTGAGCCAAGATTTGATCTTGCAGTCACTCCCGGACTCCTACTCACAATTTGTTGTGAATTTTCACATGAACAAGCTTGATGTCAGCTTGCCTGAATTGCTTAACATGCTGAAAACTGCAGAGAGTCACTTTCCATCCAAGAAAGACCAAGTCTTACTGATAGGTGACGCTTCCAAGAAAAGGAAGTGGCCCAAAGGAGCTTCTGCTAAGAAGAAAAATTCTAAGAAGGCAAAAGGAAAGACAATTGATAAAGGTAATAAGAATAAAACAAATACGGATAACAAATGAGTTTGTTTCCACTGCAATAAGCCTGGACATTGGAAGAGAAACTGCAAGGATTACCTTGCAGAGGCAAAGTAGAAAAAGCTTGTTGAAGCTTCAGCTACGGATAAAGGTTTATTCATGATTGAAATAAATCTTTCTATAAGACAAAATTCTACTTGGGTATTAGATACCGGCTGTGGTTCTCACATATGCAATTCATTGCAGGGAATAAGCAGAAGTAGAAGGCTAAACAAGGGAGAAGTAACTCTACGAGTGGGAAATGGAGCAAAGGTTGCTGCATTAGCTGTGGGGACTTATTGTTTAGCACTGCCTACGGGAAAATCTATCAATTTAATAAATTGTTATTATGTACCTGTTCTCATTAGAAACATTATATCTATTTCTATGTTGGACAAAGAAGGATTCGATGTTATATTTAAGAACAATGGTTGTTCTATTTATAATAATAATATTTTGTTTGGAACTGGTAGATTAATTGATGGACTTTACTTACTTGACTTACATGAAAATATTTTTCAAATTGAACAAACTTGTAAAAGAAAAAGAGATGAAGTAAATCATACTTTTATTTGGCATTGTAGACTCGGTCACATCAATGAAACAAGATTAAACAAGTTGTATATTGATGGTCTTTTAGAACCATTCGATTTTGAATCATATTCAACTTATGAGTCATGTCTCATGGGTAAAATGACTAAATCTCCATTTAGTGGACATGGAGAGAGTTACAGGGTTGTTAGAGTTGGTACACACAGATGTATGTGGACCTATGACAACAGATGCTAGAGGAGGGTATTCGTATTTCATTACATTCACTGATGATCATTCAAGATTTGGATATGTGTATTTAATGAAATACAAATCCGAATCATTTGAAAAGTTCAAAGAATTCAGAAGTGAAGTAGAGAAACAAACTAGCAAAAGTGTTAAGATTCTTCGATCAGATCGAGGAGGAGAATACTTGAGCAATGAGTTTCTTAATCATCTCAAAGAAAATGGTATTCTCTCTCAATGGACGCCTCCTGGTACGCCACAATTAAATGGTGTTTCTAAAAGGAGGAATCGTACCTTGTTAGACATGGTGCGGTCCATGATGAGTTTCACCGACCTTCCAATATCATTCTGGGGTCATGCCCTAGAAACGACTGCATATCTACTAAACAAGATTCCCTCAAAATCCGTCCCTAAGACTCCATATGAGATGTGGACAGGGAAGAAACCCAGTCTTAAGCATGTTAAGATTTGGGGTTGTAACGCTTATGTAAAGAAGTTACAAAGCGACAAACTTGAGGCTAGATCTGACAAGTGCAAATTTATGGGGTATCCTAAAGAAAGTTTAGAATATTATTTCTATAATCTTACCGAGCAAAAGGTGTTTGTTGCCAAACACGCTACCTTCCTGGAAAAGGAGTTTATCATTGAAGGGGCTAGTGGGAGGAAAATAGATCTTGAAGAAATTCAAGAACCACAAATCACTACAGATCAAGTGGATGAACATGTTCAAGTAGATATAACTTCTATACCACAACCGAGTCGTAAATCTGGAAGAGTGCCGAAAATACCTAAAAGGTATACACTCATCATAGACGATGATGATGTGGTACGCATCATAACTGATGATGATCCAGTAACATACGATGAGGCTATGAGTAGTAAACACTCTGAGAAATGGAAAATAGCCATGAAATCCGAAATGGACTCCATGTATGAAAACCAAGTATGGACTTTGGTTACTCCACCTAAAGGCATTGTGCCTATAGGGTGTAAATGGGTCTTTAAGAAAAAGACTGGAGCAGATGGCAATGTGGAGACCTATAAGGCCAGACTAGTTGCAAAAGGTTTCAAACAAAGACAAAGAGTTGACTATGATGAAACCTTCTCACCAGTAGCCATGCTCAAGTCTATCCGGATTTTGCTTGCGATTGCAGCTTACTATGACTACGAAATCTGGCAAATGGACATGAAAACGGCCTTCCTCAATGGGAAACTAGATGAGGATGTATATATGATACAGCCAGAGGGTTTTGTTTCAAAGGTTGGAACAAATCAAGTATGTAAGTTACAAAGATCTATTTTGGATTGAAGCAAGCTTCTCGAAGTTGGAACATCTGTTTTGATGAGACAATCAAAGAGTTTGATTTTATCAAAAATGAGGATGAACCATGTGTGTACAAGAAAGTTAGTGGGAGTGTTGTGACATTCCTGGTATTATATGTTGATGATATATTACTTATAGGGAATGACATATACCGATGCTACAGTCACTTAAAATTTGGTTATCTAAACACTTCTCCATGAAGGACTTGGGAGAAGCATCCTACATATTGGGGATAAAGATCTATAGAGATAGATCAAAGAGGATGCTCGGCTTGACCCAAGGTGCATACATTGATTCAATGCTAAAAAGGTTTAGCATGCAAGACTCCAAGAGAGGGCTCATACCGATGAGTCATGGAGTAAATCTCTCTAAGAAATTGTCCCCAAAGACACCTGAAGAGAGAGATCGCATGAGTCAAATACCTTATGCTTCGGCAATAGGATCCATAATGTATGGAATGATATGTACCAGACCAGATGTTGCTTATGTACTTAGTGTAACAAGTAGATATCAGTCTAATCCTGGAGAAGAACACTGAAAAGCTGTGAAAAACATCTTGAAGTACTTAAGAAGAACTAAAGATGTGTTTCTAGTATATGGTGGGTCTAATTTGAAAATAGAAGGCTATACAGACTCAAGTTTTCAAACTGACCAAGATGACAGCAAATCCACTTTAGGGTATGTGTTTACCTTGAACGGTGGTGCAGTGAGTTGGAAAAGTTCCAAGCAGCAAACAGTTATTGACTCAGTGACAGAGGCAGAGTATATAGCTGCAAGTGAAGCTGCAAAGGAAGCTGTTTGGATGAAGAAGTTCATTTCTGAACTCGGGGTAGTTCCTAGTATTACTGGACCCGTTCCGGTTCATTGTGACAACACTGGAGCTGTTGCACAGGCTAAGGAACCCAGGTCTCATCAGAGATCCAAACACGTATTGCGGAGATTTCATTTAATTAGAGAAATTATTGAAAGGGGAGATGTCACCTTAGAAAGAGTGGACTCTCAGAACAACATTGCAGATCCATTTACTAAAGCATTATCGCAAGATCAATTCAATCGCCATTTCGATACAATGGGTATTAGATACCAAGGTGATTGGCTTTAGTGCAAGTGGGAGATTGAAAGTAATATGCCCTCAAGCCAATTATATTTGATGTAATAAGCATTTACTTTGTAATCTTATTCAAATATTAATAATAGAATAAAAGGCATATTTTATCCATGTTAATTAGTTGAATTAATAAATGTGATGAACCCATAGTTTTCGAGCAATACTTTTAGAATCATGATGAGATCATGCTAGTGAGATCTAAATTCAAGAAAGCTCAAAAACTAAAATGTTCCTAATCGTTGGATCACTAATATTGGGATTACTGATCCGGATAGATTAGTACATACTATGCTTGATCTTTAGAAGATAATGATTGATCTCATAATCATTTGTGTGAAGACACTAAAGCAAGTATGTAGGTGCTTATTAGAGAATAAGTTCACTGAACGTGACTCGCTTAAAGAACCCTAATGGAGTTTTATTCACCTGTCAATAGGGAAGTTCTTAAGTGATAGTTGTACAAGTGATCTTTGGACTTGAGATCATCATAGTACCTTATGTATGTTAAGTTATACTTTGTCATATTCCTTAATACCTTAGGGTATGTCATAGGGTATGTACGGGTATAATAAAGTATACACGGAGGTAGGTGAATGATCGACAAAGGATCTACCACTTCTGATAAAGGGAGAGAATGTCCTATGCGATTTGATAAATGAAAGCTCAAAAATCTCTGGCCAGGGTTGAATGAAAATTAGAAAGGAGTTTCTAATTTACATTAATCGGAGTTGTGCATTCTTAAATCGAAATGCATATGATTAAATAAAATAAGACTTGTCAGTAATTCCATGTCTTATATTTAATCGGGACATTGTATGGTAGAAGAATTGAATTGTACGGTAACTACTGCTGAATAGGTTCTATGTGATTAAACGTTGATTTCATATTATACGGATAGTCATGATACATTATCGTAAGGTGTCACTCATGATGTTGAATAAATATTATTTATTTATATATGAATTAAAGGAGTTTAATTCATTATAAATAATATTAGAATTGTTCTAATTTATTTATTCTACTACCGACATAATATTGAACCTAAAGGGTCACACCGCAAAAAGAAATATATTATTTAGAAACAATTGGCTTAATGATAATAAATTAAGTACTTAATGTATTAGTAGAATAAATTGAATAGCTTAATATTTATAATGATATATTTGGAGAAATATTGAATTATAAATTAATAAGAGAAATCTTATTATTATTATTATTATTATTATTATTTAATTCCTAATTAGATTGGGAATTGAATTAATACATTTATTGCTAAAGAGTTTGGTTGTAATAAATGCTCCTACAAATGCAAATGCAAATGAAATGCAAATGCAAATGAAATTCAATTTCTAGATTAATATGTGTTACTTGCTTAATGTTGATTAAACAAGTAACATATGTTATGTGTGAAATAAAGCCTACATGTGGGTTAGGAGAATATGTATACTTGTAAGTATACAACTAGAATGATTACATGAATACTTGCATTATTGATTGCAAGACATCATGAGATGAACCCTAATAGAGATTAGGAAAAAATCAATAATTATTGTTCTTGGATTTCTTAAGAGTTAGGAAAGAAAGAACTATTTGGATTAACCATCCTTGATTTATAGGAAATCATAATTTGTTTCTTCATTAATCATTTCTTGGTGGATCACCTTTAGAGTGCTACATACACTTTGTAGCTTAAGTTTGATCCAAGGATTGAAGATTGGAGGAGCTTGAAGAAATCAAGAGAGGAGTAGATCTTGTAGCGGTTCAAGAGTTGAATCATCAAAGGTATTATCTCTTGTTATTCTTCTTCAATTAATAGCTATGCATAAGGTGATTCATGGATAAGTTGCAAAAATTTTAATTTCCATTTTTTGTTGCGTATCTCAATGTGATTGTGTTTTTGCAAACTTTCAGGTGGAACTAATTCCCACGTGTTGTGACTCATTAGAGCTGTGAGCTCATCAGACATGGCACTTCTCCATTTAGGATCACGAATTGCTTGACTCACACAACTTGGTTCAATGGTGGGTGGGATTTGATGTTTGGTAGTAGAGTTTAATTGTTTGGGCTTAAAGATGTTGTTCATTGAACGTGTTGTCATGGAGTGAATGTTGGTTGGATTACTTTCTTGTTGGATTCCTATGAGTAGTGGTTCGGGATTGAAGGATTGCGTGTGGGTTTGTGTATTTGTGAGATTAGTGGGTTCAGGCACATATTGATCGTGTTGTGCGAGTGGTTCGATGCAGGATGTAAAAGGTAGAGAATTAGATGAATTAGGAGATGAGAAATTGGGGAGAATACCTGAAGGTGATGCGGAAGTTGGTGCATGATCCGTTCGCACTGGTGGTGGTTGCGGTAAATGGGGCTGTGAGATGGGCGACACAAGCAATGGAGAGGAGTTGCCGAGTTGGTCTGTAGAGAAGGTTTCGAATGGAGTTTGGTCTTCATGAAAGAGAACGTGTCGGGATAGATACATCTTTTTTGTGGCTAAGTCCATATACCTATACGCAATCTGGGTTTGAGAGTAGCCCAAAAATACACACGGAATTGCTTTGGACTGGAGTTTATGGGTATTATAGGACTGGGTTAGAGGAAAGCACAAGCAGCCAAATTATCTTAATTTAAGATAATTTGGTGATTGATTGAACAAAATTTCAAAGGGAGATTTATTTTGTAAAAGTGGAGTGGGTTGACGATTTATGAGGTAAACAGCAGTTTGAAAAGCACGAGGCTAATAGGAAAGTGGTAGGGAGGCATCCTTTAAAAAAGTGAGTCCCGTTTCCACAAGATGGTGATGACGACGTTCGGCAACGCCATTTTATTGGGGAGTGTGAGGAGCAGTGGTATAATGACTGATTCCATGAATTGAGAAATAATTTTTAAGGGCAACAAACTCACCACCAAAATTAAGTAGTAGCGTGAACCATCAAGACCAACAATATTTGAAGGACCCCAAACATCGGTGTAAATAAGATCAAGAGGTGCATGACTTTGAAGACTAGTTGAATGAAAAGGTTGTTGATGCGCTTTATTGATAGAACAAGAAATACAAAGATTTGACACATGATGTTCTTTTTTTATTAGAAGAGAAAAAACATTAACAAGGTAATTGACAATTTTATGAGATGGATGTCCAAGCTGCTTGTGCCACCCATCAATTGTCGTCCTTTCATGCACATTTGCAACCATTGTTGAAGATGAGTCCACCAGTGAGTTCGGAAGTGTGTACACACCATTTTCACATGCACCTTTGAGAAGAATCGCCCCCGTGATCTGATCCTTGACAAGAAAGTAAGAGGGGTGAAATTCAATAAAAACACGATTTTGGGTAGTAAAGTGATGAACGGAAATTAAATTTTTGCGAGTGCTTGGAACGCAAAGGGTATCATTTAATTTAAAGGTGCGTGTTAGGGGAACGAAATACCAAAGAACCAATATGTGAGACACGCAAACCTGAACCATCACCGATTACAACTTCATCCGTGCCATCATATTCCGTGTGAACAGATAAATTCGCCAAATCACCCGTAATGTTATGAGATGCAGCGGAATCAATTAACCATTTGGTGTCCTTTTGGTGACTGGTTGAAGCACAATTGGTAGTGGACTCCGAAAAATGCATTTTTGGACACTGTTTGGCAACGTGGCCCAATTGATCACACAACTGACACTTGGGCTGGTACCGGCGCTGGCCTGTGAACTTCCCTCCATTATTGAACTGCTTCCTATTATCTCTCGACCCGTTGTTGTTTCTGGTTCCTTGTGATTTGTTGAAGCCCCGATATGAATTGTTGCCATTCTGAGTGTTTCCACCAGGGCGATTTCCAGCAAAGCGATTTGAGTAATTCGCCGTTGCCACTAGCTGATGTGTGGTGGCTTCAAGTCGGCGGAGATACGCCTCATGTCCCACGAGTAGATCGTGAAGCTCCTCAAACTTAAGAGATTTTTCTCGGGCTCGGATCGGTGCGGCAATTTCACGGTAATCAGGTCCCAAACCGTTGAGAATGTAGAAAGTGAGATCATCATCAGAGATAGGATGATCAACAAGAGCTATTTCGTCTGCAAGAGACTTGACTATTTGAAGATACTCCTGAACTGTTCTGTTGTCTTTCTTAATCAAAGTAAGATCTTCTTTGAGCTGCATAGCTCTGTTGCGCGACTTACTAGCGTACATAGTGCTTAATTTTTGCCATGCTTCCTGGGAAGTTTTGGCAGCCGAGATGAAGGGAGTGATTGTGGAGGTAGTGGAGGCTAGTATTGCACTGAGGATAAGTTTATCTTGTCTGACCTAGTGGATTTTTTGAAGAGAGGATGCAGAAGTATCATTAGGTACCGGGCAAGGATAATCGTCGGTGACATAATCTAAAAGATTATATCCGATTAGGAAGAGCTTCAAACTGTACACGCCATTGAAGAAAGGTTGAAGGAGTGAGCTTTTCGTTAATTTGGGCATAAATGTTTAGGGCAATTAGTGGATTTTCATTTGGGGATGATGGAGTTGAGATTGGAGTGGGGGAATTGAGGATCGAGTTCGCACAAAAAATACAGCAGTACATTTTACAATGAATTGTGTGCCAAAATATATACAAAGATTACAAAGCTATTCTAGGAAGGCTAGCTAGAATCTTGGCTGAAATATTGGGACTGTTACAGGACTTGATTCTTGTGGTTAATCCGGCTATTACACCCACAAATGTCGTCTAATTATCTTTGTGTTGATCTGGTGCTTGATTTATGGTGATATCTCTGATAGGGAAAGAAGAAGAAAAGACTAATTTCTTAATTTTAATTTCGATGCTTTGATTATTCTGATCTGGAAATTTTTGTTGGATCTTTGATAGTTGGATCTATTGGCTTCTTTCTGTGATTACATTTTGCATAAATTAGATGAAGGGACATAGCAAAATATGTTGTTCTGTTTTTGTAATATGGGGTCCTATATGGTAATAAAAATTTTGTTGATTTGTAATATATTCTGCTTTTGGTATTAAATGTGGTTGTTTTTCTGATATTCTGATATGGAATTTTCATTATTCATTTACTTTGAGTTGTTCAATGCTGGTCTTTAGTTGTGGAGATAGTTCATTTGATTAACTTTCTATTTTTTGTAGGAATAATGATTAAACAAACAAAAAAAGTTTTCATATTTAACTCAATTTTCATTTAAAGAAAAATATTTAATAATTGGAGAGTAAGTAATCTCATTTTTTTTAGTTATATTCTTTCTCCATTTTAATATTAGAAATATATTTTGTTTTCCTGTATCAAAATTAAAAATATAGTTATATTACTGAGAGCCTTTGGCTCAGTGGTACTCTAGGTTCCTTGCCAAACAAGAGATTCTAGGTTCAAATCTTGACAGTGGTGAAGATAGGGTGTGCGTGTCAAATTAAAAATAACTTATATATATATATATATATATATATATATATATATATATATATATACAGTGCCTTTCCTGTGCATAGGTGGCATGCAGGTGGTAATAAATTAATTGACTGACCGTTTCACTTGCAGCAAACAAGGTAAAGCATGCACCTTCCTCATTAAAAAATAAATAAATTCCCCAAATAAAGAAATAAGACACTCTCTCTCTTATTCCTCCAAACAAAGAACAGAGGGTAGCTACAGGGAGAGAAACCTTCTTACTGCAAAACAAAGCATTATCAGGAAATGTCCTCAAAACGTCTCAAAGATTAAGCATTCACCATATCGTGTTTTCAAAAATAAAAATAATACAATAAGTTTAACTAGAATTCATTCAAAGATATCCTCAAAATACGTTTTTTTTAATAACATAACAGCTTTGATGTCCAAACTTACAGCAGTATATATATACATATATATATATATATATATATATATATACATATATATATATACATACATATATACATACATATATACATAAATACATACATACATATATACATATATATATATATACATATATATATATATATATATATATATATAAGTCAAGTACTAGAAATAGAGTTTTGTACCCAAAAAAAAGAGAAAAGAAATGTGGAATTAAATTACCAATGGATGAATAATTTTTATTATTAGGACTTGCATCACTAGAATGTTCTTTGTCATCGGTTGATCTGCATGAATGATTTTCATTGTTAAGACTTCCATCATTACCATAATTTTTACCAACTTAAAGTAAAAAAAAATACGATAATTTAAATAAACTAAATGATAATTTCTTACCGATTTGTAAGCATTTGACAGTTTCTTTTATCATGTGCTTGTCCAACTTTGCCGCATCCATTACAACGTCTCACTTTAGAATTTTTTGCTTTCGCTAGTGCCTTTTCTTTCTCCCCCTTCATCCTTTTGCCCTTACTTGACTCGGTTCATAATAACTATGTACTAAATTACCATCCATGTTCTCCAAAATTGGTACACTACTAGAATCAATTATTTGATTAGTTTTCACCCCACTTGTACTACAACCAACCATTAAATTGATTTTCTCAAGTGCACTACCTAAAGCATCGATCAAAACTTTTTTTGCTTCCGCACTTGAGAGAGCTTTATCAACTACATCCAAACAACACTGAATCAATCTACTCCGCTCCAAGAGATATGATTTGTCATCAACTATCTCCATGCCACCATCATCTATAACTATCTCAGATTTTGCTGATTTTGTCCATCTCATCAAAATGTATTCATTTGGCAAATTTTCAAAATCATGATATTTATGCAAATATGCTAAAATGTGTCTACATGGAATTCCTGAGCTTTCAATTTTTTTGCACGTGCATGAAGCAAAATTCGAACTCTTTTCATAAATAATTTGTCTACCTCCATACTTCTCACCACATTTTCTTTGAATCTTATACACACAATGACTGTTTGACTCACCCACATGATTAAATTTATAATTGAAACTCTCCAATAACTCATTTTGGAATTTAAAGAACATTTCATGTGTGTAAATATCAACCATTTGTACCAAAATATCATGAAAAAAATTTAATTTAGGCTTCTCAGTCATGTCTTTGTTATCGGCAATCAATACTTCATGACGTTGACGTACTAGTCCCCTATTAAACTGAATCATAAACTCCACTAATGAATTTTTTTTAGAAACAAATTTCTTGAAGAATGAATGAGAACTTTCCGCTCGTTGACTACTTGACATGTCGGCAGAAAAAACGTGGTTCACATATGCAGGCACCCACCTCGAACGAATATCGTACATTGACTGTAGCCATTTGTTATCACTCAACCCACTCTTCTCAATAAGGTCCATCCAATTTGAGTCAAATTCTTCCTCAGTCTCTAATTTCCATATATAATTAGAAAATTCCTTATAGTTAGCAATATATTTCAATGAATCTATCTTCTCAGAAAACTTTGTTAATATGTGACAACTACAATACCTATGAAAAGTACTTGGAAGAGTTTGGAAAATTGCATTTGTCATTGCTAGGTCTTGATCAGTAATAATCATTTTAGGGGCATTACCTGGCATAACTTCCAAAAATTGGTTGAATAGTCATACAAAAGAATCTATAGTCTCATCACTTAAAAATGCACAAGCAAAGATAATAGCCTGGCCATGATTATTAACACTCATAGGGAAAATATCAATCCGTATCGATTGGTATTGTATGTAGTATCAAAGACTACTACATCACCATAAAACTTGTAATCTCGTCTAGATGTTGCATTGGCCCAAAAATAATGAGCAATCCTTTGTTCATCATCAATCTCAATTTTGAAAGTGAATGAAGGATTCTTTCCTTGTTCTAATTTTAAATATTCATACAATATTTCCCCATCACGCCCCTTCATTTTATCACGCTTTTTTCTTTCATAGTTATATAAATCTTGTTGTGTACACTAAACCCAGCTTCTTTCGCATATGCATTGTAAAATTTTTTAACATCATCTAGTGTTTGAAATTCTTGACCTATCCTAGGCTTGAGTTCAAGTGCTACATGATGATTGTAAACAATATTCTCCCTGCTCTCTGTTTCAATCAGCTCTATATCCCCCTCCCCACTTCCCTCTACATCATAGTTTGAATTATCTTCGCTTTGTACTTCAAAGTTCACAATATCCATTTTAACAAACTGAAAAATACAAAAGTAATTAATATGAAGAAAAATAAATTCAACATGTTTAATATGTACGTGATGAAAAAATAACTGCAAATAAAAGTACTATTTTCCAAAGAAAAAAGAAGGTGAGAGTATGAAAAAAATTAAAATTAATCATTAACAACAATAATTTAATCATTAACAATAATTATTAATCTCTAACCTACAAAACTGAAATTTACATCCATGAGAAAGTATTTAAAATTTTTGAAAATGGTGGAGAGAGAAATCATACCTTGAGGATCACACGCGAAAGTCTCCTGATATTGCTAACGAATTACTTTCTCCTGATCACACGCGAAAGTCTCCTGTTGAACGTTTATTGTCTAACGAATTACAGGGAAAGAAAGTAAAATAGGGTTAAATGAGCTAGCTTGCTTTCTTTCTTTGTTTCTCTCCCTGTAGCTACTCTCTGTTCTTTGTTTGGAGGAAGAAGAGAGAAAGAGTGTCTTATTTCTTTATTTGAGGAATTTATTTATTTTTTTAATGAGGAAGGTGCATGATTTACCTTGTTTGCTGCAAGTGGAATGGTCAGTCAATTAATTTATTTACCAGCCGCATGCGGGTGGTATGCACAGGAAAGGCACTGTGTGTGTGTGTGTGTGTATATATATATATATATATAAGTTATATTTTTAAACTATAAATGATATGAAATTACTAAGGTGCCATCATTTTACCATTACTACTACATTTCTAGTCAATGTTACTAATAAATTTGAGAAAATAAAATTATTCTTAAAAATCGTTGTCTTATAAATACATCTTTAATTTTAAAAAGTAGAGAGTACGTAATCTTGGGAACTATCTAACATTTTCTCACCACTATCATAGAGTATTTTCTTTTCGAACATTATAATAATAATACTAAATTAATTAAAGTAGTTCAGAGAAATAATTCGTTACAAAAAATTTGAAAAAAATACCTTAACCATACGATATTTAACTGAATATAATCATATTGTTATAATTTTTATATATTTAAAATCATATTTGTAATATTTAAATATATTCCTATTATTTTATATCATAGAACATAATTACATAATTATGCTGAAATGTTAAAATCGCTATCATTTGACACCTATTACTTATGTATGTTATATCTAACAAGAGAAAGAAGAATGTCAAAGGAAAAGGATTATGAAAATAGGGGAGGATTGTTGGATATTTTCAAATCTAGAAAGTATATAATAAATATATTATATGATGTCTATATAGCCAACAAATGAATTGTTTCAGTTGGATAAAATAAAAGGTCTTAATATTAAGAACTTGAGTTCAAGTCATGGCAATAACATTCTTACAATTTTTTAATTAATTATTTTAATTAATTAGAATATTTAATTAATTAATTAATTATAATTAATTGGGATGCGACCAAAATTATAGCAATTGAAACTCTTCAGGAAATTGGAACCTCTTCAAAGGGGTGTTAAGAAACCTATAAATAGGTTCCAAGTCTACCCAAAACAATCACTTCAAATCAAATCAATTCAAGTTCTTAAGGAAATATTATTCTAATATTTTCTTGTTATAATTTCTTCTCTATCATTTATAGTTTTGCACTAGATTTGTTACTACACAACAAATTCTAGTACAGAATAAAATCTGGGCCTGTCTTATCTTGGGAGACTAATTCGTAGTAACCCTCTAAAGCAAAAGTAAGGGGCGAATATAGTCTTAAGGAAAGAGTGGTCAACCATTCGATTCAGGCGGTAATATTGTTGTTCTATATCAAATAACAAAGAGGGTTACAACAATCTTAAGACTATACAACAATGGAGGACAACAATTCAAAAAATAGCTTGAATCAAATTAACAAACTCGAGAAATTTGATGGATTCTTCTTCAGACGTTGGAAAAGCAAAATGTATTTTTGCTTAACTGCATTAAAACTCTCTCATGTGCTAAATGAAGAGAAAATGGAAGAAAAAGAAAATGAGACACCGGCAGAAATGAAAAGTCGAATTAAATGGGAACAAGATGATTTCATGTGTAAAGGGCACATTCTAAATGCATTATCCAATTCATTGTACGATGTATATGAAGCCAAGTTCATGGAAAAGACGGCAAGAGAATTATGGGAGGATCTTGACAACAAGTACAAAATCGAGGACGCCGGAAATAAAAAGTTTCTAGTAAGTTCATTATTTGATTATCAAATGATAGATAACAAATCTGTTATGCTGCAAGTACATGAACTTCAAATTATTATGAATCAAATTGTGTCGGAAGGCCATAGCCTTGACGAAGGGTTTCAAGTATCGACAATTATTTCAAAGTTACCATTTTCGTGGAAAGATTGTCGAAAGGAATTGAAATAAAAGAAAGATGCAATGACTATGTAAAACTTATTAAATTTCTCCAAATTGAAGAGAATTCTCGGAACTTGGATAAATTGGAAATAGAAAATAAAAGTGTCAAAGCACTTGTCATAGAAAATGCATCTAAACCAAAGGGCAAGAACAAAAGGAAGCGTGGTGGTCAAGATAATACTTCCGGAAATAAAAAACCGAAAGGTACTTGTTGGAAGTGTGGTAAGCCAGGACATTTCAAGAAACAATGTAATTTGTACTTGAAGCAAAGGCAACAAAAGAATGACCAAGCAAATATGGTAGGCAATGAAGATATTGCTGCTATGATTATGGAGACTAACATAATTGGAAATGACATGGAATGGTGAATCGACCCTGGAGCAACCAAACATATTGCCAAGAATAAAGCAATGTTTAAAGCTTATGAACCTATGAAGGGTAGTCAAGAACTATTCATGGGAAATTCATCAACTGCAAAAATGATAGGCAAAGGCAAAGTGGTTCTCAAGTTATCATTCGGGAAGACAATCACTCTTAATGATGTTCTTCATGTTCCAGAAATTAGGAAAAATCTTGTATTTGTTAGTCTTTTAAACAAACATGGTATAAAAGTCTTGTTTGACGCTAATTGTATTGTATTGTCTAAGGGTGACATGTATGTCGGGAAAGGATATGAATCTAATGGCATGTACAAACTAAATATTATTAATGAAAATTCATCTTTTGCTTATATGGTTTCTACTTTTGATGTTTGGCATGCTAGATTAGGACATGTAAATTATAAAAGTATGTGTAGCATGAGTAATCTTAGTTTAATTCCTAAGATTAATTTTTCTGATTTAGGAAAATGTGCTATATGTGTTAAGTCTAAAATTGTCAAGAAGTCTTTTAAAAAAGTAGAAAGAAACTCACATTATTAGAATTAATTCATTCCGATATTTGTGAATTTGAGGGCATATTAACTAGGGGAGGTAAAAGATATTTTATAACATTTATAGATGATTGCTCAAGATACACTCAAGTTTATTTGTTAAGGACTAAAGATGAGGCTTTAGAAAAATTTAAAATCTACAAGGCTGAAGTTGAAAATCAATTAGATCGAAGAATTAAAATTCTTAGATCGGATAGAGGAGGGGAATACTTCTCTTATAATGATTTTTGTGAGAATCATGGTATAATTCATCAAACTACAGCCCCTTATAGTCCTCAACAAAATGGAGTGGCAGAACGAAAAAATAGGACATTTGAAGAAATGATTAATACATTACTTCTTACTTCTGGTTTGCCTAAAAATTTATGGGGGGAAGCTTTAATGACTGCTTGTTATATACTTAATCGTATTCCCCATAAGAAAACTCACATTACACCTTATGAATTGTGGAAAAAGAGAAAACCTTCTCTTGAACATTTAAGGGTGTGGGGATGTAGGGCATTAGTAAGGTTAACTGATCCTAAAAGACCTAAGCTTGGAGCTAAAGCAATCGAGTGTGCTTTTATAGGCTATGCACAAAATAGCAAAGCCTATAAATTCTTGACCATGGAATTCACAGATTCTGTTAGCCAAAATATAATTTTGGAGTCTAGAGATGTTGAGTTCTTTGAGAATTCTTTCTTTAGGAAAAGGTCAAGAGAAGACACTGATAAAGAGGATCAAGGAACAGTTCATCATGAAACAAATGATGAAATGGAACTTACTACATCTACTAAAGAAATAGAACCAAGAAGAAGTAAAAGAGTAAGGATAGAAAAATCCTATGGCCCTGATTTCTACATGTATCTAGTTGAAGGAAACAGGGATAATATTGTTTCTTCTAGTGTCTTTGTGACTGAGCATGATTCTAGTGATAGAGATCCATTGACTTTTAGAGAAGCTATGTCCTCTCAAGATTCAGGTTTTTGGCAAGAAGCCATTAATGATGAAATGGATTCTATCATGGGTAACAAGACTTGGGTCTTGGTGGATTTACCTCCTGGTTGTAAACCCATTGGCTGTAAATGGATATTTAAAAGGAAAAGAAAACCAGATGGATCCATAGATAAGTATAAAGCTAGATTGGTAGCCAAAGGTTTTAAGCAAAAGGAAAGAATTGATAACTTTCATACATATGCTCCAGTAGCAAGAATTAGTACCATTAGGTTATTAATTGCATTAGCATCAATTCATAAACTTGTTATACACCAAATGGATGTTAAAACTGCTTTTCTAAATGGTGATTTAGAAGAGGAAGTTTATATGGAACAACCAGAAGGGTTTGTTTTGAAAGGCCAAGAAAGAAAAGTTTGTAAACTTGTTAAATCTTTATATGGCCTAAAACAAGCACCCAAGCAGTGGCATGAAAAATTTGACCAAATGATTGTTTCCAATGGATTTAAAATAAACGAATCGGATAAATGTGTTTATTCTAAGTTTAGTAAAGGTTTTGGTGTTATAATTTGTTTATATGTTGATGATATGCTTATTTTTGGTACTAGTGAAAAAGTAGTATTAGAAACTAAAGCATTCTTGTCTGCTACTTTTGATATGAAAGATATGGGGGAGGCTAATGTAATTTTAGGTATTAAAATTGTGCGGTCTCAAGATACCATTTCTTTAACTCAGTCTCATTATATTGAGAAGTTGTTAAGGAAGTTTAATCACGAGAATTGCAAGATAGCCTCTACCCCATATGATCATTCTGTTAAGTTATTTCCAAATAAAGGGAATAACATATCTTAGTTAGAGTATGCAAGTATAATCGATAGTCTAATGTATGCAATGCAGTGTACTAAACCTGATATAGCATTTGCAGTTGGAGTATTGAGTAGGTTTACTCATAATCCAGGTCAAGTTCATTGGGACGCGGTATCAAGGATACTTAAATATCTTAAAGGCACAATGAACTATGCATTATGCTATACAGGATACCCAGCTGTGGTAGAAGGATACACAGATGCAAACTGGATAACGGATTCGGATGAAATAAAGTCTACAAGTGGATGGATATTCACTTTAGGAGGAGGGACAATTTCTTAGGGTTCCAAGAAACAAACCTTGATAACACATTCAACTATGGAATTCAAGTTTCTTGCATTATCAGCTGCTGTAAAAGAAGCCGAATGGCTTAAGGATTTATTATTTGAGATTCCATTTTGGCCCAAGCCAATGACAGCTATCTCAATATATTGTGATAATGAGGCAGCATTGTCACGGTCTTATAATAAGGTTTATAACGGGAAGTCTAGACATATAAGTTTAAGACACAGTTATGTTAGGGAGCAAATCAATAAATGGGTTGTTACCTTTAACTATGTCAAGTTAAAGGAAAATTTGGCGGATCCTTTTACAAAAGGCCTAAGCAAGGATATAATATGTAAGACTTCCAGGGAGATGGGTTTAAAGCCTTTAAATGAGAGGTAACCTATAAGTGGAACCCAACTAAATACTAGAGTAACAACTAGTATATTAGTTCAATGGAAAAATACTTATAATAATAATCAGTTATACACTAGACAAGTATGAAGAATAAATTCTTCATAACCATCTCAAAGTTAGTGTATGCTTGTATGGAGAACAAAGAGGGTAGGGTAAACCTTTAATGAATCTATGTCCGGTTTGGAGGGTGCAGGTCATACAAGTGTATCTAATTAGATTCACCTATGTAAGTGAAGGAAGTGGGGCCGCTTCTGCGAGAGTTAAGGCTTGTCTAAGTCACTTATGAAACCCAAGAGGTAAAACACAAGACCATAAATGTGTTGGGTTTCCTTAAACTATAAGGGATATAGTATATGTCTATTAAGCAAGATATCACTTTAAGATTTCTTAGTACAAAGCTAACGCTACTAAGAATTCTGATATTTTGTGATATAGACTATGTAAAGGTTCAAGTCGAAAGACACCTATTACTTATGTATGTTATATCTAATAAGAGAAAGAAGAATGTCAAAGGAAAAGGATTATGAAAATAGGGGAGGATTGTTGGATATTTTCAAATCTAGAAAGTATATAATAAATATATTATATGATGTCTATATAGCCAACAAATGAATTGTTTCAGTTGGATAAAATAAAATGTCTTAATATTAAGAACTTGAGTTCAAGTCATGGCAATAACATTCTTACAATTTAATTAATTAATTATAATTAATTAATTAATTGGGCCAACTATAATCCAACGGTAATTAATTATTTATAATCCAACGGTAAGATGCCAAGACAGAGTTCGGCAAACAAAGTTGGGATTTGTTCAGGAAATTGGAACCTCTTCAAAGGGGTGTTAAGAAACCTATAAATAGGTTCCAAGTCTACCCAAAACAATCACTTCAAATCAAATCAATCTTTTTCAAGTTCTTAAGGAAATATTATTCTAATATTTTCTTGTTATAATTTCTTCTCTATCATTTATAGTTTTGCACTAGATTTGTTACTACACAACAAATTCTAGTACAGAATAAAATCTGGGCCTGTCTTATCTTGGAATTCTAGTACAGAATAAAATTTGGGCCTGTCTTATCTTGGGAGACTAATTCGTAGTAACCCTCTGTAGCAAAAGTAAGGGGCGAATATAGTCTTAAGGAAAGAGTGGTCAACCATTCGATTCAGACGGTAATATTGTTGTTCTATATCAAATAACAAAGCGGGTTACAACAATGAGTACTAGCAGTCTAGCACTCGAATCACTCAAATTCAAATATTGTGATATACAACAACTACTATATGTGTATGTAGATATTTAGCAGAAGAGAATCACAATATACAGAAAATAATAGTATTGTGTCCATTTGTGTATCTTCCATATGAAAAAGAAAGTAGCATTCCTCATCTATCTACCCTCTCCAACAACCATATGAAAAAGAAAGTAGCATTCCTCATCTATCTACCCTCTCCAACAATGTCATGAAGCATAGAATCTGAGACATGCACCGGTGTGTAATTTTGATCAGCTAGCAAGCTTGTACTCGCTGATGAGTCGTAAGAAGTATTCTGATCAGTTTTTGTTGTTGAATTCTCGGCACTCATAAAGAAGGTGGTGGTGGTATCGTTAAATTTCCAGTCCGTGAGGTACCCGGGCTTTGAAGTGACTGTGCTTACTTCAGCGTCGCCTGATAACATTGCTACCACGCGAGACATTGAAGGGCGTAACGTTGGCGATGTTTGAGTGCACAAGAGTGCCACATCAATCAGCCTTTTAACTTCATTCTCGTCGAATTTGGACAAATTTGAATCGACAAGCTCAACTCCACGATTATCCTCGTGTAGTTGCCATGCCTAAAAGAGGAAGAAATATTTAAAAACTAAGACGCACGACAACAGGTGTGGGGATATTGGTGTGTCATACGGAGATACAACGATTTGTCAAATTTTAAAATATGGGGATTTGGATTTTTTTTTTTGGGGGGCGGGGCAATACAACACATTTTTTATTCTATATTATATATATGATAAATCATTCAACTTCTATATTATATATATGATAAATCATTCAACAAATAGATACTACAAGAGAAAAATAATAATCATCCAACAAACAATATAAATTTTGTGTTTCTGTAAACATGAAGTCATAAATAATAACAAAAAATAATCATAGATAATTCTAAACACACAAGTTATAAAGGAGAAGAGAATCCTCGAGAATCGGATAATCCAATGTGGGGATACTGCAATTTTCCGGGATAATGAATATTCCCTACCAAAGAAATCGGAGATGGACAATATTGTAGTTGTAAATAAAATAAGGATTGTGTACCAAGCACGTCTATATTGAGTTTGGTCCTAACCCAAATATAGAGTTATACAACCAAACCGTAGTTAATAAGCAATCAATTTTTTTGTTAAGAAAAACAAATCATGTGGTCACTCACTTTTAATTTTTCTCATTTCAAGGGTTTGAGCAGTTTCGGATGTGTTGTTATATTGATCATTATAATCCTTTTAACAAATGCTCACATTAAAAGACTAGAATGTTGCTATATCTATGGAAATGTCGGGAACATTACCTAACTATGCTAAAATGCAGAGTTATAACACTTTGAATGAGCCGTGCTAGAGTGGGGAGAGGATAGTGGAGAAGGTGAATCATACCCATTCAAGAAGATATATTTTGTCCTCTTCCAAACTTGAGTCAGAATTTGACCTTCCACTTACTATCTCTAGAGCTACTACACCAAAGCCAAACACATCAGCCTTTTCTGTAAGGTGCCCACGCATAGCATACTCAGGTGCAAGATATCCACTATAGCAACAGGAAAAAGTATAAGACTTGTTACTTTAAATAGGAAAAACATCAAAAAAAAATTTAACTATATATATGCTGATAGACATTTATTCACTGTTGAGAACCATACATTGTGCCTGCAACACGAGTACTTATGTGAGTCTTCTTGTCATCATAAAGTTTGGCCAAGCCAAAATCTGAGATTTTGGGGGTGAGATCAGAATCAAGCAGAATGTTGCTTGCCTTCACATCTCTGTGTACAATTCGTATCCGTGATTCCTCATGAAGATATGTTAGACCACGTGCCACTCCAAGACATACATCATAACGGGTTGGCCAGTCAAGAGACAAACTTCTATTTCCTGTTTCATTGACGCAAATTAAAATAAATATATATAATGTTACTTAGATTATCAATATTAATGTAATGCAAGAGCTTTAAATGTTTACCAAATAACGCTTGATCAAGACTGTTATTGACAAGATACTCATAAACAAGCAGTCTCTTATCTCCCTCGATGCAGCATCCATATAATTTGACTAGGTTACGATGCTGCACAGCAGATATTGTAGCAATCTCTGCAACAAACTGACTCTTTCCTTGGTGGGATGCTACAGAAAGTTGTTTAACAGCAACCACTCTCCCATCAGAAAGTGTTCCCTGTTGATTAGGACGATTATTGTATCATCACAACCATAGCTTTAGTTCTCTTGCTGCATTTATAGGGAATCTAGATATGTGTTATCTGGTTTTTGCTTTTGTCTTATTTGTTACTTCTGTTGGTTCCTTGAGCATCAGAAATTTTTACTCCCAAGTTATGCATTGAGAGCAAAGATTCAGAATTTTCAATATTCAAATTTCTACCAAAAATGGGCAAAATTCAGACGTCTTTCAAATAGATACATAAACCCCTGTCGACAGTAGTCGTGAGACCAAGTGAAACTGTTTAACGTTTCCATCCAAGATGAGCCCTTCCCTTTGTGTTTTATTTTGAAATTATTGTACAAATGTTTCAAACAGTACTTGTGTTCATAATTTCAAAGCAAAACACAAAGGGAATGGGTCATCTTGGATGGAAATGTTAACAGTTTCACTTGGCCTCATGACTACAGGGGTTTACGTGTCTATTTTTTATGATAGGTAGTCATGTGGGATTTTTTCAAAACTCTAGGTGGTCATCAGAAAAATGGACTGTTTTGCATCTCTCCAATGGCGGGCACAGTTTGAAAGGTGGGAATGCAGCACTTTTCCAGTCATTCAAGAAAAAGAGGTTATGTGGAAGCCTCTCATTCATAATAAAGGGTGACTAGAAGCATGACTTACCTTGTAAACAGGCCCAAATCCTCCCTCTCCAAGTTTATTAGTGGGATTAAAGTCATCTGTTGCAACTTTTAGTTCAGCATAACTGAAGGTGTATGGTCTGGCATCCATCCCCAGGAACTCTGTCAATTCCAAAAAAAAATATACTTGAATAATACCCCCATTAAAAAGAAAATTTAAACCACACATACAAAATACTTGAATAATACCACATATTATAAAAGCTTATATATTGCTTTAACCCCAAAAGCTAATATAATATTGGACACAAAAATAGAAACAACAACTATGACATTACCAAGGACAATATGATTTTTGTTAACCAACCAGGGTTGACCACTGCAACTAGAAACTCTCGAATACGAGACCTCCCATATATGAGCTATATTTTCGCGCACACAACCAAACCCCCCCCCCCCCGGGCCCGTCCCCGGCGTATGGTGACATGGGGATGTAATAGCAATTCAGCTTGAGTGATAGAGTTGTTTTACTAATGTAGAAATCGGGTTGATTTATTTCGAGATTTGAGGTTGCATAGCTCATGAGTTAATGCCTCAGTTTGCTCCTACTCCTCCATTCTATCTACTTTTTGGCAATCTATTCAATTTGTTAGTTTCAGTGTCTATCCATGAATGAGGGGACATTCTTGAGGTTGGATGTCAAAGCTGTATACTGCTGGGTGATATTCCCCATGTTTTTTTTTTCAAGCGTGGAAACCCCAGAATTATTCCCTAACAGCCAAAGCTTTGGGGACAGCTGGTAATCTAGAATATGACTGGGTTTTGTCCAAACTGGGTTAAATGGGGTTCTCGTAAAAATGGTTTTTGACAATGTATAAATGGAAGGAAGCAATCCTCGGAAAAACTCATTGCTGGCAAGCACATTAGAAGGTTGTCAATCACCCATAAATGGAACTCAAGTTTCTATAGACAGACTAGAAGCAAGGATGATTGTTACTGATAAAGGATCTGGTAAAAATAAAAAAGCTGCACATGTTCCTAGGGTACCAATGAAATAACAATAGAGACATTGATGTGAATTGAAGCACATTTGTGAAAATGTAAACAACATGCAGTAAACCTTACTTTGTGTCAACACAAGCTCACATGCATATGAATAATGGTATACTCAAACTAGCATCCAAAAAGCAGTTCCAGTAAAAGAAGAAACACACACAAGCAAATGATGCATCAGGCAATGGAATCCTGTCAAGAAGTACTGCAATAACATATGTAAAGCAATTTTCCCTTCTTTACCTTCATCTTCATAGGTATCTTGCTTTTTTCTTCTTTGAATGATGAAAAACACCAAAAATACAGACAGAAAGCTGACAACAGCAACAGGAACAACAATCCCCACAATCAAACCGGTCCTATTCTTCTTTTTGGTAGGAGGGTTGTTACTAAAAGGAGGGATGTTACTAACAGTAGGAATGAAGTCTGTACGACATAAAATCAGTTAATAGAATTCAAATAAAATTAATAAGATTCAAGCTGTTCTGTTGCATCTAGTGTGGTAGGTATATTACCTGGGGTGGCACTGATTGCTGAGATAGAGGGTCCATATGTACCTTGAAATGGTACACAACACGTCCCTTTACCAGCCCAAAACAGATGGATCTCAAGGTAGTTTTCGGAAACCTGAACCTTGTATTCCTTTGAAACTGTACGCAAAGAGGTCCCCCCAGCTTCTTTACGTATATCAAAATCTTTTAACACACGGTTCCCCTGAAATAAACAAACTAATATATTAGAACATCAATTTTAATAAAAACAAATAAATGTAAGAAAAGAATTGAAAATGTTGTTGAGACCTGGAACATATCCAAATTTAACTCCAAGTAGTTAAGATTCAGCAACTTATTAATATCGGAAACTACACAGGTTTTAAAAATTAGTTTAGAAATTTCTAGGAAATGAAGGGTGAGAGTAGCCAGCAATTTTGGGAACAATAAAAATTAGAGATTTTGGAAAACATCTTGAAGACAACATTTTGGTTCATAGAGCCTACAAGAGAACAGGGTACGCTACAATGACTTAAAAGTGGTATATAGGTTAGCTTTATATGGATGCTTATAGTTAGGATTCTCTTAGAATCCAAATGCAAAAAAACTAAAATTTATAGAAGATTTTTAGTTAGATAAACAAATTGATTGTTCCACAATTAATTTAGTAAAAATGAGATGTTCGAGAATCCAATACTAAGTTGTAATATGGATATTTGTGCAATTAGAGGTAAAAAAACAAAGAAATATTTGGCTGAGTTTCGGAAAAGTATCATGTTTGGTAATACAAGTAGTACGCTAGGTCAAGAAGAATATCCATAATTTGATTGAAAACATGGGAAAACAAGTACAAGGAACGAATTTGAGTCCGAAGAATAAAGTAGAATCTTGCTCTATACCTAGTACATTACTAACGCGTGCCCATGAAAGACTTTTGACAAGACCAATACAATTCTATTGGTGGTGCTGTGTATACTTATTTTCATCTTCTCTCTTTGATAGATGTATATATTCTATTTATGGAATCCGTGAGTAACCATGTGTTAGAAAATAATACTCACTATTCCACAAAAAAGAGTCCCACTTTGACTTTTTGAAGTTCATTTGCAAAGTACTAAAATATAAATAGACGTAATTCATGTGAGTTTGGAAAACAACAATTTTTGTAACTAGTAGTACTCCTTAGATAATTTAGCATATTTAGGATTGTACTAACTAAAATCAAATAAATTCATACGAATTTCGAAGTTTAGGATTTCACAAATTAACTTCAGAAGGTCAAAATGAGACTCGTTTTGTAGAATAGAGTAAATAATAAAGTTCTGATAATTATAGTATGAAAGGATCAGATCACGAGAAACTTTCATATGTAATCAAGTGAAGACATGATATAAATTATACTTCCTTCATCTGGAAATGATTGTCCTACCGTTCGGTTGATGTATTTTCAATATCAAGGTTTGCATGTGACGCACTTAAATATCAATGTTTTAGGATGATCCTTCTTTCAATATTAAACTTCAAAGAGTACAATTTATAATTCCAATAATTATTACTGAAAATTATGTTAAAATGTATCAAATGCAAACCATAGTATTAAAAAAAACAAAAAAAAAACAAAAAAACAAAAAGAAAAAAGAAAGAAAGTGATGAGTGCATAATGTTCTATATTTTGATTCCTTTATGTTTGGTTTTATTACATGTTTTATGTGTATATGGACTTATTAAGGTGTTTATTGATTACAGGAGGAATTGGAGCTAAAAACAAGGAAAAGAAGAAAATTTCGGGACTTAAGGATGGATGATCTTGGATTGGAACTTGGATTTTATTGTAGATCTACGTCATAGCTTTCCGGATTATCTTGAATCGCCTCAATCGGAGTTCGTATGAGAAAGTTATGATCTATTTACTAATGGACGATGAACTTCAGATTTCGGCTTGCCATTTACACAGCAGTCACTTCGGGGCCAATTTCGACCTTTTTCCAGCCCGTATCTCTGAAAACTCAAAGAATGGATGTTTTAGATCTCGTCGAGATCTTCGATTTGATAGGTGGCAGGTCCCTTAACTCTTCCCGAATCAAACGTTATGGCCATTTTCCCAAAGGACGTCGCAACAGAAAATGGGAATCCGCCGGGGCGAATTCGTCAACGCAAATGAATCCGCCGGGGCGAATTCGTCTCTGTCCAATCAGCCCCAGCGCGTTCTGAATCCGCCCCAGCCCAAACTTCTCTGTCCAATCCGCTCCAGCAAATTCACCAGTGCAATGAATCCGCCCCAGCGGATTCGTCGGGAAAAAGAAGCTCAAAAATTACTTTTGGCAGGAAATCTTGGGGATTTCTACTCAGAATTGCATTTTTATTTCTAGGAGACTTAGGATAATACCTTAGGACTATAAATAGATATTATTAGTCAGTTATTAAGGGGGAATCTTGGCAACTACAATTGTAACCCTAATTGGAGAAGATTGGAGTCATGTCAAGCTAAGTTTTATTTTTCAGTTCTAAGGGATGTTGAACCTTATTTACAATTAATGATTTAATTGAGTATTCATTATTTATTTCTTCATATATGAGATTTATTCGGATAATCTGATTGAATTGCTTATATGCTATTGGATTGACTGATTTGGTTTCTGCAGGATTAAATTGGTTAACTAATATCATCTGTTAGATTAAGATATAGTATTAAGCAAACGATATTGTATCTGATCATAAGTAACAATTAATAATACTTGATTGTGGACAAACTTTTGGGTGTTATTATGATTATCAGAAGGCAAGCTAAATAATCCCTGATAGTGTGATTGTTGTTTGGAATAGTCTAATTCTCTAATCCTTAATGTTGCTGTTATATTAAATCTAGACTGATAGTTCTGGGTTGTATGATAGTTAGGGTCTAGTGGGGCGATTGTCACATTAGATTTAAAACCTAAGGAGAATTTCAGATAATTAGCGATTGCGGTTATCTAGGACTATTAATTTCATTGAAGGATAAATAATGTTACGCTTTATTAATTTGTCATTGTAAAAAGGTGATACTGAACTTATGAACTTGAACTTTTAATTCATTAGTTATTTTTATTTATTTACTTTTGTTAGCTAGTTAATCAAACTCAAAACCCCCAATCTTTATTTTCATTGTTTAATTAAATTTAGGAAAATAAAAGAATAAATATAAAACAATACACCCCTTGTGGGATCGATCCTTGCTTACTACTGTGCTAATTGTTGAATTTGTGAATAGAAAGTAAGGTTAATTTAAGAGTGTTAAACTACAGCTCCCAGAAAGTAGGACTCTCATTTCAAACAGAGAATGTAAAATTTATAGGTCAATAAGGAGCTCTTCAAGCAAAATGTAATTCCAAGCACAGTTTGAGTTAATTAAATACATAACACAAAGCTGTTATATTTTAAATATAAATACATTCACACATACCTGGATAATTATATCAAAAACACGCTTTCCAAGACTCCTCCAACCAGTAGGATTTATGATGTCTATCTCTGCAAAGTGGAGTCTCACAGTATAATTACCATTCTCGAGCCCCAAACCGTAGTATCGGAGCGATCCGGCAGAAATTCGTGCTGTCTGGAATAGCTCTGAGTCCAAAGTATTTGTAAATTGAGATAAAGAGGAACTTGTATAGTGTCGATTATTGTTCTCAGCGAACCGTCCAACATTGCTGACTGCCCACCTGTTTGTTGGTGTAACATGGTACATTGCTGGACCAAGGGTCTCATTATCCGTCTCATATACAATCCCATCTGAAGATGTAATTTGTGGACCACCACATTTAATTGAAAAGTTGAAATCTGTACAATAATGCAAAAGAGGAATTTATTTGTTAAATTTACAAAAGTTAAAACTGTTTACAGGATAGTTTTTCATTTCTTTTCATTTTAGGCC
This sequence comes from Aralia elata, assembly GCA_034770075.1. NCBI lineage: Eukaryota > Viridiplantae > Streptophyta > Magnoliopsida > Apiales > Araliaceae > Aralia > Aralia elata. The sequence continues at coordinate 82,830,612 of CM068377.1, forward strand.
AGACATCGGTACGCGCTTTAGGCACCCAAATACTTTTGTATGGGATATCTCGACTTCAAATGAATATTCTATCAGCAGAATACTTAAGTGCATGAAGTAAAATTACGTACAGGTGAAACTATGAGCCACTAGCTTCTGGCTCTTGTAACAAAATTAGCCTCGTACCCTACACTGATAGGGAACAAATACCTCCATCCAAAAATGAGAATTCAAATTTGGAACACACAGTTTTTAATGTATGTTGCATATTTATCATAGTCGATAGCCTAGATCATAACTTAATTAACTATGAAGAGATTTGAAATATTGATACACATATTAAGAAAGTTGGAAAAGTGTGTAAATTTTGGATTGAAGTTCCAATTTTAGCTTTCTAATGGACCATCTCAATAAAGAGCAAACACAACAAAGGGTAGGCTGGTAAAATTCATATAAGACAAAAACTAGAGAAGCTTACTTTTGGGACTCTAAAGAGAGAAGAGAAGCAACTAAAGCGTGACACGGGTGGCCAAGGAAAAATAATTTAAAATTAGTATTGAACAAAATACCTCGTTCATATTGGTGTTTATTGAATGAGTCCTTCTGCGGGACATTTTTTTGAACATTTTTATTGGACATTTTGATATTCCTTTGGTTTTTGTTTTTTTTTTGTATGGATTCCAAACATATTTAGTTTATGAATTTTAACTCCAATTTATATAAAATCCACAAAAAAATGTGTAATTTGGATATATAACAAAAAAAGGTGTATGGGGCCATATACCTTTTTTTTGTTATATATCCAAATTACACCATTTTTTTGTGGATTTTATATAAATTGGAGTTAAAATTCATAAATTAAATATGTTTGGAATCCATACCAAAAAAAAAAAACCAAAAGAACATCAAAATGTCCAATAAAAATGTCCCCGTAGACTTATTCTTATTGAATGAGTCCTTCTACGGGGACATTTTTTTTGGACATTTTGATGTTCCTTTGGTTTTTTTTTTTTTTTGTATGAATTCCAAACATATTTAATTTATGAATTTTAACTCCAATTTATATAAAATCCACAAAAAAATAGTGTAATTTGGATATATAACAAAAAAAAAAGTGTATGGGGTCCATACACATTTTTTTTGTTATATATCCAAATTACACCATTTTTATGAATTTTATATAAATTGGAGTTAAAATTCATAAATTAAACATGTTAGAAATCCATACCAAAAAAAAAATCCAAAGGAACATCAAAATGTCCAATAAAAATGTCCAAAAAAAATGTCCCCGTAGACGTATTCTTATTGAATATTGTACACCTCAAGCACCAATAATTTAAACTTAGTATTGAACAAAATACCTCGTCAAGATTAAAACGATTTACATTGCACTTACACACAGGAGGACCACGATTGCAAAGAAAACCTCGTTGAAGACAGTTCAATCCTGAAGGCAGAAGACTGAGAGCAGAGAAATGCAGGTCAATTAGGGAACCATTGTACAAGAGAAAATACTTGAAAAACTAAAACTTGAAAAAATGATATCTCCCGGACAAAAAGCTTGGACCAAGAATAACAGTGCCTCCTGATCATTGTCACCATTAATTTTACACAAAACATGTCATGGTCCAAACTACCTTTGCACTTACGCAATTTTGAATCACTATATCTATGCAGTGAAGCTATATCTTCTCTCTGGATTATAATGAACATATTTATGAGAAATCTTTTCAGATGCTTCAAAAAATGAAAAGGCACTTCACCTTAATACTGCAATGAGAATAAATATTTTATTTTTAAATTAGCCAATGAGAGAAAATTTCTCTCTATGAACATATGATATGCTATTAGTTAATTAAAGTATGTTAATCTTGAAACTGGTCTGCATACTATTACTATCAATTTCTATTTATGGTGTCAATTTCATTTCATACGTTTTGACCCCATACAAGAAAAGCATGGCTCCTCCAGATCCCAGATTCTAAAAACTAGCAAAGCTGAAAGAATAGTAATTTTTGTTTGGACAGAAGACTCCTCCAACTCTGTTCCTGTGAGAATTTTAGGAGCAGCTGTCGATGACACAACAGCATCTTAAACACTCGTTAGTTTTTACTTTCAGCAGCACCACTGCCCATGCTTGAGTACAGAAGTAAGTGTTCCTAACCATCACATCAAAAAACTCAAATATAAATATAAGGAGAAATGCTAGTCCATTCTCCTTTGAGGCAGGTTCATTTTCATGCGTTCATGCTTTATAATTAAAATAATGATAATAATAACAGTAACAATCACGATTATAAAAGTATAGGGAAAAACAATTATAATAACAGCAGCAGCAACAATAATAGCAATATAGAATAAGAGAAGGAGAAAAACTTGGTGGCTTTGAGAGAATAACCTGCTGTTTGAACTTTCAATTGTGAAGTTGTTGGCAACTAAATTACTGCATATTCACACCATAAAGCTCTCAATATTAGTTTCTCAATTATTCAATACATGAAGAACATGTTACATATATAGCAACTATAGCAAATCTTTAAACAAAATAACAATCATATTATAAGATGGTAATGGTAACTGTAAAGCAGAATATATAAAAATAAAACAAGGATGATATATATAAATTATAGTACATACAGTTGTAAATTTGATGGGTTGATCCACCGCGGAAATGTCCCGGATAGTTCATTGTATGACAAATCTCTGCAATAACATAGCTGGGATGTCAAGTATATATTATATTTACTGACAACTAATGATACAAATCCTATTTTATTTTATTTTATATAATGGTGGAACCCGCTGCTACTACCATTTCGGCCTGTTTGTAAGTTTTATTTTGATGGAAAAGGGTTGACCTGGTGGTCAAAGAGGTTTGCTCCCTTCTTTGACTTCCTAAGTTTCAACCTTGGAGCCAACACCCAAGAGATTTCTCCTAAAAGCACTAGGTCGATGTGGAGAGTGCGCCCTTAAGATCACCCCGGGAGGGATTTAGTCTCGATGAACGCGTAAGCTGGCTCGCGGATACCCTTACCGAGCAAATAAAAAAAAAGTGAAGGGAAAGTTGGAGCCTTCTTTCTAAAGAATTAGAAATAAAGTTCCATCTTTCTCTTCCCCTCTCCCCAGAATAAAACTCACAAACATGCCGTTGGGGTAAATATATTTATTCACCGCTTCTGTAGTTTTACTCGTCCCGTTTATAGTATTGTTGACATCCAGTTTTTCCCTTCCTTGCAAATGCATCCATAAGTCTTCTAATTTGATCACAAGCGGATCACTATGCTTATTTGTTTGCAACCATTTTAACTCAAATTACTAAATAAACATGTAACCAAGAGACCAATGAAAATAGGAAGGAAAAAATATAAGAAAATATTTTTTTTAAAGTACTAAATAAACACAAAACCAATAAACCAATGAAAATAGGAAGGACAAAATATAAAAAAATATTTTAGTTTTTTCAGTCTGAATACATATCTTGAATTGTTTAGTTTGAACCTCAATGCTACATTTGATATGATGGGAGGCTGAAAAGTGGATGGATGGAGAAATTTTCCTTTCTTTGGTAGGGATTGAAGGGAAAAGTCTATGGCTAGGTTTTCTATATGGACTCACCATTTTCATCCTCCCAAATTGGGTAGAAAATACAAGGAAATGGAGAAGATTTTAGAGGCATTATGATAAGAGATTTCACTTTATCCAATTCAAAATCATAATAGGAGATGCATGATTTTGGATCTCCAACCGGCCTCACATTTTTTAGGTGGGGACCTCAATTTACATATATATCTACTACAAATAATATTACCTAACATGCATCTACATATAATAAGGATACAATGGTAAAATATACTGCAACAAACCCTTTATATTTCCCCCTTTATATTTCCTTTGCTACCAAAAAGGAGAGTGAATTAAACCCTTCCTAATTCTTCATCCTACCCTTCAAATTATACCAAACAATTTAACGGAAAGAGACCTTCCTTTTCCTAAGGAGTAGAAAGTTCATCACTCATATCTTTCTGAGTATAACTGATTTCTAGAGTATACCATCCCACACACCAGCTCACTAACACACATACATGTCCTTCCCTCGTAAATTGTAGCATGTTTCCACATATTATACTGCATAGAGTTAAGTGTATAACATGTGTCTCACCCTTGGAGTTATATAAAATATCGTTCTATGAAATTAGATTAACACAAAATTTGAGAAGCCTTATGTAAAGAAACAGCACAAGAATGAGCTACTGAAATACTGAAACTAATTACTCAATGCCACCAATTCCATACTCTTAAACAGATCCACGAATAGTTGTAGAAGATGTACTCACATATTGAGGAGCAATGCACTCTTTTGAGTAGGCAGGATGCCAGTTAACCTATTGTTTCCAAGAAACCTGACAAAAAGAAAAGAAAAAAACAAACACATACACACTTCAATTCTAAATGGACATATTAAATGTACAGACCATTGAATTGAGTAACATTATTGATTGACTAAGTTCATGCAATGTACATTTGAAAAATAACAAATGTTTATTACAAGTAAGAAAGTGAACTCAAATTGAACAGCGAGTTTGGAATCTGTCCAGTCAAATTGTTGAAGCTCAAATCTCTGAAAAAAGAACATCATGGTTGTAAGAGAAATAAAAAGTAACATTTATTGGCTGATAATATCAAATGTTAAAAATAAAATAAAATAACAATCAAAAACTTATACTGTTGGCCCGCTAATTAAAGGGGTGTGTGTTGTGGTTTACTTTCAGGTTTTAGATTGCTGATTGGCAAATCTAAGATTTAAATGAGCAGGACATAACCCAACTTCCGCTTGAAACTTGCAGGTCCTGATTTGAGTATGAAGAATCAACTACCAACAAGAATAACTTACAGTAGAGACAAATTTTGATATCCTCCAATGTTGGAAGGGATAGAACCAGAAATATTGTTATTCCGCAAAATCCTGCAGAAGAAAAAATAAAATAACGTATTTATTTTATCATAGTAGACCTTTTAGAAGAGAAACTGGGAAATTTAAAAATAATTATGCATCCAATTACAATGAAGCATATACATTATGAACTACAACGAAATTTCCTTACAAGGTGGTCAGAGATTTCATATCTTTAATGAATTCCAGTGAAGAGCTCCCATTAGATAAATCACTTATTCTCCTGCACAGTACATTTTACAAAAAGATATTATCATTTACCAAATAAGGAAAAGCAGAACCTACAAACAAATTTCCAAAGACAATTCAAAAAACTGAAAGAGCTAAGACTTACAAGTCTGTCAATGAGGTCAAATTGGAAAGTGCAGTTGGTATGGGACCTTCAAAAGAGTTCCCTTGAAACCTCCTAAAGAAACACCAAGATACAGCTTAACATTGAGTATGCCATACTATTATGTATAAAATTTACATATTATATCCTTCACATAGAGATTATAATTTAAACTTGAATTTGTTAAATTCCAGCATGGTTTAACTAAAATGAGAAGAAAACATAGTATTGTCTTACAGAACATTAAGCTTTGACCAAGTCCCAATGAAGTCGGGTATCCTTCCTGTGAGGTTGTTATCAGAAGCCCACCTGAGATCATTTGAAATTAATAGTTATCCTAATTCGGCTCAGATTATATCAAGAAATATGTCTGAAAGATCTTACACTGTAGCCAGGTTTTGTAGATTAGCAAATGTTTGAGGTATCCCACCACTCACTCCGGAACTATCAAAGTAACTGACAAGGTGAACAATGTTAATGAAAACAATGCTACAATGCATTTTTTTTACTTGATGCTACTTATAATTCAAAACTTTCTCTTACTAAACAATTGAGGATGACCATGAGTCATGGCAACCCACAAAATGGGCAGGAAGAATAAACAACCGTAAGATCAGCGGAAAGCAAGCACTACATAGAGAATTATATGTATGACAGAATTTTATACTTATCACGTTGACAATGCAGATTTTACAGAAAGAGTGTTCTATGTTTAGCAGAAGATACATCCAGTATTGGTGCCCATGTTTATACTTAATTGAGGATACAATAATACCCATGGGAAAATGGTCATGAACTAGGATATAGTAATAGATATAATAAATCTGAAGTCATACTAAAATGGATGATAAAAAGTGATATACAGTTTAATCATTCACCGGTATCAAAATTTTGCAGGCAGACCCCTGTGATATAAGAGACTATATCAGCTAGCTGCTAAGTACTGATAAGCTAAACCTTTTGCTTCTACCACACAAATGGTATACATTTATTAATTAGAGATATTAAAAATTGATGAAATAAGTATCTTCCAACGAGGTTATCTTCCAAAACATCCTGTTATGACAAACTATGACAAACACAATAAATCAACGCAGAAAGATAAAGACAATAACACAAGGTTTTACGTGGAACCCAAATCGGGAAAAACCACGGAGAAGGCAGAAGAAATCCACTAAATAAATATCTGAAGAGTACAAGATAAAGAGAGAAAACTATGAGAAGAATTAGAATACTTCTGAATGAATCTGAATATCTCTGAATGTCTCTTCCCAAAAATCCTAGCACCTATATTTATAGGCCATAGGAAAATCCATAACCAAATAGGATAAGAAATACTAAATTGAGTATAACTAGGAAAGATAACTTTCCTTAAACCAAAACAGATTCTAGGTAATACCTAAATCCAAATCCAATAAGGAATCATGTCATACCCAATAAATCTCCACCTTGACTTGAATCCTCCAAATATAGCACAAACAGTGAACTTTCTCCTCTTCTCAAATGCAGAACTCAAGTGCATCGAACACTAACCAGGTCCAAACAATGTTTGAACTTGGTATGTGGTAACGGCTTCGTTAACATGTCAGCTGGATTGTCTGTAATACCAATCTTCAAGACCTTAATGTCACCATCTTCAACAATATCTCGAACAAAATGATACCTGACATCAATATGCTTTGTCCTCTCATGATACATCTGATCTTTAGTCAAGTGTATAACACTTTGACTATCACAATGGACAACAGTAACTCCATGATCCATGCTGATCTCTGCAAATAAGCCTCGCAACCAAATAGTTTCCTTAACAACCTCTGTAATAGCCATATATTCTACCTCTGTAGTAGAGAGAGCAACCGTTTGTTGTAAAGTAGCTCTCCAACTAATTGCACAACCTTCAAGGGTAAATATATACCCAGTCAATGACCTCCTCCTATCAAGATCACCAGCATAGTCTGAATCAACATAGCCTATAAGGGTATTGCCATTCCTTCCAAACTCTAAACCAACATCAGAGGTACCTTGCAAGTATCTTAAAATCCATTTCACGGCTTCCCAATGAATTTTATCTGGACGTGATAAGTATCTACTTACCACACTAATGGCATGCGAAATATCTGGACGAGTACAAATCATAGCGTACATGAGGCTACCAACTGCACTAGAATAGGGAACACTTGACATATACCTAATCTCCTCATCTGTCTGAGGAGATAATTCAGCTGATAATTTGAAGTGAGCAGCAAGAGGAGTACTTACTGGTTTAGCATCCTTCGTACCAAAACGATCTAACACCTTCGCGATGTAGTCTTTCTGAGATAAGTACAATTTCTTAATTCTGCGATCTCGCTGAATCTCCATGCCAAAAATCTTTTTAGCAGCCCCTAAATCTTTCATCTCAAACTCAGTGATCAACTGTGATTTCAGTTTACCAATCTCTGAACTATCTTTTGTTGCAATCAACATATCATCAACACAAAGCAACAAATAGATAAATGAGCCATCCTGAAGTTTCCTGAAGTACACACAACTATCATATTGACTCCTGTTATATTCAATCCCAACCATAAATGAGTGAAATCGTTTATACCACTGCCTGGGAGATTGCTTTAAACCGTATAAGGACTTTTTCAACATGTAAACGTGGTCTTCCTTTCCTTGAATCTGAAATCCCTGAGGTTGACGCATATAAATCTTTTCATCAAGTTCACCATGCAAGAAAGCTGTTTTCACATCGAGTTGTTCCAACTCCAAATCATGCATAGCAACCAAACCAAGTAATACTCGAATAGAGCTGTGTTTCACAACTGGTGAAAACACGTCATTGAAGTCAATTCCCTCGACTTGACTGAATCCCTTAGCTACTAGTCGAGCCTTGTACCTAGCGTCTTCAACTCCTAGGATGCCTTCTTTTTTCTTAAATATCCATTTGCAGCCCACAATTTTCTTATCTTTAGGTGGTTTCACAAGCTCCCAAGTTTGATTTTTCTGAAGAGATTCCATCTCCTCATTCATAGCGAACAACCATTTTTCTGAATCATTCGAGGAAACAACATCTTTATAAGTCACAGGGTCACTATACTCAACTGTCTCGGCAACTGACAAGGCATAAGCAACATAATCTGAATACCTATATTTCTGTGGTGGTCGCACTGTCCTCTTTACCCTGTCTCTAGTGAGACTATACTGATTGTCCACATGTTCTTCCTCTGGAACTATATGTTCATCTGCAATAGTAGTAATAGTAGGCATATGATCTGAACTCTGATGTGATTTCTGAACCTGAGGAGAAGTTACTTCAAGCTCCACCTTCTAACCTACACTATCAAAACTATCAATACAAGGAACATATAATTCCTTGTTCTTATGAAGCATAGCAGACTCATTAAAAATAACATCTCTGCTAATGATGACCTTTGCTGACTTCTGATCAGCACACCAAAGTCTATAACCTTTCACACCAGACCCATAACCAAGAAAGATGCATTTCTTGGCTTTAGGTTCGAGTTTTCCCTCATTCACATGTGTATATGCAGGACAACCAAACACCCTAAGAGATGAATAATCTGCAGGATTACCTGACCAAACCTCTTCAGGGGTCTCACATTCTATAGTTGTGCAAGGAAAACGATTCACCAAGAAAGAAGTTATGTTCACTGCTTCTGCCCAAAATTCCTTGCCCAAACCTGCATTTAACAGCATACACCTGGCCTTCTCTATCAAGGTTCTGTTCATCCGTTCTGCAACTCCATTCTGCTGTGGTGTCGTCATAACTGTACGATGTCTAACAATTCCTTCATTCTTGCAGAACTCATTAAACTCAGTCTCGCAAAACTCAAGGCCATTATCTGATCTGAACCTCTTAATCTGCTTTCCTGTCTGCTTCTCAACCAAAGTCTTCCACTGTTTGAAAGTCATAAAAACGTCATTCTTATGTTTCAAGAAGTAGACCCAAACCTTCCTGGAGTAAGCATCAATGAAGGTTAGCAGATAATGTGCACCGCTACCTTTGGAAGGAACCCGTGAAGGGCCCCAAAGGTCTGAATGAATATAGTCCAAAGTCCCTTTGTTCTATGAACCGCAGTCTTGAAACTAACTCGTTTCTGCTTCCCCAAGACACAATGCTCACAGAAATCCAACTTTCCTATTTTCTGTCCAGATAAAAGACCTCTTTTACTCAAAGCATCCATGCCTCTTTCACTCATATGGCCTAACCTCATATGCCACAACTTGGTGATGTCATCTGCAGTAACTGAAGAACAAATTGCATCCGAATCTGTAGTTGTAGAACCCTCCAACTTATATAAAGTGTCGACCTTGATTCTTTTCATCAACACAAGAGAGCCTCTGCTAATCTTCATATCCCCACTTTCAGCTGTGTACTTACTCCCGTTTTCATCTAGTGTACCCAAAGATATGAGATTCTTCTCCAAATCTGGAACATGTCTAACATCTGACAATATCCTGATTATGTCATCATGCATCTTAATTTTAATTGTATCAATGCCAATTACTTTACATTTAGAATTATTTCCCATCAAAACAATTCCACCATCAAATGGTTCATATGTGGAAAACCAATCACGAGTAGGACACATGATAAGAACACCCAGAATCCAAAATTCAATCACTGCTAAGTCTTTCTGTGTCATCGGCTACTAACAGAAGATCATCACTATCCTCAGCAACGCTAGCCTGAGCATGCTTTCTTGTCCCCTGATTTTACTGGTTCTGCACATTCTGTCCATTATTAATCTGACCATGATTGTCTCCTCGCTGTTCTTTATTTTTCAAGTTCGGACAATTACGCTTTATATGCCCCTTTGCATGACAGTAGTTACAACTGAAATTCTTATTCCGAGATTTTGATCTGTGTGTACTGTCACCTTTTGAACTTCTCTCAACTGACCTTCCCCTAGCAAACAACCCAACACCTTGATCATCACTTTTCCCAAAAGTCATCTCAGAATCTAGTTTTTGTTTACTCATAAGATTCGTCTTAACATCCTCAATTGAGATAGTGTCTCTACCATAGATCATAGTGTCTCTAAAGTGCTTATATGAAGGAGGTAATGAGACTAACAATAATAGGGCTTGATCTTCATCATCAATCTTAACATCAATATTCTGCAACTTAGTTACAATTGAATTAAATTTAGTGATATGAGATTTAATTTGAGTACCTTCTGACATATGCAAAGTGTAAAGACGTTGTTTAAGTCTCAATCTATTGGTGAGGGACTTCGTCAAATAGAGAGACTCTAATTTCTTCCACAAATCAGCAGTTGTAGTTTCCGCTAACACCTGTTGCAACACATCATTCGAAAGGCACAACTGAATTGCCGAAAGTGCTTTATCATCCATAGTTTCTCATTCTGACTCAGACATCTCGCTAGCTTTCTGTGTCTCCCAATCCGTATCAGACATATCTTCAGGCTTCACTAGCTTCCCTACAATGGCTTTCTTCAAGCCTTGCTGAGTAAGAACAGCCTTCATCCGAACCTGCCAAAGACTGAAACTAATATTCCCATCGAATTTGTCAATATCAAATTTCGTTGATGAAGTCGAACTTAACGCCATAGTATGGATAATAATCAGGCTCTTGATACTAGTTTGTTATGACAAACTATGACAAACACAATAAATCAACGCAGAAAGATAAAGACAATAACATAAGGTTTTACGTGGAAAACCAAATCGGGAAAAACTACGGAGAAGGCAGAAGAAATCCACTAAATTAATATCTGAAGAGTACACGATAAAGAGAGAGAACTATGAGAAGAATTAGAATACTTCTGAATGAATCTGAATATCTCTGAATGTCTCTTCCCCAAAATCCTAGCACCTATATTTATAGGCCATAGGAAAATCCATAACCAAATAGGATAAGAAATACTAAATTGAGTATAACTAGGAAAGATAACTTTCCTTAAACCAAAACAGATTCTAGGTAATACCTAAATCCAAATCCAATAAGGAATCATGTCATACCCAACACATCCAACGGGGTTATCTTCCAAAACCACCATAATTATATGTCCATTTAATGATATTTATGGTTTATGTAAACTAGCGAAGTCGATAGAGGTCTTCTCAGATAATATTTGCTAATTCAAAGATAATTAGTGATACATAAGTACTATTCAAAACAGTTGGCATATTGTCGATATAATTCTCTTAATCTTTTTCAGAATGTTTTTACTAATTTAAAGACATTCCGTAATAAGTGGGTATTAGTTAAGACAGTTGACCTATTCTGGACATAGGTCTATCAATCTTTCTATATGAGATTAAATGATTACTTCATTATTCCAAAGTATGCTTATGACTCGGAATCTAAAACTAAAATTATATGGCTCGGAATCTAGAACTAAAATTAACGCTATGCTATTCTGAATGTCTTCCCCTTTTCACCAGTTTTTAGAGTATATGGCCTGAATGAAAAATCTCTTTACATAGCAATCAATGTGTGAAGGCCAAGGTTATGAGGGGTTCCACATCTGCAAAGTCCTCAGGGAAGTTAATTAAAATATATAATAAAACTGAGTTACAGAAATCATTACTTTTTAGTAGAATAAAAGGCATTGTAGTTCGTTACTGAGTTCTAGTTTACCATTTGGAAAATCAATACCAAGTGCTGCCCAAGATGAAAAATCAAGGTTTAACTCCTGGTAATAGACAATGTCCCAGTATCATGGGGATTGGGGAGGTGATACTATTTGCGAAGGTTAATAAATGGAGCAAAATTTGTTCCAAGTGGAGGGCTCCAACTTACTACATTTGGAGTCATTTATCATTTACCTTTGTCATGATTAAACAAGAATGATATGTCATACCTTACAAATGCGAGACAGTTATTAAACTGCGCGAATGCTTCTTTGTTGCACCATTCTCTCAAATGGTATAAATGTGCATGTTGCAAGTTACACTAAATATAATTACTTCTGTGTTAAGTAGATTAATCCTACAACTCAAAGGAATATAACCCCACCACGCTCCAGCAAATATGGTACGAATTAAGCAAACTAACTTTCCTAATTTGATTCTATTCATTCAGAGTTCATAAGATCATTTGTTCATTATTTGAGCTTGACACTCATTGGTTACTCACTGGTAAAGTTACGGAGACTAATATAAAGATTTGTTCTTCTAAAAATTCCTGTAAAAAGTTAAACATGGTTTATAACTTTCAAGTGCTAAAAGCAAGATCACGCGGTGTATTGTCACCTATCAAGAAATTGTAGTGTGCCATAACAGGCCCCCACACAAGTGAAAATTCCTTCCCAACCCTTGTAAGGCCATAACAGGATGGTATCATGGGACTCATCTCTAGTTTTATGCAAGTATTTGGACTGATTTCTGAAACCATGTGAGAGCATCACTTTTTATAGAGATTGAAGTAAGCACTTACATTTGTTCTAACTTTGTTAAACTCCCAAGCTCGGATGGCAGAGGGCCAGAGAAGTAGTTTGTGCTAAAAGACCTGCAATATGAACAAGAAGGACACATTTAAACATGTTAAAGATAAAATAGATGTATTGAATATTGTTATTGTTTTATTACATAGAGTACTAAAGCCTTTATATATAGGCTACAAGTTGAGTAGTGGCCAAATATGTATGGGCACCAAGCATACTTGGTGACCAAGTTCTAATAATAATATACTAACACTCCCCCTCAAGTTGGAAGTCTTATATCACGACTTACAACTTGGAAGTCTTATATCACGACTTACAACTTGTAACATGACATAATCCTAAAAAGACTCAAACCAACCATACCACAAAATTATTTTATCCTCAACACGGAATTCTTTTTTGCCAGAATTTGCATGGAATTTTTTTTTATTCTTTTTACGTTCAAAGTTAGATTTCTCACCCTCAATACCTTCACCCATCCACTTTCCGAAGATATCATGTGCCGGCAATAACGGAGAACACTCATCTCCCACAACAAATGTGAATGACTCTCTATCCTTCAAAAACAACTATGAATGACTCCTTACCTTTCTCAATAACGGAAGACTCTCTAGCCTCCCAAAAAATAGAAGGACACACTCCTTCTTGAAATCTCGGCCCCATGCAATCCTTACTTTCCAATCAACCATCCATTTACATATTCAACCAGAAAAGTAACTACTAAGGACAAACCATTTTTGTTTCACCACAAAAACAAACAACGACCATGGATTTTTATTTTGTTTTCTCTAAAAAAAACTAAAAAAGAACTGTAAGAAGAAAAGATACCCGCCGTCGGCAACACATAGCCGACGGCGGAAGTAAGACTTCCAGTTGGCCTCCCAAGATCAAACTAGCTCTGATACCATATTAGAGATAAAATAAATGTGTTGAATATTGTTGTTTTATTGCAAAGAGTACTAAAGCCTTATATATAGGCTACAAGTTGAGTAGTGGCCAAATATGTATAGGCACCAAGCATACTTGATGACCAAGTTCTAATAATAATATACTCTCACAAAACACACAGTATAAAATACCCTTGCAGTTAATAGAGAATCAAACATCAAATCGCTGCAAGTTAATAACATACAGGGATCTCAAGTCCGTAAGCTTCCCTAGTTCCTTTGGAAGCTCCCCTGATAGTGCATTGATGCCCAAGCTCCTAAAGACATCAAAATAGTACCAATATGATGGAATAGTAAATATAATATAAAATAAAAAACACTTAAACATAAGTTATATATCAGAAAAAGATGGGCTTACAGGTACTGCATGCGAGCTAAATTGCCAATGGATGCAGATAGAGGACCTCTCAAGTAATTTTGGTCCAAATTCCTGCAGTTTATATATAGGAACAAAATTTAGAAATATTTACAGAAAAGAATTGTTAGTGGACCAATGGGGGAATATAGGCAATGATTTAGAAAATTTGCTTTGTTGATATTCAGCATTATAGTCTATGCACTACAACTATAGCTGACTAATAGACCTGAAGATGTAAAAGAAATCGTTAATGCCTTTAACTAAATATTATCGACTTAGAAACCATACAGATTGGTGAGGAAAGTCAAATTCCATAGCTCATCTGGGATGACACCTACAACATCCAATGCATAAACCTTCCTGTCAAAAGAAAGAAAAAAACATAAATAGCTCGCAAGCCATGAGCATTAGCAAATTAAGGATGTTCAAGGAATTTTTGGTTTAAAACTATGACTCCACATGAAGAATTCTTTTTTAGATAAAATTATAGAAGGAAATTTATAGAAGACTTGGGATGTTCAAAACCAAAGACTACTACATACAACTTCACATTGTTAAATTTGGATTAATCTCAATCACTTCTAACAGGAAAGAGCATTGTGGATGTTTAAGTACTTTTTAATGAAGATAAAGTCATAAAACCAGGGCCAAGAAAGCTTAAAACCTAGACATGAAACTGTCTAGAACATAACATGCTCTTAAAAGCCATGCATAGATTTGGGCCGATAAAAAGTTCAAACTTAACGTGCTTTAAGTGAAAAGTCATAATAGATAGGACTAGGTCATAACAAGTCCAAGAATGTAACATGCCCTTAAGTAACTTATTGAGCAAGTGAAAGGTTTTCCAAAATTCAGCGGCCATATATTTCCTTGCAAATTCAAGCATTGCAATGGGAAATGTTGGGGATATTTTGGACAATCCCAATAAATGTGGTTGCGTAAATTAAAGAAGCTAACAATATTAATCTTTTATCGTGCCAAAGATGAAAGAAAAACAACAACGCAAAGATACCAAGATTTACGTGGAAAACCCTCTCAAAATATAAGAGGCAAAAATAAACACGGGACAATCTTTGAATCCACTATACCTGAAAATAAGGAATACAACATCTCTCTCAACTCTCAAATTTTAGACCAAAAATTGGGGTACAGCCAAATAGAGAAAATATAAGAAAACCTCTTTGGAATGAAAAACTTGTACCCAAAGGAACTCAAAAACACTCTTGTATTTTACCGCTCCCTATTTCTTCGAAATTAATCGAAACCCTCAGACTAACAGTAGAGAAATTCTCTCACTTGGACTTTCTCACTGAAAGCTCTCTTACTAGAGCTTCTTGTTCTCCACTCACTTAGCTTAGTACTAAACTCGTTTGTTACCCCTCTATTTATAGGAGAGGTGTGCTGAAACCAAAACAAATTTCTTCTGCAAGATCCATAAAAACGGTGTGTGGACTTTCACAAACAAAGGCTTTCAATATGAAAGCCAAAATTTTCTGCATAGCCATCCTGCAAGTGTGCAATATGTTCCTATCTTGGACCTTGAGTACGAAACTGACTCTTGCCAAAAAATTTGACTTGGGTGAGGACAAGATAGTCATACATGACTAAAATGAAAAGGCCAAACAAAACAATTTAAGTTGAAGTGTAGAAATGATAACTCCTGATGTTTCAAAAATTTACAGAATTACAGCACAAACACTTAGAAGTTGGTAAAATCATTAACTGGCCTGATGACTGTTGCATGACATCAGGAGGAAAGTAATTAGGACATGACATATTATTGCACAACTAACTATATCAAGAAAACATGAAAACAAATCAGTTTTGTAAGTAATACTCACTTTTTCCAGAAAAGAGTCCTACAATTTTACCCAATATTAAGATTTGTATAAGACACGTGTAGACATTATATGACATTTTTTTCAGTTTAAACTTTAAAGACTAAAAATTATTAGAAAATAATTATTGAACAAAAATTATGTGATTATGTCTATTTTGTCTTATGCAAAACTTAATATTCGGAAAAGAGAGAGCAAGAGATAAGAGGTCAAGATAAAAAGTAGGACGCTCATTGGAAATGACAGAGGCAGTATTATTCTGATTATTGTCCTTGAAACATTATCTTAAGTCCTGAACTGCTCATTCAAAACCAAACCATTAAATTGTCTACCTGCCACCTGGTCATCTGCTGTATCTTTGCCACAGGGATTACTGATCAGTCCCCTTCAAAACTACTCTAAAACGACTAAATATTAACCCATTCTTTTCACCCTTCAGTTAATAAGTACTCCGTAAATGGCATTACATTATATAGCTTAATCCCATATGTATGAGTAATGACTATTGACATTAGTTCAATTGTGTTAAGAGTATATAACTTGTCCCACATCGAATACGTTGAAAATTTATGTCTGGTATATAATGAGACCTAACTCTTCTCGTATTCAATTGGTTTTGAGTTAGTCTGACATGATATCTTTATATGCTAGGTTTGGGCCTATTTTATAAATCTAACAAACTATATAGGAATGAGCACCAACTAGACAATAAAAAAATTTCAGGTTAAGCATAAAGCTGCCCCATTTAAGAAATCAAATAATCAAATCATAGGCATAGGCGAACTACCAAAGTAGAAAGTTAGACAACAACAAAAATAAAAAGATTCTTTATAAACAAATGGCTCTTATACTGGTACTAGTAAAATAAGACTAATGGTGAAACTGCATATACTTTCCAGGCCACTAAAGAGTTTGGACTCAACCAGCTGTGCCCACATGACCACAAGCACATCAATTCTGTCACTAAATTAAATACCACCCAGTGTAATAATAAGGTTGAGAAAATACCTCTAGGGCATTTTATCAAACATTTGGGCCGCGTGAAATAATATACCACCATTATTGTTATTTTTTAGCAATGGAATATGATTTAGAAACAAAAAATTAGATTCTCTTAGGTACTTAATCAAACAGTTGGGATGCGTGAAACAATACACTAGCATTATTGAGTTTAGCAGTGGCATATGATTAGAAATATAAATGTTGAATGACTTACAGCTGGGTAATACGGCAGGTAGTGCCATTGTCATAAGAACAGTCACATTTAAGGGCTGGGTTATAGCTTCCGTCATCAAAGCTGGTTTGGTCAGTGGCAGCTCCACTGCATACTTCGCCGGTTATGTTCCATCGATAGGTTGCCGAACTTGATGACGAAATCGATGACGAAATCCCCCATTGCCGGAAAATGGAATTCAAGATTCTCGCTGCAAGCACAAGTTACACCTTTGTTTCAAAATGAGAGAGATTTTCCTTTTTATCCATTTTAAAATTATAAAGACATTTTTCATTTTTAATTTATAAGGTGACATGACTGTTAAAATGTTAAATACTTTAATTTTTTTAATTGTTGGAAGTATTATCGTGAATTGTTACAGTATTACTGTATTTTTATTTTGAATAATTTTAAAAATAAAATTATTATGAACAATCGTCATTTAAAATCAAATAATAACATAACATCCATTAAAATAAGGTTATAAGTTAATTAATTACTATGACAATAAAAGAAAGTTAATTTGGGATTTGTAAGCTAAATAAACTTATCTTACATCAACTTGACAGCTAAACCATTGACAATAATTTAAAAAGCCTCATATTTTAAAAAATATTCCCTCCGTTCCAAATTAATTGCATTTTTAGGACTTTTTAAAGTCAAATTGACTATTTTTAAAACTAATTTTTTTACTATTTTTGCTAACATATAGGTAAAGATATTATAACCAAAACAAAGTATATACAATTTATTACTAATTTCAATTTTTATAATTTTAGAAATATATTTATATATGTTTAATTATTAATTTTAAAAATAGTCAATTTGACTTTAAAAAGTTCTAGAAAAGCAATTAATTTGGGACGGAGGGAGTATGATGTAAACTTAATTTACTTTTTGTATTATTTGTACAAGTGTTATTTGACAAGTGCTTGAAATTGTGTTTAATTAAGTGGCAAGGGATTTTGGAAAGTCAACGGGTAATGAGTTATCATTCACGGTTAATTGTCTTTTAAAAAAAATTATATAATTTATAATATTAACAATTATAGTAATTAAAATTAAATAAGTTAATGTCAAATTTAAAATTTTTAAAATTAATTATAAAAAAAAAGAACTCTTAACTCTTTTTTTACAAACGAAAGAATTACTATTTAATTTTGAAGATTGAATTGAATTCCACAAGGCTTTAGTTAGCCGACATTTTATAACAAGGCCATAACCTAACTGAATTTAAATTGGATTAACTGAATTTCAATTGGATTAACATTTTGCTTGTTGGGCCCTCAAATTTTTATTTAAAAACCTTTAAACACGTTCACACTTGGTTCGAAGAGAGATCTTCTTTTTCTGCATACAAACTAGCTCACTATTAAATTGAAGGTGATAATCTATGTAAAGTATTATATTTATAAATAAATTTATGTCGAATTATAATTATAAAACTTATTAATATATGAAATTAGTAAGAATTATAGAAGTATTTCACTTATTATATATATTTCTAAGAAAATTATAACTAATATATATTCACGTGAACTTTAGGTCTCACCTAAAGTGGACGTAAACTTTCAAAATATATATCATTTTCTTAAATGTATAAATTCTCAACAAAAAAAAAAAAAATTAGTTCGTCATTGATATTTACGTGAATTCACTAACAAGATGAGATTAAACAAATTAAAATAAAACCTGTAATTTTACTACTATTTGTGGTACACTGGAATTAAGAAAAAAAAAAATAAGTATTTAAATAAAAAATATAAAAATATGTGAGAAAGAGTAAAAGAGATATTTTAGGGATAAAGAGTCGAATATAGAAAAAAAAATTAATATTTGAAATAAAATTGTAATACAATTTCAAGGCGGTTTTTTTTTTCTTCTCCTTTTATATATAGAGAGAATATACAAATTGTTGACCTGTGATATTTTCGAATTTCTATCAACTCCGGCTGCAAAATCTATAAGAAAAGCAATTTTAATTCTCATTTTGTGGCATTTAATTAAGTGATATTCATAAAACAATTAATAACATTAACAAATTAATTCCTGTTTTGTGGCATTTAAGTGATATTTATAAAACAATTTATATCTGTAACAAATGAAAGAAAATACTAAAATTGCATTATGAAAAGCATGCTTATAAACTAGTATAACTGTTCATACAATTATTGTGCGAATTATCGTTAACTAGTGATCCGTACTGTAATGATATGTACCCTATAAATCATCTCTAGAAAAGAGCATGCACCTTCGGTGGGATCTGTTGTAGCATTTCTTTGTGTTTGAGCTCCAACTATGGCAATCAGACTGAAGAAGATGGTAGCAAAGTAGAAAACAACTGCCGTCGGTGATCTTCTTGCCGCCGGCGCCGCCGTGATTACTTTTTTCATGGGAACTAGTGTCTAGTTATCAGGTTGGTTGTTGACAATGCAGAAAGAAAGTTTTTATGTACATGATCATCTATCTGAGTCGGCTAAATTAGCTAGTTAAGATGTTCAAGGATAGAATAGTAATTGCAATAGAGTTAACTAAGGTCATTTGCGTAGTTTCAATATAAGTTGGTTCGACTAGTAGTCTCTCTCATTTCAGTTTGTAACTTCAGATTAGTATGAATACAATTTGTGTTTTACTTTTTCTTTCTCCATTGAAGACTTCTTATGAAGAAAGAGAGGGCATATAAATAAATACTCAGCGGTTGCGGCACACGTGTTGTATGTATAAATTATGTTAGATAAAATAAAAAATTTATAAAATTTAAAGGAGATTAATATTAAAAAGGACAAAATAATAATATATTTGCGGCACACGTGTTGTGTGTATAAATTATGTTAGATAAAATAAAAAATTTATAAAATTTAAAGGAGATTAATATTAAAAAGGACAAAATAATAATATATTTAAAGTTATAAAAACAAAAAAATATAACAAAAAAAATAAAAATGTGATCTAATTATACTAAACTTTTTTGAGAAACCTCGTGAAAACTTTATAGCATAGATAGACAGACAATCTAGACCCTAGTCCAATGAATCAAATTGGGAAGATAATATTCAAATTTTGATATGATAGCCTTGATAGGAGAGGATAAATTGGGAAAGCTCAGTGCTTGTGATAATTAATTGATTAATACTGCCACCCAGTCTAATTTGTTACCAGTGGACCAGTGGTATTAGCTTTTGTAAGATTCCCTTAAGGTGAAATTGTCACCTTATATATTACTATGAAATTTTGTAATTTATAGTAAATGTTATATTTATATTAGCCCTATAAACAGGATGCTAGAAGCAATTTTTATTTTATTTTAAGAACTAATTATGTTAGTACAATTTAATTCTAAAAACATATTGCATTCTAGAAGGTCCGGAGAGAATATGGTGAAAAGGTCAAGGGAGTTACTTTTTTCATGTAGCGTTTGGTTAATGTTGATAAAAATTATTTATATGTTTTGAGAAATCTGCGCAGTCAAGTTTCAAATATATCGTAAAAATATTACTAATTAAATTTATTCACGTAACTCGCAATAAAGAAATATTCCACAAAGAATATCTGAATTAATATGTAGATTAGTGATGGATAAATTTTTTTAAACCAAAATACATCAATAAAAACTTATATATAGATGAAAAAACAATATCTTACTACAAAATTAAGCAAAACTTATTATTTCATCTATACATAAGTTTTTATTGGTGTATTTTGGTTAATTTTTTTAATAAAGTGGTCCGTTGACTTGACAGTGCTCTGAGTTTTGGGTTTCATACCCTCCAACTCCAAGGAAAAAGAGAAATAGAGAAAAGGAAAAAATAAAAAAAATTATAGTAATTTGTTATTTTATCAACAATTTCTTTAGTTCTTAGAGGTAAAGTGTGTGCGCACATGACCCTTGTTCCAAGCGAATTGGGCACTTGATATTTCTTGTCCTTCTTTGATTTTCATATTGATAATGGTGAAAATTCATTTGTTAAGACCTTGACAAGTACTTGATCTTCGCTCGATAAATAGAGAAGTTAATAGTCTTGCCGACACCTTAGGTAAATATGATTACAGTAAATTAGTTAAGACCTCCACTAATGTCTTTTTTGTTATTGTAAAAGCATATTAAAGGTTGTAAGACATCTCCCTCCAATTAAGTTTGAGTGGGTATTTGTGTTTCCAGGGGTAGATTTCATTTGATGAAGGATGATGGAACCGTGAATTAATATTTGGCAACTCAATTTCATTCAGAAATTAGTTTTTGTGTGGAAACTGATTTTCTGAACCCTATTCCTCCATATCCAGTGGATGTGGCTCAAATTTATTTATTTTTAATCTTTGAAGGTGTTTGTATGTGTTACACATGGTTTTATTTCCTTGCGTGATCCAAAATTAAAATGTCTGTTAGCAGTTACTGTAACAACCCGGAGTTCGGAACAAATCTTGGGTCAAATCCCAAGTCCGAATCGAATCAAATTTATCCAAACAAGGCCTTAAATTACTGGCCCAATAGTATCTTCTTGGGTAATCTTAGCTCACCACAAACTCACCCAAAAGGTTATGACTGAAGGTACTATTGATAGTAACTCAATTCTTTATATACATACAAACTTTTCCTTTATCTTTCGACGTGGGATATGGAGTGTTACAGTTACAATGACTTGCAATGGGACAAAGGGAAGGAGGGGTGACACCCTTTTCATAAGAGTTGGTTTTTCTTTGGTAGGGAAGCTCTGTTGTTTGGGATATATAGTTGGATAGTCCCACTAGGCTCAACCTGGTGGCAAGGGTGGGACATGAATCTTGGAAAACAATAAAATAATTCACTAGCGCATAGACTTCTTGTGAAGTAGAAGACGAAATGACGGACGTAGACACATATGAAAAGGAGGACGATGGAAAAGGATAATATTTTTAATAACTCAGGTTAAAACAGTCACACATCTAGTTATATATACCAAAGGATTAATCATTAGAAATTTTGGGTCTAGCAATTCTGGTTATATACGCCAATGGATTAATCATTAGAATAATTATAATTAAGTATTAGAATAATTATAGTTATTCTAATGTTTTAATATTCATCACTATTTATAATTAGAGTTTACGAGTTAGTCACGAGTCTAATGTCATGTGTATTAAAAGAATAAAATGAAATATTTTAAATTATTGTTTAAACATGAAAGAGTTTTATAATAAATATAATGGAAAATTATTTAAGTTCCTTACAAGATTTGATTGGTTTTGTACTTTTATAGGCCCGTGGTCAGTTTGGATGGAGACATAACAGGTCGACAGGGTATGTTTTTTCCTTAACAACATTAAAAATTAATAATGGGCTACACATCGTGGGGTAGCTTTTTATATCTTTTCACATTATTTTTTTTAAAAAAATTCATGGCAAAAATAGGAGGATAAAAAACAACAAAAATATAGATTCACATTTTAGAAGTTTGAGAAAATAAGGACTAACCAATACTTATAAAGATGATTAACCTAATTAAACAATTAATTCGTACAATAGCACTCCCTTCTTTCCGTAAGATTTTATATAGCATTTTATATTTAAATTTTATACTTTAAACACATTCTATAGGATTTTTTTTGGGTACTACTTTAGTTATTTTTTGTGAGACAACGGGAGTGAAATATAAAAAAAGACGAGTTATTATTATATTATAAGTTTAAATTAATTGTTTTTAAGAAATCAAGAAAAAAATACTCATTTATTTTTAAATATTATTAAAATAAAAAAAATTAATGTAATTCTTGAGGGTAATCTATAATATAGTAACTTGTAATGATTCATGTTTAACTAGTTTGAGTTCCTCGTGCGAATCACATGCATAGTGTCTTAATATATATGAAAAAATTATGCAATATAAAACTATAATATTAAAGAGTCATGTAATATATTGCGAAAAATTTCTGTTAAATTATGATTGCGACGTATATCAATATATCGGATTGGATAGGGTTATAAAATTAGTCCACTATATCAAATATATCGTAAAAATATTACCAATTATAATTATTCACGTAACTCGCAATAAAAAAGTCGACATGAAAAGTCATAATATATATTATTTTCCGATACTAAATTTTGCAAGACAGAGAGATCTAGAAACTTGAAAGTCGGTTACTATTGAATTATGATTGTTGATATTAAATATATTAAAATATTTTATTTGTTAAGGATTCTTATCTTTCTATGTATATATAATTTTGTAACTATTTTGGAGGAGTTTTAAAATTGAGATTCTACTAAATATTGAATTTTTCATGTAAAATATTTATATTTTAAAGGGATGGAGTGTAATTTTAACCCTTCAAAATTGAGGGAGTCCCGAACTTGACCGAAATGGAAATGAATGGAAGATAGAGCAAGCGCTTTCTTTGTTTAGGGGTTGTTTGTTTATATTTGAATGAGTCTGAATCATCAATTAATTTATTTAAATTGATTGTTTTATAATTTTTAAACTCTAAATGCGTCTGAATATATTTGAACGATTCATCTAGAAAATTGTGGCTGAATCACTAAGAAGTAGTGTTTAATGATAGTTTTACCTACCTACCCTCATAGATAATTAAAAATTACATTTAATATCCATCTTTTTTTTACTATTGTAAACAAATTTTGTTATTTACAAATTATTTTTTTAATTTTTTCTTTAACAATTTGGTCAATAATCAATTTAATAAATATTGTTGTAGTCTTTTGTTTTGGTTTTATGGACTAATAGAATGTTATTAAAAAAAATTAGTGTTTATTTCTAAAATTATATTACTAATAGTGTATTCCATCAAAAATTGTTCACAAGTTTATATTTAATTTTTCTTAAATAACATTATTTATTTATAATTACATAATAAATTTGTTTATTATAGTCCAAAAAGTTAAAATAGAAAAATTTACGTATTTAGATGTTTTAGGCAGTCAATTATCAAACACATTATTTTATTTTATATTTAGAGTTTCTATTTTATTCAGCTCATTCAAATTCTCTTATATATTTATAATTTTTCATTCTGTTTTATCAAACAGTACCTTAATTAGTATTATGGAATATAATCAAATTAAAATATTTTTATATTAATATCCTATGAGTAATAATTAGTTGGGCAAAATAAGACTAGGATAATATTAAAACTTCAATAATTTCGGCCGAATAAAACGACGCAATGATGTATGTGCATCTGTTAGAACTTCATAAGTTATTTTTGTATCTCCTCTCCTTTCTCAGTTAGAACTTCAAACAATAAAAAAAATTATATAAGGTAGCTTTTTTATAATTTTTTTTATATGGAGGTTTGACAAAGGATAAAGGAGAATTAATTGTTCTTCATATTATGCTTGTTTTGTTTTGATTTAACCTAATCCCAGTACCCTTTATTCCGTTAATATTTTATCTCTTAATAAAAGTTTAATTTTAAACAAAATATAATATCATGCTCCTACGTACTAAAATAAATTTTAAGTTTGAAAAAATTAAACAAAAATATAACTAAAATTTAAATAATAATGAATTTCACCTAAAATATTAAAAACAAAAGAGAGAATAAAAAGATTAAAGAACAAAAAGAAGGATTCTACTTTTTGCACTATGTTCCGACTAGTTTAATTGTTTAAATAATGTTTATTAATAAAATTTATTCTGTCATTTTAAAAATATTAAATTATTTTTTATTTTTAAAAGTTAATTTGTGGACATTACAAGCTCAGTATTAATGAAATTTATAGAAGTAGTTTTTATTTTTTTAATTCCTTGTTGTTCCGACCGAGGGAGGAGAGGATATATTAAAAAAAAAACAATAAAAAAAAAAGAATTGATCTTCGACCGAAAGAGGAGAGAAGTGATTTTTCCCCCTTCCCTTCGCCATATTCCAAGGAACAGAATCACGTGGGAGGAAGAAAGAATTTTGATATGGAAAGAGTAATTGGGTGAAAAGAAATAGTAGTTTTTTTTTTTTTTAGTACTTTTATTTGTTATGTAAAAATTATTTTAAAAAATTGTTACATTATGCAATCTTTTTGTTGGATAGAAGATGAAACACAATTTGAGACAGTTCCTTTTCCAAGTCTACATGCATGGAGTTCATATCAACTGACCCAAATTGTGTCTATAAATTATTTTAAAAAGACAAATAAATCCCAACAAACCTGTTGACTAATGAATGACTATAGGTGTACGGAATAGAGATATTTATTGCAAAAGATACATCTCTGATATTTATTAAAATTGAAAAAATCTGCGCTCATAGGCCATGACCGCATCTTTTCCCATTGTTTTCAAGGAATAATGAATATCGGAAAAAATCATACCATGTGTCCCTGTGGAGCTGGCAAACAATAAACTTAATCAATTATGTTGGCAAAGTTAGAAGACTTGTTCTATCTTGACTTATTCATACGAGAAATTAGTTCTCAACACCTCCACAAAAAGAAATCCAAATTCAATAGTTCTACAAAAATAAATAATCCTCAGAATTATAAACTCAATAAACAACAATAGTTATAAACGTATAATAAATTAATTTATATGTATATATGTTAGAATATATATATATATATATATATATATATATATATATATATATATATATATTCATGTTTAATTCTTACTAAACTGTGTCTCATCTTCTTTTCCAAGTCTATATGCACAGGGTATAGTTTTTTCCAATATTCATTATTCCTTGAAAACACTGGAAAAAGATGTGGTCATGATCTATGGGTGCAGATTTTTCCACAAGTCAAATGAGAAAAGATGTGGCCATGGCCTATGGGTGCAGATTTTTCCACAAGTCAATGGGAAAAGATGTGGCCATGGCCTATATATGGTCTATGGATGCAGATTTTTTCACAAGTGCATATTTTCTAATTTTAATAAATACTAGAGATGTATCTTTTGCAATATATTTTCCCTATTTCATACATTTAAAGCTATTCATTCCTTCTTCAAATTATTTTTGCCTTCATAAAATTACTTTTAGCCAACAAGTTTGCTTAGATTTATTTGTCTTTTAAAAATAATTAGCTCTTAAATTCGTGCAAGACACGGATTTAGTTGACATAAATTAGTTACTTTAATCTTGTATTATTGTATATTTTTATCTAATAATACGAATACATAATATAGTTTAACTTATGAAAAAATTAGTGTCACGAATACATAGTTTGTGCGTGATAGATACTTCTAAGTCCCTAACCACCCTTTACTCATGGAGAAAGAAAATGTCTTATTTGTATTTTATTATAATTAGTAATTGATAATATTTAGTGTGATTGTATGGATTGAGGGACTATGAATCAAAAATCTTAATAGTTATATATATATATATATATCTATCTATATGTATATATATATATATATATATATATTTATATATATATATATAAATATATATGTGTGTGTGGGGGGGGGGGGGGTTGTGATGGCTCAAAATGATATGTTTACAATTATTAAAATGAAAAGATTATTATTGATATAAATAATAAAATATCTATTTTTTTTAAATGACATCATTTTAAATCATTTTCAAAGTCAGACTCACGTGACAAGCCCGAGCTAGCATTCTATCCCATTTGTATATATTCCATTTGGTTGATAGGAATTATAAGAGGGTCCTATTTATTATATTTTTTTTAAAAAAAATTATCATTAATACTTATTCACGTAATTGATAATCAAAAAATCGATACAAACATTCGTAATATATATCATTTTTTGAGTAATGACTAGTTGGGCAAAGGAGCTATTTGATAAAACTGATTGAAAGGTTCTGAATATATAAAAAAATCTAAATGAGCTGAATGGAGTAAATACAGAATGAAATAATGTGTTTTATAATTGTATGTCTAAAACATCTGAATACGTGTATTATCCTATTTTAACATTCTAGGCAATGAACCAATTTATTATATAATTATAAATAAACAATGTTATTTAAGAAAAATTAAATATAAATCAAAACAAAAAACTACAATAACATTCATTAAATTGGTTATCCAATTTTTTGTTTAACAAAAATCAAAAACAATTTGTACATAACAAAATTTCTTTACAATAGTAAGCAAGATGGATATTGATTGTAAATTTTAATTGCCTATGAGAAAATATAAGTAAAAATATCATTCAACACTACTTCTTACTCATTCAACCACAAATTTTTGGATGAATCATTCAAACACATTCAGACGCATTTAGAGTTTAAAAATTATTAAACAAACGGTATGAATGACTTATTCGTTTAGATTCAGACTTATTCAGAGACCTAGAAGTAAACAAACAGCCTCAAAGTCATACTATGATAATATTAAGACTTTAATAATTTTAGCCGAATACAAAGACATGCACGATGATCTATATGTGCATTTGTGGGATGTCCCAAGGCGACGAAATGATGACGCCAACCCAGCACCCCACCCCCAAACAACAACAAAAATATAGTCCCCTGTTATATATGAATTTATCTATGTACACGCTCAAAGTATACATTTAAACACATACTTAAGTGTAAAATAGTAATAAAGGAGAAAAAGTGTTGTAGAGGGAGGAGAGAAATATTTTATTATT
The DNA here is from genome assembly GCA_034770075.1 of Aralia elata. NCBI lineage: Eukaryota > Viridiplantae > Streptophyta > Magnoliopsida > Apiales > Araliaceae > Aralia > Aralia elata. The sequence goes on from CM068377.1 coordinate 82,858,197, forward strand.
ATCATTTTACAATTGAGTGTGTATTTGAATGTATAATTTAGCTGTGTACATAACTATACTCTCTATATATTGCGAATCTTTTATGTTGAAATATACTCCCCTTGTTTAATTTTATTTGTTTTAATTAACTTTTATAGTTAAATTGATCATATTAAGAATGAAAATTTATTATTATGTTTATTACAAATAGACACAAAGTTATTATCATAAAAAAGTACATTGAATATACTATCCCAATCAACTTATTTGATTTTAAAATTTGTAATACATTGGTTTAATTATTAATCTTAAAATTGGTGAATTTGATCATAAAAAGTCACTTAGGACAAGTAAAGTTGAACGGAGGGAATAATTGTCATGTACATTAATACATAAGATTAGATAGAACTAGATTGATAACCCGTGCAAGACACGAGCTAGTGTCGGCGATAATGTAATCTAAAATTGTGGTGTGTGCTATTTGGTGTTATAATTTGATTATCAATAGTATATTATGGATGACTATAATACATTGAACATGAAGCTGAAAAGTTTTATGTGTGTCAAAATTATTGTACATTTTTCTAATACATGCATGTATATTCTTAAAATAACATAGTACAACATATGAAAAGTTTGGTATAATTATGAATTGACATGCATTGTATTAATAAAGGTGATGAACTTAGGATTAACTCGGCTAACTCATGATCAACCAAAATGACCAGGTCAATTTACTAATCAATTTAAGAAAAGGCCTCCATTTGCCTTGTTATATATAGTAATAGTGTTGGTTTGCAGATTTAAGAACACACATATAATCTAATTGATGTAAAAGCGAAAGCGTGACATAAATCATATTTAAAATTTTTATTGCTATCCCAAGATTACCTTGATGCGATATTATTAATCGAGAAAAGATAAAAGATATATCTTTACGAAGACAAATCAACTCCTTGATGTGATCTTCAAGCTCCAATCCTTTGCTCCTCCATACTTCTCCAATTCCTCGGATCAAATGTTAGCTACTTAGTGTGTGCAACGCTCTTGATGAGAATAAAATATGTTATATTTTTATCCCTTAATGCTTAATTTTTATATTTATTTTGTGCCTAAATACACTCATTATTCTTATATTTTTATTTAAGGTGCAATTAAAGGAGTTCGTGACTTTGGAAGTGCTTTGGAGACAAATTGAGCATTATTTAGACTTAAAGTAAAAAGAGGGACAAAGTTGTAATTACGCGAGAACATGAATTTAATATTTTATTATAATAAAGTCAATATCTTGGTGATCAAGCAATATTTAATGCTCCTATTCATTGAAGGAAAGAAACAAGAAGAATCCTACAAGGAGAAGGAAGAAAGTGGAACAATCTTGGTGTGCAAGTTAAATCCAATGAAGAAAAGGAAAAGTTTATCTAGAAAATCTCTTTGAAGGAAATTCATTGTCACTAGGAAGTTGATTCCTAAAAGGAATTGATTGAGCTTTGATGCCTATAAATAGAGGATTACCATGAGAGCTTAGGGACTTGTCTACAAACTTTCCTCTCTATAATTCTTTGATGTTTTCAAGGTCATGTGTAACTAAATTTTTATTCTCGGATTAAGGAGACGGAAACCTCAGAATTATTACGTTGTGAGATCTAATTGATTTTAATTGTTCAATTATTATTTTGAGTATTGATTATTCTTCTGCGCTTAAATTTTATGATTGATATGTTTAATTGCTAGAGTGCACGTTAGTTTATTATTCGTATAAATCTACTGCTAAATTAGATATCAAATCCGTAATTGTTTGGCCACTCTAATTTGCGAAGCAACTAAGGTTAATAATTGACTGCAGATCACGAGATTATTATATCTTAGAAAGAATACTCAACTAAATTAAATGCAACCGTTTGTGCTTGTGTTGTTTAGCTTCATCGATTTTTCTAATTCTTAAAGTATCTACTAAATTAAATTTTTAGCGCTTGTCTGAAGTTATTTAGTAGTTAGGGTTATTTAGATCGCTTGTTTCTATCTAACTAAAATTAAGAAAAGACATGGAATGGTTCAGAATGGTGAATTAATTCTAACGGTGAATATTCAAAATATTAATTAATTATGCTTGAGTCAATGATGAATGTAAGTTTCTAAGGTGGAAGTTGATTTAATCTAAGGTTTGTTTTCTCTGATTTACTTTAATAAATTATTTTGCATTATTTTTAGTTTACTTTAATAATCATATTCAAAACCCCCTTTTTTTGGTATACAAAGTATAAAAATAGATTAATCATTCTCTGTGAGATCGACTCTTGCTTGCACTACTACATAATTATTGTTCGCAGTGAGATTTTATTTTTGGTTACCTGCGACAGCACACCAAATTTTGGCGCCGTTGTCGGGGATTGATTTTATTTTATTTTTATATTTTTGTTATCCTTATTTTATTTTAATTGTTTTACATAGGTAATTTAAATTTCCTTGATTGTTTATGCGCAAAACTCGATCTACTAATCAAGTTGATTTAAAGTGTGATCCAGAAATAGAGAGAACTATACGCAGATTAAAGAAGGAAGCTCGGATAAATGGTGAAAAAAAGGAAGCCATGGTAGCAAACCGAACTCTGAAAGAGCTTGCGGCTCCCGATTTGAACCAACAATCCTTATGCATAACATTCCCTAATCTTGATGCTAATAGTCAATTTGAATTGAAATCTGGACTAATACATCTTTTACCTACTTTTCATAGTTTGGCAGGTGAAGACCCCCACAAACACTTGAAGGAGTTTCATGTGGTGTGCACGAGTATAAAGCCTACCGGAGTAACCGAGGAGCAAATCAAGCTAAGAGCCTTTCCATTCTCTCTGAAGGATTTGGCTAAGGATTGGCTTTACTATCTACCTTCTGGAAGTATCACCACATGGAAAAAGATTAAAAGATTATTTTTAGAGAAATATTTCTCCGCTTCAAGAGCAGCCAACATTCGGAAGTCAATTTGTGGTGTGAGGCAAAACAATGGAGAAATCCTACACGAGTATTGGGAACGTTTCAAGAGATTGTGTGCCAGTTGCCCTCATCATCAAATTAGTGATCAACTTCTCATCCAATATTTCTATGAAAGTCTTAGTTCTACCGATAGAAGCATGATTGATGCTACTCGTGGAGGAGCTTTGGTGGATAAAACTCCCGAAGCTGCAAGAAACCTAATTGCAAATATGGCGGCTAACTCTCAACAATTTGGCACTAGACTTGATTTTGCACCTAGGAATGCTAGTGAGGTACAAATTTCTTTTATTGAACAACAAATTGCGAGTTTAACTTTTCTTGTTCGTCAAATGGGTGCAGGTAATACACAACAGGTAAAAGCTTACGGAATTTGTGTAATGATCGGACATCCAACGGATATGTGCCTAACTCTTCAAGAGGAATCCATTGAACAGATGAATACAGCAGGTGGATTTCCTGGACAACCATAAAGAAAATATGAGCCTTATTCGAATACATATAGTCCTGGATGGAGTGATCATCCTAACCTTAGCTACGGGAATCCACAAGCAAGTCAGCCCGTAACTCGAACTTTCCCAAATCAGCAGCATTACAAGCCGCTGTATCCCAATAGACAACAACAGGGCCAATCTTCTAACTCTAATATGTCTTTAGAAGATATTGTTAAATCTCTTGCCACTAACACTTTGCAATTTCAACAGAAAACGGGGCAAGTATTCAGAATTTGGGTATGCAAGTGGGACAAATGGCAACTACAATCAGTCGCTTGGAGGCACATGGTTCGGGGGAGTTACCCTCTCAAACAGTGGTGAATCCAAAAGAGAATGTAAGTGCAATCACTTTGAGAAGTGGTAAAGAGGTAAAGAATTCAGAAAGGTCAGCACCTATATCGCAGGAGCAAAGCAAAGCAGACATGAACAATACAGGCAGTGGTGTTATGTGTGACATTGATGTACCTAAGCGTAAATTTCCTCCTCTCTCTGAATATAAACCTGTACCCCCTTTCCCTTATCCTTTAACTGAAAACAGAAAAATTGAAAAGTATTCAGATTTGTATGAGACTTTCCGTAGATACGAGGTAAACATTTCATTGTTAGATGTTATTAAACAAGTACCTCGTTATGCTAAATTTTTGAAAGAATTGTGTACACATAAGAGGAAGCAGGAACTTAAAAGATATGAAAAGGTAAAAGTAGGGAAAAATTTCTCAGCTGTTATTTAAAGAAAACTCTCTACTAAGTGTCAAGATCCGAGTACGTTCACTATCCCTTGCACAATAGGTAGCACTAGATTTGAAAAAGCCATGTTAGATTTAGGAGCATCTATTAATGTCATGCCATATTCTATAAATGCTTCGTTGAAACTTGAACCTTTGAGTAAAACTGGTACTGTGATTCAGTTAGCTGATAGATCTAATGTTTATCCTAGGGGTGTAGTTGAGGATGTTCTTGTGCAGTTCAATGATTTAATTTTTTCTACTGATTTTTATGTGCTTGATATGGAAAACGGTGACCAAAATACACCTATTTTGTTAGGAAGACCATTTTTAAAGACATCCAAAACTAAGATTGATGTTCATAGTGGTACACTTTCAATGGAATTTGATAGCGAAGTTGTTCAGTTTAATATTTATGATTCCATGCAAAATCTTACTGATGATACTTCTGTTTATTCTATTGATGTGACTGACTTTTTAGCACAGGAAACCTTTGACCTTGTTGGAGAAGATGACTTGAAAATTGTGCTTAGTAAGAATATTGATGAAGGAACTGTTGCAGCTTTGAGTGATGCTCTGAAGTCAGGTTATGTCTAGTTTCCAATCGATCCGGGGGATCGAGAGAATTAATACTACTGTTACATGTCCATTTGCTCTTCGTTATTTGACAAAGAAAAAGGCAAAATCCAGACTGCAGTCGCTCTAGAGTGTTTTTGATGTATTTTGAAAGAGGGAATTAGGTTGAGCCAAAGACTTTAAACAAAGGCGCTGCATGTGAGGCAACCCATAGGGGAGTATCTCTTTACTTTTCTTTGCATTTTACTTTACATTGGGGATAATGTAAGTTCTAAGTGTGGGGGGAAAGATTTAGGGTGCTTTATTTTTATTTTATTTGTCGTATTTTATTTAGTTTTTTTTTTTGTTTTTGTTAGTTTGAATATGTAATTTTGTGGGTATATTCACTGCAAACCCTCACGAGACAAAACTCGTCCACTTGGGTTAACCTTGGGTTTAAAGGCTTGTTGCACATGCTAAGTGCAATCGTGCTTCCTACAAAAATGGGATAGTTTTTAGGATTTGTCACTTGAGCAATAAATTGATTTGGATTTTAATTTTTGACCAATGATAAAATTTTGATTTATTTTTGATAACTTCTTGGAAGATTGATAGGTATTGTGTAATCTGAATTTGATTTTTTTTGTTGATTATTACTTTATTTGAGACCCTTCATTCTTGAGCACATGTCCATTTGGTCGACCTAGTTTTAACTTGGAAGGAATTTATTTGATTGAATGTTTAGGAGGAAAATTTTGGAACTCTATCATTTGTTTGATCATAACTTGAAGTGAGTATGAGGTATTATCTAAGAAAGGAGAAATGATTTAGGCAAATTTTGCAAGTCAAATCCAATGAAAGAAAGGAAAAGTCTATCTAGAAAATCTCTTTGAAAGAAGTTGATTATCACTAGGAAGTTGATTCCTAAAAGGAATTGATTGAGCCTTGATGTCTATAAATAGAGGATTACCAAGAGAGCTTAGGGACTTGTCTACAAACTTTCCTCTCTATAATTCTTTGATGTTTTCAAGGTCATGTGTAACTAAATTTTTATTCTTGGATTAAGGAGACGGAAACCTCAGAATTATTACGCTGTGAGATCTAATTGATTTTAATTGTTCAATTATTATTTTGAGTATTGATTATTCTTCTGCGCTTAAATTTTATGATTGATATGTTTAATTGCTATAGTGCACGCTAGTTTATTATTCGTAGAAATCTACTGCTAAATTAGATATCAAATCCGTAATTGTTTGGTCACTCTAATTTGCGAAGCAACTAAGGTTAATAATTGACTGCATATCAGGAGATTATTATATCTTAGAAAGAATACTCAACTAAATTAAATACAACCGCTTGTGCTTGTGTTGTTTAGCTTCATCGATTTTTCTAATTCTTAAAGTATCTACTAAATTAAACTTTTAGCGCTTGTCTGAAGTTATTTAGTAGTTAGGGTTATTTAGATCGCTTGTTTCTATCTAACTAAAATTAAGGAAAGACATGGAATGGTTCAGAATGGTGAATTAATTCTAACGGTGAATATTCAAAATATTAATTGATTATGCTTGAGTCAATGATTAGTGTAAGTTTCTAAGGTGGAAGTTGATTTAATCTAAGGTTTGTTTTCTCTGATTTACTTTAATAAATTATTTTGCATTATTTTTAGTTTACTTTAATAATCATATTCAAAACCTCCTTTTTTTGGTATACAAAGTATAAAAATAGATTAATCATTCTCTATGGGATCGACTCTTGCTTGCACTACTACATAATTATTGTTCGCAGTGAGATTTTATTTTTGGTTGCCTGCGACAGCACACCGGCTCTAAAGGTGATCCACCAAGAGATTATTGATTGAAAAAGTAAATTTAGGTTTCTCCAAATTTTTGGTGGCTAGCCCTAATTCATTCTCTCCTAACTCCTTAGGTTGTAGAGAATAGTTATGTAGTATATCTACTCACAGTAGCATTAACCCTTAATCTATTATAAGGCCTCTCGTTATATAGACTAATCCCCTTCCTAAACTCTTTAGGACTTAGGGTTTTAATTCAATTACTAAACTATTTAGGAACTAAATTATTTATAATAATAATAATAATAAGACTCATCTTATTAATTTATAATTAATATTTCTCCAAATACTTTATTATAAATATTAGTATTTCTCCAAATACTAAATTATTATTATTAAGTCAATTACTTGTAAAAAAATATTTCTCTTTTATGGTCTGATCCTTTAGATTCAATATTATACCAGTAGTAGAATAAATAAATTAAAACCATTCTAATATTATTTATAATGAATTAAACTCCTTTAATTCAAATATAAATAAATAATATTTATTCTACATCATGAGGGACACCTCTCAGCATATCATGACTATCCGGATAATATGAAATCAACATTTAATCACAAAGAATCTATTCCGTAAATAGTTATCGTACAGTTCAATCCTTCTACCATACAATGTCCCGATCAAATATAAAACATGAATTTTCTGACAAGTCTTATTTATTTGATCATATGCATTTCGATTCTAAAATGCACAACTCCAGTTAATGTAAATTAGAAACTCCTTTTTAATTTTCATTCACCTTGGTCAAGGATTTCTGAGTTGCCATCTATCGAATCACATATGACATTTTCTCCCTTTACTGGAAGTGGTAGATCCTTTGTTGATCATTCACCTACCTCCATGTACACTTTATTATACTCGAACGTACCCTTTTGTATGCCTTAAGAGTATTAAAGAATATGACAAAGTATAACTCAGAATACATAAGGTACTATGGTGATCTCAAGTCCAAGGATCACTTGTACTACTATCACTATATGAACTCCTATTGTCAGACAAGTAAAACTCCATTATGTGTTCCTTAAGCGAGTCACGTTCAATGAACTTATTCTCCAATAAGCACCTACATACTTACTTTAGTGTCTCCACACAAATGATTATGAGATCAATCATCCTCTTTAACAGTGCAAACATAATATGTACTAATCTATCCGGAATAAGTAAACCCATATTAGTCATCCAACGATTAGGAACATTTTAGTTTTGAGCTATCTAGAATTTAGATCTCATTAGTATGAACTCTTCATGATTCTAAAAGTATTGCTCCAAAATTACGGGTTTATCATAATTAATTTAACCAATTAAATGTTATCACATCCAATGTGATTGGCTTGAGGGCATACTACTTTCAAATAGATTATAAAGTTGGCTCACCATATTACATATATAACTAAAAGAATCATCATTAATAGTTAATCATATGCATATCATGTGGGTGTTTTTAGGGTATAATAGTCAATTTTCTCTTTTATGTGCTCATGATTAAATTTACCCGATGTTTGGAGAAAATATATTTTAGTGTACAAATTAACTATTTTGCCCCCTTAAAATCTGGTTGCCCCTTATTGAGAACTACTAAAGTTTCGCGCAAGTTGCTTAATCCGTTGCTTGTCACCTAAGTGAAATGCACATGATTGACTAATTTTGATCAAAATTGGTCAGAGAGGACAATTTTATAAAAAAAAAATTAAAATATTAACTATGACATTACAAAAGTTAAAATTAATGTCTATAGTATAATTCAATGTTAATATGATAGGACAATTTTGTAATTTACCTCTTTATTAATAAAACTTATTTTTTTTTAAAATTACATCATTTTAAAACATTTTTACGGTCAAACTCATGTGGCAAGCTCAAGTTAGCATACTATCCCATTTGTATTTATTTGGTTAAAGTGGCTTGTTAACACCATAATATTTCACGATGTCATTACGGGATAAATGTAATCTGTACATGATAATATACCGGTGACCAAGAGAACCTTTCGATGTAGGAATTAGTACAAACATTTTGAGGTATTAACTAATGTGAAGGAGAATATATTTTAAAGAGTGAAAGTTCAGGAGTGCTTATCTTAGCCCTATGTACCATTCCATATATATATATATATATATATATATATATATATATATATATATATATATATATAGGAAGAGAGAGTCTCGACCACTATATATATAGTGCTTATCTTAACTAGTGCATTGTGCATGTGTGTGAGGGAAGACAGAGGGATAACGCATTCAGGGTCATGGATTCCAAAATTGATGATGTCCAAAGGACTGGATCAACTTTTTCGGCTCGATTTGGGTCTAGATGTCAATATTATCTTAGCTGGTATTTGTTTACCTCTTAATATCTTTTAACAGATTCACGTCTGATTCGGTAAGAAGATAAAATTATTTGGTAAAATTTTATTTGTCTCTTATTGTCTCTTAATCGGTAAGAGGAAGATATAAATCTAAATCATTAAGAACTGTCTCCTAATGAAAAATTTAAATTTATAGAGCCTCTATAAATATTGTATTTCATCCATTCCAAAATTTAAAATTATTATTGATTTTTAAAAAGTTAATTTGACATATTTTTAAATTTAAAATTGATATTTTTAAATTTAAAAGTCATTCAGATGTTTAATAATTTTTGGTTACCAAACAAGTTTTTAAGTTCAGATACTATTTCACTCAGATGATCTAATTTATTAAGATATACTAACCATTGAGATTTTAATTAAATTATATCAAACATCACCTTAGCCTAATAGTTAACACCGAGATTGTGAAATTATTAGGTCTTAGGTTCAATTCTTATTATTTTATTTCTATTTATTGTGGAACGTTCTTTTTCCTTTATTTTGAGATTGTATTTTTTTTTCTTATTTGTGACTTATATTCTCACTCATAGTGTGAATTTACTTAATATGTCAATGAGAAATTGTTCTTGAGATTAATTATTCATTGTAGTTATATTAATATCTCTTCATAGTGAGAGCATTCAAAAAAAAGAAAAAAAGATTTGGGTCTGGATAGGCATAGCCTGGCCTTGGCCTGGATGCCTTAATCAAGCATAGTGTGTTTTTTTTTCTTTTTCAAAAAATTCAGTCTAAAGCAGAGACTGAATTGACATAAAATTCTAAAGTCCGGTTTAAAGCACGGTCTAGACTTGTTCAGGCCTATCGTTGTGCCTAACTTGAAAAGGCATGAAAAACCAGGGTTGAAAGCCTAGAAAATTAGGCGTTACAGCCTAAAATTTAACCTGCTTGTTCGCCTTTTCAAACTTATTGTTAAAATTTTCATATTTTATTTGGACCATTTTACCCAACTCAACATACAACAAATAGAAAATTAAATTTATGTATTTATAAATATATCACGCATCTCGTATTGAATGATTTTTTAAATAAATTATGAGAATTGACATTTTCACAAGTGAATTTTATAATTCTCAAAACTCTCATCACATAAATAGTAAATAAGATCTATATTCATCTATCTACTATATTAAGGGAGACGACCCTTGAGGCTGCATCACAAATTTTCTTTCCCTTTTATTTCTACACGTTTTATTTTATTACAATTTCATCCTATTATTTTTTTTAAAATTTTATTTTATTTCTAAAAATTTAATAACTCCTATTATATCCTTATGATAATTGCACATGCAACTTTTCTGATACTGAGAGTATTATATGTAAAATCTTGTGTAAATATTAAATGAAAATAACAATTCTCTAAATTCTCTACTTTGCCAAACTTTATGTTAGTTTCTCTCCTATTTATTTACTACATCCGTTCTAAAATTAGAGATACAATTTGACTTTTCAAATCAAACGACGACATATTAAACTTTAAAATTAGTATGATTCATAAAAGTTTAGAATGAAATATATTTTGTGATTAATAGTTTTTGTTATATACTAAAAAATTACAATAATTATATCCACTAAAATTAAATAAATTCACATCAATTTTAAATTTAATATATCATCGTTTGACCTCAAAAGTTTAGGGAGTGAGTATGTTTTTTTACTCCATTATTACTGAACCAACTATTGAACAGGGCGGCAAACCCTAATAATGGGACTAACTCGGCTAACTCATGACCGACCAAAATGACTTGAACAATTTACTAATCGATTTAAGAAAAGACCTCCATTTGTCTTGTTATATATAGTAATAGATTATAAAGTTGGCTCACCATATTACATATATAACTAAAAGAATCATCATTAATAGTTATGTGTGTAACTATTAACCAGAAAGACAATACATAAAGTCGCAAGATGAAGAAAATTCTCAACAAATTATAATAGTACTCCGTCCTCCATTATAAATAAGTCTTTCATACTGTGCTATTGAGTTTTAAAATGAAAGGAAAACAAACAAAGAAATGAACACAGAGACAAAGAAAATGTCTTATTTGTGTTTTATGATAATTAGTAATTGATAATGTTTAGTGTGATTGTATGGATTGTGGGGCTATGAATCAAAAATCTTACTAGTTATATATACATATATATATATATATATGGAGTTGTGATGGCTCAAATTAACGATATGTTTACAATTATTAAAATGAAAAGATTACTATTGATATAAATAATAAAATATCAATTTTTTTTTAAAATGACAACATTTTAAATCATTTTCACAGTCAGACTGACGTGACAAGCAGCTCAAGCAAGCATTCTATCCTATTTGTATATACTCCATTTGGTTGAAGTGGCTTACAGTGTCCATGACAAGCAATTCATGTGATGTTGCTGTATATTCAGTGCATTGTGCATGCGTGTGAGGCAGACAGGCAGGGGGATAACGCACACAAGGTTAATTTGACATTTAATTAATTAAATAACAATGTTAGGGATATTCTTCCACTACGTAGTACGTACACGGTACAACTACAGCTAGCTCATGAATTTCATGCCGGTAGAGTAGTTAATAAACCCCTTTTAACTGATCATGCAATTTTTCCATGGTAGATGTATATATCATCATGGACATCAAGGTTGCTATAGAAAATGGAACAAACTATTTGGCAGCCGGCAGGCCTTGAACAACAACAACAACAACCATTATTAGAAGATGAACCAACCGGTTCAACCCCAGAAAAACCCAAGAAAACACAAGCACAAAAGACCATACGAAGAACATTCAAGGGGACTGCCCATTTAGCCAATCTCCTCCCCACCGGGTCGGTTCTTGGCTTCAACATTTTATCGCCCGCTTTCACTCATCAAGGAAAATGTCCCACAATTGTTAACCAAACCTTAACATTTGTCCTGTTAGGCATATGCAGCTTGTCTTGTTTCTTCCTTTGCTTTACGGACAGCTTCAGGGACGAAAGAGGGAAAGTCCGATACGGCGTGGCAACACTTCATGGGTTGTGGATTATTGATGGATCGGTTAAGATTCGACCCGAGGAAGGAGAAAAGTATAGGATCCGTTTAATTGATTTTTTCCATGCGTTCATGTCAATATTGGTTTTTGGGGCGGTGGCATTGTTTGATCAGAATATTGTTAAGTGTTTATATCCAATGCCGTCAGAGGGGGCCAAGGAGCTACTTGCAACATTGCCCATTGGTGTTGGTGTTATTTGCAGCATGTTGTTTGTTTGTTTTCCAAGCAAGCGGCATGGGATTGGATTCCCACTTTCCCGCGATTAGAATAATTGGTTCATTCTTTTGTGTTGTATGTTTATATGTTCATTTATATAATATAGTGTTGTTTCACTAACCTATTTTCTGGTATATGAAATCCACTTGCTATGTTACAAGTTTTTAAATTGGTCAGGATGTGTTAGGGATTTATTTATACTGCATTCGTATCAAAATTTGTCTTCAATACTACACTAATATATAATTTATGAAACATGAAAAACATCATTAAGAGTGGTTGTTTTTCCGAAGGATTACTTGAGAACCACATTACCTTTGCCTGTCACTTTTGCAGTTGATGAATTTTTTTATGAATAGTTCTTGACTATCCTTCATAGGTTCATAATTTTTTTTCCCTTCTATTATCTTTTCATTTAGCACATGAGAGTTTTAGTGCCGTCAAACAAAAATATATTTTGCTCTTCCAATGTGAGAATAATCCATCAAACTTCTCAAGTTTGTTAATTTGATTCAAGCTACTTTTTATATTGATGTCCTCTATTGTTAATATAGTCTTAAGATTATTGTAACACGTTTTGTAGTTTGATGTAGAACAACAATATTATCGCCTAAATCGAATAGTTGTCCACTCTTTCATTAAGACTATATTCGCCCCTTACTTTTGCTACACAATGTTACTGTAAATTAATCTCCCAAGATAAAACAGACCCATATTTTACTTTGTACCTACAATTTATTGTGGAGAAACAAATCTAGTGCAAAATTATAAATGAGAAGAAAATTATAGCAAGAAAAAAAATTAGACTAATATTTTTTCTAAGAACTTAAAGGATTTGGAATGATTTTAAGTACAAAACTTGGGACGATTTACAATCTATTTATAGGTTTTGAAGTACCTTTTTGAAGAGATACATGTCCTTTTGAAGAGATACATCCATTTGAAAAGATATTTAAATATTAGAGTTATATTCCTTTGAAAGATATGTTGAACCATTGTAATGATTCATACAATTATATCAATTTGAACCATTGTATCGATTTAATTGTTTCATCCCGAACTATTCATTGGTTCAATTGCTTCTTAGCCCGAATTAATACATCCCTTATCCGAATAGATCCCTCTTGTTCAAAGAATTATATCTACATCTATTGATTTTAATTGCAGCAAATAATATATTTATTATATACTTTCCAAATCTAAAAATATCTAATAATTTTTACATTACAAATAAAAAAACAAGGAAACTAATATTTCTTCTCATTCAATAACTCTTTCCATGTCAAGAGGATTTCTTCCTCCCACACAATTCACGGAAACTCTCTCCATCAGAATAAAGCAAAGGGAAGAAAAAGAATTAGCTCGTCGTCTTTCTATCGGTTGCCGCGGGTTGGAACATATATCAGAGGATCAAAGTATTTAGTTTATTTTATTTTTGTATCTCCTCTTCTCTCCTTTCTCGGTTAGAACTTCAAAGAATAAAAAAATATAAAAGGTAGTTTTTTTTTTAAATTTTTATATGGAGGTTTGACAAAGGATAAAGGAGAATTAATTGTTCTTCATATTATGCTCATTTTGTTTTGATTTAACCCAATCCCTAGTATTCTTTCTTCCGTTAATAGTTTGAACGTTATTTTATCTCTCAATAAAAGTTTAATTTAAAACAAAATATAATATTATGCTCCTACGTACTAAAATAAATTTTAAATTTTGAAAAAATTAAACAAAAATATAACTAAAATTTAAAAGAAAAAAGTTAAATAATAATGAATTTCACCTAAAACATTAAAAACAAAAGAGAGAATAGAAAGATTAAAGACCAAAAAGAAGGATAAATAATTGTTTAATTGTTTAAATAATGTTTATTAATAAAATTTATTCTGTCATTTTAAAAATATTAAATTATTTTTTATTTTTAAAAGTTAATTTGTGGACATTACAAGCTCAGTATTAATGAAATTTATAGAAGTAGTTTTTATTTTTTTTAATTCCTTGTTGTTCCGACCGAGGGAGGAGAGGATATATTAAAAAAAACAAAAAAAAAGAAGAAAAAGAATTGATCTTCGACCGAAAGAGGAGAGAAGTGATTTATTTTTCCCTTCCTTTCGCCATATTCCAAGGAACAGAATCACGTGGGAGGAAGAAAGATTTTGATATGGAAAGAGTAATTGGGTGAAAAGAAACAGTTTTTTTTTTGTGTGATCGACTTCTTTTTATTTAGCGAAATTATATTTCCACACGAATATTTGATATTTTCGCAGATGTGAGCCCATTTTTAACTAAATTGATACAATAAAGTAACAAGATATTCACGTTTATTCCCGATTTGCCCCTCCCTTTCATCTTCCTCAATTTCCTTCTCCCCCATTTTACATTTTCGCAGCTACTTATAAGTTATACCAGCAACTTGTAGAATACTAGAATATAATCACATTCATACGTATATCTCCGGTGAAAGAGAGAGAAACAGAGACACTCATCAAAATCTGCAAAAAAATATAGTAGTAGTACACGACATCAAAATATGTTAAAAGTATACGGCATCGAAGTCTCAAGAATTTCTTCAAACTGTCGAATATGAAGTTTCCCATCTGTTCCGATCGTCCGATCGTCTGCATAAACAAGTTCTCTCCAATGTTTGCTGCCTTGGTGTGGATTGTGAAGGACCTTGTTGGAAGTTGGGAATTGGGGCTGAAATTGAAGAACCCAAAATTAAATTTGTACATCTACTTGTCGGGGTGAAGTTCTCGGAGTTGGCCATGAACTCGTCGGAAAGCACTTTTACAGTCTTTGATCGATGTATGGAGGGGCCAATGAAGCGATTTTAGGGAGAAAGAAAGATAAAGGAAAGAGAGAATTACAAAATCAAGTCATGTAAGAGGTAGTAGATGAGAAAGGGTAGATTGGGAATGCTTATCTCATTTCTTGTTACTTTATTGCATCAGTATTAATTTGATTATCAATTCCCTTTATTATTACGTAAAAATTACTTTAAAAAATTATCACATGACAAAATTTTCTTGTTAGGACAGGAGATGAGACATATATAGTTTGGAACAATTCTTTTTTCATGCTTACATGCATGGAGTCCAGTTCAGTTGTTCCAAACCGTGTCTACAAATTATTTTAAAAATCCAAATAAATTCAGGCAAACCTGTTGGCTAAAAGTAATTTTATGAATGTAAAAATGGTTTGATGAAGGAATGAATGACTTAAATGTACGGAATAGGGATATTTATTGCAAAAAATACATCTCTGGCGTTTATTAAAATTGAAAAAAAATCTGCATTTATACGCCATGGCCACATCTTTTCCCATTGTTTTCAAGGAATAATGAATATTAGAAAAAATCATACCATGTGTCCCTGTGGAGTCAAGCAATTAACTTCATCAATTATATTGGCAAAGCTAGAAGACTTGTTCCATCTTGATTTATCCATACGAGAAATTAGTTCACAACACCTCTACAAAAAGAAATTCAAATTCAATAATTTTACAAAAATAAATAATCCTCAAAAATTATAAGCTCAATAAACAATTATAGTTATAAACGTATAATTAATTAAACCTATATGCATATATAATGTATGTTAGGATATATATATATATATATATATATATATATATATATAGATATATATATATATAGGGTTGTAAATAGTAACTGAAAAATTCGTATTCGTTCGTATCCGTATTCGAAAAAAACGGATATTATTCGCATTCGAAAAAAATGGATATATCTGTATTCGGTTTAAAGGTATCCGTAAATAAACAGATACGAATACGGATATAGGCGTATTCGTATTCGTTTAACATCCGACCGTAAATATATTCGACGGATATCCGGAATCCGATATTCGGATTCGAATCCGTATCCGGAATTTGTATTCGAATAATGTGTGTGTGTGTGTATATATATATATATATATATATATATATATATATATAATTATTATAAAAATATCAAAATAATTGTTTTAACTGTTCTTCCTTATATAATAATTAGTTTTCACTATCATACGAAAATTATTTTAAAAATATGCATTTTATTTCTAAAAAATAGGAAATAACACTTTTATTATAATATTAATAAACTGAAATAAATTGATTTAAGTATAGTTAATGAATCTTTACTATTATAAAGTTAAAATATCTAAAATGTATCATTTAACAAGAAATTTATATACTACAAGAACAAAATTATAGCTATTAGCTTGTTACAAGTTTTTTACTTTCAAAACTTACTTGCGATGCCGGGAGGCAGAAGCAATGGACAATATAATTTTATTGTTAAAATTTGTTAGGTTCGAATTAATTTAGAATTAATCTAGAAGGGAGGGTTGAATAAATTAATTCACGTTTATGAATTTTCGGGTAGAGGAGTATTTATCACTTTCATTTGCCCAACTATTTAAAAACTAGAAGTTCAAATATTTAAAGTAAGCTCAAGGTTAATTTTGGATCAAGTTTGAATTAACTAGTTGTCATACATACATTATAACTCGCACTCTCTATAAATATAAAAAAATAAAATAAATTATTTATAACTATATATGTAATCTATGTATTGAGGATAAATAATAAATAAAAGTCCCCATAAACAAATTATTAAAATTTTAATCAAGTATTTGAGAAAAAAATAATTAAATATTCAATGTAAACTTTTGGATCTAATTATAGATTATAAATATTCATACACACTACAGTATTATTCTAGACACTTAAAATGGATATCTACTTATTAATAGACATCTAAACATTAATCAGTAGAGCATTCATTTTTGAAATTTAGGATTTCAAAAATGATGAAAATTTATTTGAATTGTAATTTAGAGCATTGATTATTGTATTTATTAAAAATAAATAAATTAACATTCATTCATTAATGAACTATACTTTAAAACTCATTTTTTTTTATTTTAGTTATAGTTGTAATTAGAGCATTCATTTTAAAATTTAAATTTAGGATTTCGAAAATGATAAAAATTTATTTGAATTGTAATTTAGAGTATTGCTTATTGTATTTATTAAAAATAAATAAATTAACATTCATTAATGAACTATACTTTAAAACTCATTATTTATTTATTTTTCTTATTTTAGTTATAGTTGTAATTAGAGAATTCATTTTGAAATTTAAATTTAGGATTTTGAAAATGATGAAAACTTATTTGAAGTGTAATTTAGAGTATTTATTAAAAATAAATAATTAACATTCATTCATTAATGAACTATACTTTAAAACTCATTTTTTTATTCTAGTTATAGTTGTAATTAGAGTATTCATTTTGAAATTTAAATTTAGAATTTTGAAAATAATGAAAACTTATATATATATATATATATAATTAGAAAATATATATAATTTAATATAATTAATAATAAAATACAATTTAAATGTTATTAGGATAATAAGAAAAATGGGTTTGTGTGATAAATTATAGGGACACTTGTTGGTTTTATGTGCAAATTTAGAATTTTAAAAATAATGAAAACTTATATATATATATAATTAGAATATATATATAATTTAATATAATTAATAATAAAATACAATTTAAATGTTATTAGGATAATAAGAAAAATGGGTTTGTGATATAAATTATAGGGGCACTTGTTGGTTTTATGTGCAAGGAGATATGACATGTGTCCCAACTGTCCATGTTCATCTGCCAAACACAAATATATATACATAGGGCAGTGATCCATAACATGTATTTGCTATGGATCAAAAATGGGCAAATAACATCTTAATCGTCCGTCTCAAAAAGCAAAGGCTGAGATTTAAAAAGAGAACATAGAGTCCGCTAGTAATTCTAGCGGATGGATAATTACCGCTATTCTGACAATTATAACCCCCATAACACTGATTCATAACACCAATTCAACGAAGGTTTTTAACCATTTATCAGTTGGACTCGTCCCATCTGAATACTTCCCTGTTCATAAAAAGCTACAATTTTGAGCCACAAAATTTTCCCCTTGAAGAGAAAAATACAAGACAGATCAAACCTCCACTGAAAGAAAAGCCATTGCCAGCTGATTCAGGAGCATCAAGATAAAACTATATAAAAAAGAAGAAGAAAAAATCATTAAATCAAATAAATAAATTTCACAAGGCATTTAAAATACAATCAGATATATGAATATATCTTCTCCATCATTGCTTGCTTGGCAACTGAAACCACACGATTTCCTTCTCCGGAAGATTGGAGTCGTCGATTTGTGGGGCACACTTGGAATCGACGATGGGGTGCGGCGGGAGAGCGATGATAGAAACGAAAAATGTGGGATTGAACCGCCATTGTAAAAGAGGGGTTAGAAAGGGTTGGGGGTGAAATTCATAACTGGAACTTGGGGCACTTGGGGTGTAGGATTGAACCGCCATTATTGAAGAAGGGTCAGAAATGGTTGGGGTGAAATTCATAACCGGAACTTGGGGCACTTAGGGATATATTCGTCCGAGTTGATTGTGTAGCTCGTCCGCTAGAATTACTAGCGGACTTCATGTCCTCTTTTTAAATCTCAGCCTTTGCTTTTTGGGACAGACGATTAGGATACTATTTGCCCATTTTTGATCCATGGCAAATACATGTTATGGATCATTGCCCATATATCTATATATATGACATGTAACTTAGTAAAACATTCTAATGAAAAGGAAAGCGAGAAAAGATGGTAAAAACAAAGAAAGGGAAATGAGGTCACTTTTTGCAGAGAGATCATTCTTGTTTCAGGATCTAAATTTGCACCAAACAAACCCTTCCATGTAGATATAAATCTGCACACTTTGTAAGAGTTTGTAAGAGTTTGCAATTTCACTTAATTGCAAACTTTGTAAGAGTTTGTAATTAAAATTTTTGAGCCCTAATAGTAATTTTTACAAAAAAGATCAATTCAATTTTCAAGCCCTAATTTCACCTTTTGCAGAGAGATCACTCCTGTTTCAAGATCTAGATTTGCACCAAACAAACCCTTCCATGTAGATCTAGATCTGCACCATCTCCATCCCAAGTTCTCTCTTGTCGCAACCTCCATGGCCAGAGCTCGAGCTAGAGGAATGACAACCTCTGTCACATGTAATAGCATCAATGATGTGGTCTTGGAGGAGAAGATTTTGCATAGCAGTAACAAACAGAGCCGTCGAGGGAGATTTCAGGCTTTGATTAAGACAATTATTTAGATAATCATGTGGAATGAATCAACGATTTTGGCACCCTTGAACGGCTAAGATGGTTGAACTCTGAGCGGCAAGACATGAGGCTAAACATCTCAACCCCCGACTAACTTGATTTCGAGGCGGCTAAAATTGGTCCGTGAATTAGAGGTGGCCCAACTACGGAGATATGCATTGGGGTCAAGAGTTTCAAGAGGTATCTTTCAATAGATCAATTGGGTCTCCCGCTTTCTATTTTTTTTTTCATTTTATTCTCTCTTTTTTCTCTCTCTACAATTTGATGAAAGAGAGGGAGATGGGTTTTTTTTATTTACTATCTCTAATCTCTCTGTTCTACTATTGTTTGGAGTTGAGGTTGCTTTTCTCAATTTCTCTATCCTTGTGACATTGTGGTGGATTTTATGCTCTACTATGTTAATGGCGATGGTGCTACAATAGTATTAATGGAGATGGTGTTACAGTAGTGTAAATGGCGATGGGAATATTTTTTTAATTTTTTTTAATTTTGATTTTATGCTCTACTAATTATAAATGTTTAAATTTTGATTTTTATGATTAATAGTGGATGATGATATTTATTTTTTTCTTTATTTTTTGTAAATAATTTGAATGAATTTTTATTAGGTGACTGATAAACGAATTTGAATACCCGAATATTAATAATCTGTTTATTCAAATAAAATAAACAGAAACGGATATTATCCGTATTCAGATATTATTTCGAATACTGGATACAGATAATATTTTTAAAATTGGGATAATTAACTTTTTAGTCACTGTACTAGGACCCGATTTTCATTGTGGTTATCGAATCTTTTTTTATTACAATCGCATGACTATACTTGAAAATACTTACAAAATGTTCATTACCTATGATTCCGTCCAAAAAACTGACAGAATTCGTGAGTGTGCATATACCCAAACGCAACAACGAATTCAAAAATTGGGGAAAAAAATTAGGGCACGATTCTACTTGGTGCGATTATCCTTTGGTGTGATTCTACTACTACTTTGGTGCGATTTATTTTGCTTGGCTTATTTGCTGCTCTTCCTCATTACTGTCAAATGTTAATTTATGATTTTTTGCGACTATGCTTGGCTGATTCTGCAACTTCTTTCATCTGCTGCTTCCTTTCGTTTTTGGTTATTCTAATTCTTCTTGTGCTCCCATGAATTCTTCATCTGGAGTGTATGTTCATAGAGATGACACAGATGAGATATCTTCATCTGATTAAATACAATGGCAGAGTCATCATCTTCCAGTGAAATGCTACTTAGGAATAACTGCACGAATGTGGGAAGCTTAGAAGGTTAGAACATTACACCCGGGTAAGAGATTTGTAGGATGCAATAGATACAAGGTATTTAATTGTATAAATCGTTAATACATGTTTGTATGAAGTTAGGTGTTTTTAAATTACTTATATATTTATTTTTGTCTACACATGATAAGAATATTTATTGTGAATTTTTTAAATGGTATGATGCCCCTTTTATTTCAAGGTCAAAGGAGGTTATTGATCGATTAAGAAATGAACTTCACAAAATTGATAGAAGGTTGAACATTCCAGTTGGGCATGAAGTGGAAATCACGGAATTAGAAAGGGAAATTAAGACATTGAAGAGTGCAATTAACAAAGCTACAGCTAGAGAGAAAAAAAATTAATTTTCTTGCTTGTCATATCTTGGGTTTTATGTTTTCTCATCATGTATATGAAGTGAATTAGGATGATTTACATGAATGTAATGTGCTGGGAATGTAATGGATTTTGGTATATACAGTAGAACCTTTATAAATTAATACTTGATAAATTAATAATCTCTCTAAAATAATATTTTTTTTCCAGCTCCCGACTTGGGCTAATGGGATAAATTAATAATTTCGATAAAATAATAAAATAATAATTTTTAAAAAGACTCTTATATAAATACGTGGTCCCATCAAAATCATAAATTAATAATTCTTTTAAATTACAAATATATCTAGGGTAATCTTATAAAATATGATTCTATTCTTGTTTGTTTTGTCTTGAAATTCAAATCTAATTGAATTTCATACTTAATTTTTCTCATTACCACCAAAAGTTCAGGTGTTGCATTCTCGAATTGTAATAAAAACTTGTGAAGAGTTGTTAACGCAATGAATGCTTTATTTCGCGTTATTGGCTCCAAAGGTATTATATCATCGTCAGCTTCATCATCATTATGATTTTCAGTGATAGAAGCCACAATTTCTTCTAAGTTCTGGACTTCTGAACATGATTCATTTTCACCCGGATAATTCAATAGGTGATTGACATCCATTTTATTTTGGTAATTGAGATTAGTAATCATTATCTCAAGTTCTTGAATACCTTCTTCATTTATTGCTTCATTTAAATTCCTTGAGACTTCTTCATTCCCCGAGCGAATTTTGTAGTGTTGGAAACAATTTGCTATTATCGCTTCTTTAACATTTACCATCCAAGCTGACACAAAAATTGATGGCATCTAAGACATTAATCCTTTTTAGATTAGATTGTCCCATCTCATAGCCTTCTAATATCCTCCGGTAAAATCTCCTACGGTAGTGCATCTTGAAAGCTCTTTATTATCCCTGCATCACATGGTTGGAGTTTTGATGTCATGTTTGGTGGCAAAAAAAACAACTCAACATTTTGTAGCCCTTCAATAATTCTTGGATGGGCTGGACAATTGTCTACCACTAGTAAAATTCTTCTACCATGCATTTTTTGATCTAGCCAATGAACATATTCATCAAAAAGCACACTAGTCATCCATGCTCTTTTGTTGGCATGATATTGACAATTCAAGCTGCTTATATTGACATTCTTGAAGCAACGTGGCTTTGCATATTTTCCAATAATCCATAAAGGAATTTTTTCTGAGCCATCCTCATTGCAACAAATAACCACTGTAAGCCTTTCTTTATCTTGTTTTCTTCCTTCAAATTGCTTTGTTGCAAGAGAATGATTGGCTTGTAACCTGTAAAACAAACCAGTTTCGTCTATATTAAAAACATCTTTCATAGGGAATCAGTCAATTTTTTCCCTGATGAACTCCAATTTCTTCTCAATGTCTTGTGTATCAACTGAACCACTCTCTCCAAAACGACGAAATGACTTGATACCATGTCTTAGCTTGAACTTATCAAGCCAACCTTGAGATAAGTTGTACTGATCAGAAGATTGTTAAGGGTATAAATGTTTCAATGTCTCTCTTGCCTTCTCCAAAATGAGCTCTCCGGTCATATTCACACGATGTTGGTATTGGAGAAACCACTCATAAATAACCTTCTCCATGTCTGGAAATTTTGCTTGTTTGTGTCGCTTGGTATCGCCTCTTTTCTCTAAGTTAGCCAAAAGGTACTGAGATGATCGTTTGAGTGTGTTTGATATTGTACTTTGACTAACTTTCAAATGAAATTTTTCATCAAGCCACTGTTGCAAATCTTTCTAAGTACATGTAGGGTGATCTCTCTTATACTCGCATAATTCCTTACGTATTTGATCTGTTATAGTGGATTTATGAACACATTTTAAATGAGAAGTCATTCTTGAGTATGATTTGAAGAATTTTTGTTGATGTTTATATAGTAGTTCTCTTTATCATCATTCATGGAATGTATTAAATTCTAGTACAATGAACTTATATATACAAATTAATTAAACTTAATGTGAATATAATTTTTTTTGAAATAAAATGTGAATGTAATTTGAAAAGTGGATACAATGAACATTATTTAATTATTAAAAATAATTAATATCACTTACAATGAATTCTATTATTACATTAATTTAATAAGTATGATACATTACATCAAAAAAAGTATGATATAAACATCAATAAAATGCAATAATTTTAATGTAATTAAATTTATGTTCACCGAATAGAAAAACACTCTTTAAATTAATAAATTATTAATTTATCGATTAAATAATAACTTTCTAAATTAATAAAAAATTTCAATCCCAACAGTATTAATTTATAGAGGTTCTACTGTAGTTGGTTTTATGTCTGCTCTGTGTTGGTTTTCGCTTGTCATATCTGTTGTGTTGGGAATGTAATGCTTGTAATGAAAGTTGAATTGAAATGAATTTTGAGTTTGTAGGGAATATAATGGATTGATTTTGGTATGTAGTTGGTTTTATATCTACTCTGTGTTGGTTTTTGCTTGTCATATTTGTTGTGTGTTGGGAATGTAATACTTATAATGAAGGTTGAATTGAAATGAATTTTGAGTTTGTTGGGAATGTAATGTTTGTAATTAAGTTCTTGTAATGCTCTGTGTTCATGATGCTCTGTTTCCAAAACACAAACACAGATCACAAGACAAAACAGAGCAGCTACAATATTGACAAATACAAAAAAAATACATAGCAGCTGCAACTTGGTAAACACAAACCACAAGACAAAATAGAGCAGTTGCAACCTTGGCAAATATAACATTTATAGAGTAGCTGCAACATCGACAAACACAAACCACAAGACAAAATAAAGTAGTTGTAGCCTTAGCAAATAGAACAAATAAACAGAACAGCTACAACCTTTATGACAAATACAAAAGCCCAACAAAAAGCAAAATCCAGAATAAGCAACAGACAAAGTGACCATATAAGGCATCTGCATTAACTTGCAAATACACAAAATTATACACAAAATCCCAACAGAGTATACCAAAAATAGACCATTTAAGGCATCTGCATTAACTTACTAAAAATACATCCATAACTTTTAACTGTTTTAGCCCAATACAAAATGGGAGTTTTAATGTTTTCATCCCAATACACAAAATGTACCATATTCCTTCCCATACACAAAATGTACCATATACCATATTCCTTCTCATTCACAAAATAAACCAACCTATAGTTAACTAATGTTTAAGAGCATAATGTTGTTAAAAAAATCTACTGTGAATCCCCTATTGTTTAGTCTCCTTCCTCCTTGGCCTTTTGATTTCATTGCTTGCGGTTGATTATTGATTGCTACCTATCTTAGCTCTCCTTTTTGTAGTAGCTTCAGTCAGAGCATTAACACTTACCACCTGTCTATTTCTGCTTGTAAAAGTCCGGATGCCAGTCGAAGTCAATGTTGATGAGGAATGAGGTGTCTGGAGTGGTACAATTGTTGCTGGAGGTGTGTTGTTTGTTGGCAGTATGGTTATTGTTGGAGGTGGAAGTGTGTTATTTGTTGGCAGTGTGGTTATTGTTGGAGGTGTGTTGTTTGTTGGCAGTGTGGTTGTTGTTGGAGGTGTGTTATTTGTTGGCAGTGTGGTTATTGCTAGAGCTCGAGAATTAGGCATCTGAAAATAGTAAGAAAATTAGACATGAATAAAACTGTGTAAAACAAATGATAGGAAAATTATTATTTACTTACAAAAACATAGCCTTGGTTGCCTGACTGGAATATTGTATTCCCATTTGGAAGCACGTATGTCCCAAATCCAACATAACGTTGCCCTTATTTTCTTCTTATTGGCAACTTCACTCTTTGTATCTCACTCTCACACTCTTTGGTCTGCCTCTTTCCCTTCCCCTTATCACATTTCTTAGCCTTTGTCTTTCCTTTATCTTTGTTTACCTGACATATAAAAAAGACGACATACACTAATCAAACACTGGTATTGAAAATGCATTATGAGTTAAACTTCATTGCTTACCTTTTGTGATCCATTTCCTTCAATTTGCACAATTTCATCTTCAATTAGCTCGTTTGAAGCTTTAGTTGGTTGTGTATTGGAGTTGGGACATTTACTTTAATTGTGTCCAACTTGTCTGCATTTTGTACAATGCATTTTCTTCACCTTCTTGTAATTCTTCCTGGGTTCTTTTCACTCTCCCACTGTTCTCTCCTCCTTAGTCTTTGAGGCCTTCCTCTAACCTTCCTTGTGATTGGTGTGTTAGGTTTTTATATAACGCGAACATGCAATCAAATACATATACGAAGCGGAAGCGCGATAAAATCAGATTTTAAATTTTTATACAAACCATCATCATGATCTTTCTTTATGTACAATTATTAATTAAACGAAAGAGATAGAGAATAAAAATTATACCCTTGTAGAATTCTAGCTTCCTCAGGTACAAGTTCAACTCCGATTCCTTCGTGTTCTCCTTGAATTCCACCGATTAAATTCCTTCCTTTGATCAACGTTAGCCACCCAAGTTTTTGGCCTCTAGAGGTGATCCACCAAGAAATAATATTTGTTCAAGAAGATGGGTGTTGGCAAAACCCTAGTTTCTATTTCTATAAAAATTCTCAATACTCTCCAATAATTGGAAGTATGTGTAACCCCAAATCATGATAAGACTCCTCTTATTTATAGATATAGGGAACGCTCCTAAACTATTTAATTAGGATTATGATTTTTATTCTAATTAAACTCCTAATCCAATTAGGAATTTATGAGAGTACTTTAATTAATTAATTCCCAAACTGTTTTAAGAATTAAATAATAATAATAGTAATAATAATAATAAGACTCCTCTTATTAATTTATATTTAATATTTTCAAAATATTAAATAATAAATATTAAGTTATTTAATTTATTCTATCTCCATAGATTAAATTAAATACACTTAACTTATTATTACGATTATGTCATTTACTTCTTAAATAAATATTTTCCTTTTGCGGTATGACCCTTTAGGTTCTCCATATTAAACCGGTTGTGAATAAATCAATTAGAACAATTCTAATCTTATTTAAATAAATAAATTAAGCTAATTAATTAATTTAAATAAATAATATTTATTTTATAATAAGGGTAAACCCTTTTAGCGATCAACGACTTTCCAGATAATATAGATTTCAACATTAATCATAAAAGTGAAAGTAGTATGCATACAAGCCAATCATATTTGATATGATGTAGCATATACTTTGTAATCTTATTCGGTTATTAAAGGCATTTTATATTATCTACATAGTGCTGTTATATTAAATGTGATAAACCCATAGTTTTGAGCAATGCTTTTACAATCATGATGGTGATCATGCTAATGAGATCTAAATTCTAGATAGCTCACAAACTAAAATCGTTCCTAATCGTTGGATTACTAAAAAGGAGATTAGTGAATCCGGATAGATTAGTACATACGTTGCTTGCTCTTAAGAAAATGATGATTGATCTCATAATCATTTGTGTGGAGACACTAAAGCAAGTATGCAGGTGCTTATTGGAGAATAAGTTCACTGAACGTGGCTCGCTAAGGAATACCTAATGGAGTTTTACTCGCCTGTCAATAGGAATTCCTCTAGTGATAGTAGTATAAGTGATCCTTGGACTTGAGATCATCATAGTATCTTGTGTATGATGAGTTATACTTTGACATGTCCCTTAAGACCTTTAGGGTATAACAAAGAGTATGATTGTGTATAATAAGTTGTACATGGAGATAGGTGAATGATCAACAAAGAATCTACCACGTCTAGTAAAAGATGTGAATGTCCTATGTGATTCGATAAATGACAACTCAGTAGTCCTTGGCCAAAACAGAATGAAATTAGAAAAGAGTTTCTAATTAATTTGCATTATTTAGAGTTGTGTATTTGAGAATCGAAATACATATAATTAAATAAAATAAGACTTGACAGTAATTTCATGTCTTATATTTAATTGGGACATTGTATGGTAGAAGGATTGAATTGTACGGTAACTATGCACTGAAAGGTTCTTTTATGATTAATGTTGAAATCTATATTATCTGGAAAGTCGTTGATCGCTAAGGGGGCTTACCCTTATTGTAGAATAAATATTATTTATTTAAATAAATTAAATAGTTTAATTTATTTATTTAAATAAGATTAGAATTGTTCTAATTGATTTATTCACAACCGGTTTAATATGGAAAACCTAAAGGGTCACACCGCAAAAGAAAAATATTTATTTAAGAAGTAAATGACATAATTGTAATAATGAGTTAAGTGTATTTAATTTAGTCTATGGAGATAGAATAAATTAAATAGCTTAATATTTATTATTTAATATTTTAGAAATATTAAATATAAATTAATAAGAGGAGTCTTATTATTATTACTACTATTACTATTATTTAATTCTAATAGGAATTGGGAATTAATTAATAGAAGTACTCTCACATGAATTCTTAATTAGATTAGGAGTTTAATTTAATTAAAGGAGTTTAATTAGAATAGAAACCCTAATCCTAAATAGTTTAGGGAAGGGTTTTCCTACATCTATAAATAAGAGAAGTCTTATCATAGATTAGGGTTACACACTCTTGCATAAGAATTGTGGAGAGTACTTACAATTTGGGATAAATACACTTTTGGTACCTGTACTAGGGCACGACTTACAATTTGGTACCTGAAGTGAAAACAGTTACAAACTGGTGATTGTACTCGTTTAAAGTTATGATCTGGTGCTTGTACTCAGCAATTTTTAAATAATCGTTAAAATTGACTAACGGAGTAGATGGAAAATTCTGACGAGGCTTACTCATCTGACGTGGATAATGACGTGGATAATGATATGTACACTGGAGGGAAGTTACTTCTCACGTGACCAAGTGAGGAAGAAATAAGGGTTAGGGTTATGAGAGGATTTAGACAGAAAATCCAACGGGAGGGAGAGACGGCCGGACATTGAGAGAGCGAAATCGACGCGAATAGATTGAAGTGAACATTTAGAGAGCGAAATCGACGCGAATAGATTGAAGTTTATAGTGGAATCGACCAGATTGATCTCCAAATTTGTTCGACAACAAAAAGTAAGCACCCAAACCCTTATTTTTTCTTCTGTGTTAAAGATTTTAAGTCTTGGTGCATTCGATTTTGAAGCTAATCTTTGTTTATGCTTACTTTATGTGGTTAATGCCCACCTTGTTAGATGTTTGTGGTCGTTTTCCCCAAAATTTGTGCTCTGATTCCTTTGCTTCGTCATGTTTGAGCTTTGTAAATGTTTATAATGTTATATTTTTGTTTTATTTACCAGTGGCAGATATGATTTCCTTAATTGTGCACTATGGTGGAGAGTTTGTCACTGAGCCCACAGAACATTATGTAGGAGGGTTGAAAAAGGTTGTCCCTAGTGATCCTGATTTCTTATGCACTACACGTATTAATGAACAAATGGCTCATATATTAGGGTACCATACTACTGCTAAGGTTTTCTTTAAATATGGTGAAGGGTTTAGATTAATTCATGATGATGATTCGATTAGGGATTTAATTAAAGCTTCTGCAAAAGATATGACTGTAGAAGTTTTTGTGGATCATAAACTTGACAAGGATCACCCTGATTATCTGAAGAACCTTGATCTACTTAGTAAGCTCGAAGAAAATGAAAATGAGGAGAACAATGGGGTGAATGCTGAGGGGAACAATTCTGTTAATGGCGACTTCAGTACTGATGAAAGTTCTGAGGACTCTGATGCTGACTTGACTGGTGATAATGAACAATTAAGCAGTGATGAAGAGTACCAAAATGCAAGAACAAAATTTAAGGAGTATACTAAACAAATGAGAGAGGTTGGCGATCCTGATGATGTTGGTGGTATTGATCTACATGAGTTGCAAGAGGAGGAAGAAAAGGAGGCTGAAAATGAGACTAATGTACAAACAAGTACACAGGCAGATGAGACTAATCTACAGTCAGGTCAAGAGGAAAGATATCAACAACAACATGCTGCAAATTCAGATAATGATGGAAATTGTTCAGACAACACTGATAAGGAGTGGTCACCTAGTGAATATGAAGATTCAGATCAGCTGAGGTCTATCGATGAAGACAGTGATGAAGAAAGTGAAGATGCTGAAGAAGTAGAGCAACCAGAAAGGCTAAGCAGGAAAAAGAATGTGGAAAGAGTAATGATAAGATTTGACCCCCTGACCAAGAGGAAAGATATTGACTTCTCTGTTGGATTGATGTTTAGTGGACCTTGTGAATTTAGAGAGGCTGTCAGAGGATATTCTTTGGGAAACGGAAAAGATGTCAGGTACCTTAGAAATACTGGGAAAAAGTTTCAGCTAAAGTGTAAAAACCCAAAATGTCGCTGGGAGCTGTTTGTTAGCACAATGGATGAGTCATCTGAGACACTGCAGGTTAAGACATACCAGAAAAAACATACGTGTAGCAGGGCTTTCAAAAATAGGAAGGGATCAGTCAAATTCATGGCTGAGTTTTATGGCAATCGAATTAGAAAAAACCCTCAGTGGAAGTTAAAAGACTTACAAGATGAGATCAAGAGGAAGTTTCAGTTGGACATTACTATATGCAAATGTTCTAGGATTAGAAGCAGGGCTTTAAGCAATGTATGGGATTTACTGGTGGAACACTATGAAAAAATTTGGGATTATGCAACTGAATTGATCAAGTCCAACAAGAAAAATACAATTGATGTTCTTCCACATAGAAACATTTCTACTGATCAGCCTTACTTGCAGAGGTTCTATGTATGTCTTCATGCTTTGAAAAGGGGTTGGCTTGAGGGATGTAGACCCATAATTGGTCTAGATGGATGCTTCCTTAAGACTGTTGTTGGGGGACAATTGCTCTCAGCCGTGGGTAGAGATGGGAACAATCAAATGTATCCTATTGCATGGGCTATTGTGGAGTCTGAAAACACAGATAGTTGGACATGGTTTCTAAAATTGTTGGTTGAAGACCTAGAGGGAGGTGATGGGTCTGGGTGGACAGTGGTTTCTGATCAACAAAAAGGGTTGAAAGTGGCTATTGATGATGTTCTTCCATTTGCCGAGCATAGGAATTGTTCAAGACATATATACGCAAATTTCAGAAAAAGGTTCTCATCCTTAGCATTAAGGAAGGCTTTTTGGGCAACATCAATGTCAACATATGAAGCAGAGTTCAAGAGAAACATGAAAGAGGTAAATAGACTCAACAAGGATGCACATGATAAACTTCAAGAACTAAATCCTAAGGTATGGAGCAAGGCTTTTTTTAAGACTAATTGCAAATCAGATGTAGTGGAGAATAATATATCAGAATGCTTTAACTCTTGGATTGGGAAAGCAAGGTGGATGAATTGTATTGATATGTTAGAAGAAATAAGGAGCCAGGTCATGGTTAGGCTTCACACTAAAAGGGATGCAATGAAGAAGTCAGGTGATAGTATATGTCCTAGGATCAGAAAAAAGCTTGATAAAGCTATTGACGAGTCTGGTTCTTGTGATCCTATGTGGGGTGGTGGGAATCAGTTCCAGGTTAAGATGAGAGGAGACACATATATTGTTAACATTGAGCAGAAGACATGCACGTGCAGAAAGTGGGATTTAACAGGGATTCCATGTGCTCATGCTATTTCAGCAATATATTTCAGGGAGGAAGATCCTGAAACTTATCTTGCTCATTGGTACAACAAGGAAACATACCTAAAAGCCTACACACACATGTTAGAGGTTATGAGCAGTTTTTGGGATGAAACAAGTTTTCAAAAGATGTTACCTCCTCCAATACGCAGCAAATTCAAGGGAAGACCTAAGAAAATGAGGAGGAAAGAAGGATGGGAGAATCCAAAAAATCCTACAAGGATAACAAGGAAGGGAAGGAAAATGCATTGCTCAAAATGTAGACACACAGGGCACAACAAGGGTAACTGTCCTACCATGAGTGGCCAAACAGATGAACCTCAGTCAAGCAATGTAAGTATTATAACATTTTTTTGTAACAATTTTTTTTATAATTCTAGTTAAACATTATTGTTTCTCTGTGTCAGGCAAGTAGGCAAGTCAAGAGGAAAAGTCGCAATGCATCAGTAGATCCAAAAAAGAAACAGAACAAAGACATGGTGCAGTCTGGTCACAAGGACAAGGTATTGTTATATCAATCAATTTCAGTTATCTTTAATTTCTCACATCTTGCTATATTTCAGACAAGTTGAGTTACCTTTTATAGGACGATCGTCAGACTAATGCTACACCAAAGTTGCCAGTTAAGAGGCTAAAGACCCGCAGTAAAGTACCAGCAGGATTTGGTGTTTATGTTAGTCCTGAGGGAGCTGTTATAGATAATATGAATGGAAACAACTCTGGCTTAGTTTTTGTGAGTTACAACTTTTTTTAACCAACAAGTCTTTATGTTACAACAGATATTGTCATTTTTCATATGTAACCTTACTTGTGATTGGTTATGTCAAATGCAGATGCCAACTCCAGGAGAAGTCATATATCAAGATGGATCAAGCAGTAATAACCCTCAGTCAAGCCAGTAGGAAAATGAAATATCAATGTCAACATTTTATGACCTTTGTTTAATTTTTAAGAACTTTGTTTAATATTTATGACCTTTGTTTAATTATCAAGTTTGGACAGCGTGTTAATTACTCTCAAGGTTATTAATGAAATGTTGACAATCTCAGTTTTCATTTTTATGGTTGGATTTACATTCGTACAGTTTTATGTTGGATATTGTTAATGGTAGTGATTTTCATTGAGATGGTTGGATTGAATGATGACAGTTTTATGTTGGATATTGTGAATGTTACTGTTAAGCTGGTTATTGTGATTTACTGTGACAGTTTTATGCTGTTTTATTGTGAATGTTACTGTGAACACAATTTGTCAAGCTGGTTATTGTTATTTGTAAGTATACAAATCAGTCATTAATTGAAACAGAGCATCATTCATTCATTGAAACAACAACATCATTTATTAATTGAAACAGGGTATCATTCATTCATTAAAACATAAATCTTACTTGATTCATTCATTGAAATAACAGCATCATTCATTCATTGAAACACCAACCAACACCAAACATCAAAATCCATTAACACACAGCAAGCAACAAAACTTCAAGCTAACTAATACATTGAAACAGAGCATCATTCATTCATATTCTAACATCAAACAAGACTAGCCAACTTCAAATTCCATAACAAACACCACCAAAAACATACTACAAAATGGAAGGTTCAAATACCAAACATAACATCAAACTACAAAATCCATTCCAATATAATAATATCCTTTCATTCATCCATTTTGGAAACACAGACAAACTAGTAATTACCTTCAAATCCTAATTTTTTCATATGGAATGGATTACATCTTTAAAACAACACAAACTAAGATCCATGAGCAAATTAAAAGAACCCATAAACATTTTTCCTTTTGCTGAACTTTGACATTAATCTTCTTCAGCTTTTTAACCTCCTTCTCCAATGTCTTCACTGAATCAAGTTCTGCCAACTCTTTCCAATTCTTGGTCTTCTCACTATTTTCATTCTTCAATTTGTCCAACATCTCTCTGCTCATCTTCAACTTTAATGTCAAATCTTCAATAACATCTTTTGCTCTATCAGGAAATGGTGGATCATACCATTTAAAGAAACCGCAGTAAGCTCTCTTGTCCTATTACACAGCAACACACCAACCATTAACAAAAGAAATCGTATAAAAAGAAAAAAAAATATCTTTCCAAAATCTTACCCGATAATTAACACACCCAATGAATCGCCTTCCCGGATGTTTTGTTCCATCTTTCCTAGCCTCCCACATTCGCACCATTGCTCCACAGTGGCAGCGACTTGGGAACTCTGGCGTAATCTATTCATTTTTGTTGCATGAACTACAATCTTCTTCCCCGATTTCATTTACGATTCCACTCCAAGACGAGCTCATCCTTTCAATTAAATACTGAAAACCCTTTGATAAATAGATGGGAACCAGTAATCGATGGAGAATCGAGACAAGAAGAATGAGAGAAGAAGGAGAGAAGAAGAGCCAAACCCTAGGTTTTTCCCCCAAATATCAATCGGCTTCTTTATACAACTTTGTTGCACAGTCATCGCCATGTCATCCTATACATCTGATCTGTCAAATTTTCAAACGGAATAAGGATGAAACCCTGCTATTTAACGGATTGTAACATTTTTTGAGTACAATCACCAGTTTGTAACTTTTTTCACTTCAGGTACCAAATTGTAAGTCGTGCCCTAGTACAGGTACCAAAAGTGTATTTATCCCCTTACAATTTCTATAGAGATAGAAACTAGGGTTTTGCCAACACCCATCTTCTTGAACAAGTATTATTCTTTAGTGGATCACCTCTAGAGACCAAACACTTGGGTGGCTAACGTTGATCAAACGAAGGAATTTAATCGGTGGATTTCAAGGAGAACGCGAAGGAATTGGAGGTGAACTTGTACCTGAGGAAGCTAGAATTCTACAAGGGTATAATTCTTATTCTCCATCTCTTTCGTTTAATTAATAATTGTGCATAAAGAAAGATCATGGTGATGGTTTGTATAAAATTTTAAAATCTGATTTTATTGCGCTTCCGCTTTATTTATGTAATTTGATTGCATGTCCGCGCTATACAAACCTAACAGTGGTATCAAGAGCCAAACTTTATGCGAATTATTAATTGTTTTGATTCTGTATATACATTGATATGTGTTTAGAACAATTTAATTGGGCATAATTGTTTGTGTAAAATTATTTTATTTTTTTTTATTTTTTTATTTTTGTAAATTAAAATAAAGAAGTTTATTTTGATTTGCAATTTGATTAAAAATAAAGGAGTTTATTTTTATTCAAAAAAAAATAAAAAAAAATTGGATAAATTAAAATAAAGAAGTTTATTTTGATTTGGGATTTGATTAAAAATAAAGGAGTTTATTTTATTCAAAATTGGATAAATTAAAATAAAAGAGTTTATTTGGAATATGATTAAAATAAAGAAGTTTATTTTAATTGAAATTGGATTTCATGATAACTAATTAGAGTTGGAATTGGATTCCATGATAACTAATTGGAGTTAAAATTGGATTTTATACTAACTAATATTGCCCATTAAATGATATCAATACATATATGGAATGGTTTTATTATTCATGGGATGAATGTTATTTATTGATACATATAGAGATATGTATGATAATAAATAGGGATTGATTATGGACTATTGACCAATGTGTGATTGGAATTATTTTAGAGGATGCTTGAATGTATGAGTTTTATAAATGGGGTCTGCGTACCTCGTCTTCTCTAATTTTTTTCTTAATGTAAATTCTATCTCCCTCCTATGTACTTCCCATTGACTGCTGATCAGGGTTTCTATTTATTGTAAATAGTTTTTGTAATAGGAATAGTTAGAATTAATTTTGAAGAATTGGAGACAAAGGAGCAAGGAGCGCTTGAAGACCCGTTTGTAATGGAGCCCGGGTTTAAATATAATAGTTATATTTAAATTTAATTCTTGCACCCTAGGTTTGACCTTTTGGTTTACTTGGTGGCTCTAGTGAACCAAACTAGAATAAAAGTCCAT
Source organism: Aralia elata (assembly GCA_034770075.1). Taxonomy (NCBI): domain Eukaryota; kingdom Viridiplantae; phylum Streptophyta; class Magnoliopsida; order Apiales; family Araliaceae; genus Aralia; species Aralia elata. The sequence continues at coordinate 82,892,842 of CM068377.1, forward strand.
AATCAATCCGGGTAGAATATAGTATTCTATATGTGCATGCTTACTATATATATATATATATATATATATATATATATATATATTATCCAACATGCTTCGCATGTAAAATAATATGACGTGTATTTTATATATATATATATATATATATATATATATATAATATATATGTGCATGCGCGCTAAACAAGATGAGACTAATAATAATAAATCCCTCAAGAAATCATATTAAGTCCTAAGCGTTCAAAGATATTTGGAATATCGAACGTCGCCTTCTAGCATGGTAAAACAATATAGTATTAAATATTTAATATGAGTTTGTTGTGTCACCAGAAGGCAAGTATTAAATATTTAAGATGTTGTCTTACCACATTTGATTCTTATAAATAGACTGAACGATGCTGTTTTGTTGTGTCACCACAAGGACAATGTTTTTCTTTCGAATATATGGAAGTGCTAGGATGGACTTAACTTGGATAATTTGATTCGGATGTGTCACCACTTGATCAAAATAATCTAAGAGACAAATACAAGGAATTACATAGAGATGTAATTGACAATAGTTGTCTACCTATTTATTTATATATCGTTTGTTGTGGCACCACAAGGCTATATACATTTGAAATGAGATCCTTATTCTCACTAGCAGACCTTTAATTAGATTTGCCGAACTATATATTGAGGGTAATATAGTTTGATGAAAATAGTGGGAGATACCAATTTAAAATAAAGACCTAATTTATTTTGGTAATTAATTAAATGAATGTATGCTAAAATGTTGTTAAATTACAAATTCATTTTACAGAATTTTACAATGTCTAATTCACTATCACTGCGTAGCATATTAGATGCTAATTAACCGGACCGAATTACACGGACTGGTTAAGGAATCTGAGAATAGTTCTCAAGGCTAAAAAACTATCTTATATCCTTAATATGCATATCCCTGCAATAGTTGCAGACAATGCCTCTGAGGAAGAGATTGCTACTTTTAGAAAGTGGCAAGATGATGCACAGTTGGCTCAATACATCATGCTCGCATCCATGAGTAACGAGTTTCAATGTCAGTATGAAACTATGGATGCTCTTACTGTACTCCTGCACCTTCAAAGAGTTGAATGGTGAGGAAAGTAGGACTGCTAGATATTAGATATCTAAAGAGCTCTTCCAATCTAGAATAACCGATGGCACTACAGTATAGAAAAATGTCCTAAAAATGATCAATCTGATTGAACAATTGGGACAACTGGGTTTTGTATTGGATGAAGAGTTGATCTAAAATCTAAGATCTTGCAATCACTCCCACAATTTGTTGTGAATTTTCCACGTGAACAAGCTATATGTCAACCTGCATGAGTTGCTTAAACACGTTGAAAACTATAAAGAGTCACTTTCCAACCAAGAAAGACCAAGTCTTACTAGTAGATGATTCTTCCAGGAAGCGGAAGAGGGCCAAAGGATCTTCTTAAAAGAAGAACAATTCAAAGAAGGTATAAGGAAAGGCAATAACTAAGGACACTAAGAACAAAACTGATGCAGATAGCAAATGAGTTTGCTTCCACTGCAATAAGCCTGAATATTGGAAAGGAAACTGTAAGGAGCATCTTGCAGAGGCTAACCAGAAGAAGCTTAGTGAAACTTCGGTTACAGATATAGGTTTGTTCATCATTGAAATAAATCTTTTTATAAGTCAAGGTTCTACTTGGGTATTGGATACCGGCTATAGTTCTCACGTATGCAATCCAATACAGAGACTAAGCAGAAGTACAAAGCTAAACAAAGAATAAGTAATCTTACGTGCGGAGAATGGAGTAATGGTTACTACATTAGCCGTAGGAACTTATACTTTAGCATTGCCTACGGGCAAGTCTGTTAAGTTAATAATTTGTTATTATGTTCCAATTCTCTTAAGAAATATTATTACTTCCGTTGTTGGACAAGGAAGATTCTAGTATTATATTTAAGAACAATTGTTGTTCTATTTATAATGATAATGTTTTGTTTGAAACTGGAAGATCATTTGATGGACTTTGTAAACTTGACTTACATGAAAAATAATTTTGCAAATTGAACAAACTAGTAAAAGAAAAGGAAATGATCATTCAAAGAGTTGAATATATGTATTTGATGAAATACAAGTCTGAATCATTTGAAAGGTTCAAAGAATTCAGAAGTGAAACAAATTGACAAAGTATTAAGATTCTTTGATCAGATCGAGGAAGGAATACTTGTGCAATAAGTTTTTAGATCATCTCAAAATGGTATTTTTCTCATAATGGACGTTTCATGATACGCAATAATTGATTGGTGTATCTAAAAAGAAAAATTGTACCATGTAGAATATGGTGCAGTCCATAATGATTTTTACCGACATTCTAGTATCCTTCTGGGGTTATGCCCTAGAAACGGCTGCATATCTACAAAATAAGGTAACCTCAAAATTCGGCCCCAAGATTTAATAAAAGTTATGGATAGGGAGGATTCCTAATCTTAAGTATGTTAAGATAAGGGGTTGTCCAACTTATGTGAAAAGGTTTCAAAAGATAAGTTTGGGACAGAATCTGACAAGTGCATAGTTGTGGGATATCCTAAAGAAAGTTTAGGGTATTATTACTATAATCCTATACGCTGCCTTCTTAGATAAAGGTATTTATCATTGAAGGAAATAGTGGGAGGGTAATAGATCTTAAAAGAGTTCAAGAACCACAAAGCACTTTTAGTCAAACCGAGGGACCTGTAGATAGACCTATTGTACCACAACCGAATCGTAAATCTGAAAGAGCACCAAAGATACCTAGGAGGTATGGATTCATCATAGAGGATGATGATGAGGTACACATCATAGAGGATGATGATCCAGTTATATACGATGAGGTTATAAGTAGAAGATACTCAGAGAAATGGCAGATGGCCATAAAATCCGAAATGGACTCCATGTATGAGAACCAAGTATAGACTCTGGTTACTCCACCGAAAGGCATAGTGCCTAGAGGGTGTAAATGGGTCTTTAAGAGAAAGACTAGGGCAATTGACAAGGTAGATACCTATGAGACCAGACCTGTTTAAAAGGTTTCAAATAAAGTCAAGGAGTTGACTGTAATAAAACCTTATTACCAGGTAATGCTCAAATCCATTTGGATTTTGCTTGTGATTGTAGCTTATTACGAAATCTGGCAAAATGGATGTGGAGACATCCTTCCTCAATGAATACTTGAGGAGAATGTATGTATGATACAGCCAGAGGAATTTGTTTCAAAGGTTGAAGCAAATCGTGTTTTAAGGTACGATGATCCATTTATTGATTGAAGCAAGCTTCTCAAAGATGGAACATTCGTTTTGATGAGACAATCAAAAGAGTTTGATTTTATCAAAAACGAGAATGAACCTAGTGTGTACAAAAGGGTCAGTGGGAGCACAGCGACATTCCTAGTATTACATGTTGATATACTACTGATAAGGAATAACACACCAATGCTATAATCAGTAAAGATAAAATTGTCTAAACATTCCTCTATGAATAACTTGGGAGGAGCATCCTATAAATTGGGGATATAAATCTATATAGATAGATTTAAAAGGATGTTCGGCTTGACCCAATGAACGTATATTCATTCGATGCTAAAGGTGTTTAGCATGGCAAACTCCAAGAGAGGTCTCATGATGATGAGCCATGGAGTGTATCTCTTTAAATTGTTCTCAATAGAAAGGAGATCACATGAGTTACTATCATGAATGCAATGAATATACAAGGTCTAATATTGATCAGTCAGATTCTAGAGAAGATCATTGTAAGACAGTGATAAACATCTTTAAGTACTTAACCGATATTGAAGATGTGATCATGATTCGTGGTAGGTCTGAATGAAAACTAGAGGGCTAAACAGACTCAAGTTTTTCAGACTGACCAAGACGATAACAAATCCACTTTAGGATAAATTGTTACCTTGAATGGTGGTGCAGTGAATTGGAAAGGTTCCAAACAGGAAAAGGTTTCAAACAGTAAAGAGTTGCTGATTTAGTGACAAAGACAAAGTATATAGCTGTAAGTGAAGCTGCAAGTTGATTGTTTGGACGAAAAGTTCATAATAGAACTAGTAATAGTTCCTAAGTCTCATCTTGGATTCGAACATGTGTTGCAGCACTTTCATTTGATTAGATGAATCATTGAAAGAAGAAAAGTCACTATAGAGATAGTGGACTCTCAAGAACAACATTGCATATCCATTTACTGAAGCTTTATCCAAACGGCAGGATGATCGTCACTTAGAGAAGAAGGGTATTAGATACCATGACGATTGGCTTTAGTGCAAGTGGGAGATTGAAAGTAGTATGCATACAAGCCAATCATATTTGATATGATGTAGCATATACTTTGTAATCTTATTCGGTTATTAAAGGCATTTTATATTATCTACATAGTGCTGTTATATTAAATGTGATAAGCCCATAGTTTTGAGCAATGCTTTTAGAATCATGATGGTGATCATGCTAATGAGATCTAAATTCTAGATAGCTCACAAACTAAAATCGTTCCTAATCGTTGGATTACTAAAAAGGGGATTAGTGAATCCGGATAGATTAGTACATACGTTGCTTGCTCTTAAGAAAAAGGATGATTGATCTCATAATCATTTGTGTGGAGACACTAAAGCAAGTATGTAGGTGCTTATTGGAGAATAAGTTCATTGAACGTGGCTCGCTAAGGAATACCTAATGGAGTTTTACTCGCCTGTCAATAGGAATTCCTCTAGTGATAGTAGTATAAGTGATCCTTGGACTTGAGATCATCATAGTATCTTGTGTATGATGAGTTATACTTTGACATGTCCCTTAAGACCTTTAGGGTATAACAAAGGGTATGATTGGGTATAATAAGTTGTACATGGAGATAGGTGAATGATCAACAAAGAATCTACCATGTCTAGTAAAAGATGTGAATGTCCTATGTGATTCGATAAATGACAATTCAGTAGTCTTTGGCCAAAACATAATGAAATTAGAAAAGAGTTTCTAATTTGCATTATTTAGAGTTGTGTATTTGAGAATCGAAATACATATAATTAAATAAAATAAGACTTGACAGTAATTCCATGTCTTATATTTAATTGGGACATTGTATAGTAGAAGGATTGAATTGTACGGTAACTATGCACTGAAAGGTTCTTTTATGATTAATGTTGAAATCTATATTATCTGGAAAGTCGTTGATCGCTAAGGGGGCTTACCCTTATTGTAGAATAAATATTATTTATTTAAATGAATTAAATAGTTTAATTTATTTATTTAAATAAGATTAGAATTGTTCTAATTGATTTATTCACAACCGGTTTAATATGGAGAACCTAAAGGGTCACACCGCAAAAGGAAAAATATTTATTTAAGAAGTAAATGGCATAATTGTAATAATGAGTTAAGTATATTTAATTTAGTCTATGGAGATAGAATAAATTAAATAGCTTAATATTTATTATTTAATATTTTAGAAATATTAAATATAAATTAATAAGAGGAGTCTTATTATTATTATTACTATTACTATTATTTAATTCTAATAGGAATTGAGAATTAATTAATAGAAGTACTCTCATATGAATTCCTAATTGGATTAGGAGTTTAATTTAATTAAAGGAGTTTAATTAGAATAGAAACCCTAATCCTAAATAGTTTAGGGAAGGGTTTTCCTACATCTAAATAGTTTACACACTCTTGCATAAGAATTGTGGAGAGTACTTACAATTTCTATAGAGATAGAAACTAGGGTTTTGCCAACACCCATCTTCTTGAACAAGTATTATTCCTTGGTGGATCACCTCTAGAGGCCAAACACTTGGGTGGCTAACGTTGATCAAACGAATGAATTTAATCGGTGGAATTCAAGGAGAACGCGAAGGAATTGGAGGTGAACTTGTACCTGAGGAAGCTAGAATTCTACAAGGGTATAATTCTTATTCTCCATACCTTTCGTTTAATTAATAATTGTGCATAAAGAAAGATCATGGTGATGGTTTGTATAAAATTTTAAAATCTGATTTTATTGCGCTTCCGCTTTATTTATGTAATTTGATTGCATGTTCGCGCTATACAAACCTAACAAAAAGAACCTTTCGATGAATAGTTACCGTACAATTCAATCCTTCTACTATACAATGTCTCAATTAAATATAAGACATGAAATTACCGTCATGTGTTATTTTATTTAATTATATGCATTTCGATTCCTAAATGCACAACTTTAAATAATGCAAATTAGAAACTCCTTTCTAATTTCATTCTACCTTGGCTAAGGACTACTGAGTTGTCATTTATCGAATCACATAGGACATTCACATCTTTTACTAGATGTGGTAGATTCTTTGTTGATCATTCACCTATCTCCATGTACAACTTATTATACCCAAGCATACCCTTTGATATATGCTAAAGGTCTTAAGGGATATGTCAAAGCATAACTCATCATACACAAGATACTATGATGATCTCAAGTCCAAGGATCACTTGTACTACTATCACTAGAGGAATTCCTATTGACAGATAAGTAAAACTCCATTAGGTATTCTTTCTGCGAGTCACGTTCAGTGAACTTATTCTCCAATAAGCACCTACATACTTGCTTTAGTGTCTTCACACAAATGATTATGAGATCAATCATCCTATTCTTAAGAGTAAACAAATTATGTACTAATCTATCCGGATTCACTAATCCCCTTTTAGTGATCCAATGATTAGGAACGATTTTAGTTTTAAGCTTTCTAAGAATTTAGATCTCATTAGCATAATCATTATTATGATTCTAAAAGCATTGCTTAAAACTATGGGTTTATCACATATTAAATAACAACATCATGTAGATAATGTAAAATATCTTTAATACTTTTATTAATAAATGAATAAGATTACAAAGTATATGCTACATCATATCAAATATGATTGGCTTGTGTGCATACTACTTTCAATCTCTCACTTGCACTAAAGTCAATCGTCATGGTATCTAATACCCATCTTTTCTAAGTGATGATCAAACTGTTGTTGGGTTAAAACTTTAGTAAATGGATCTGCAATGTTGTCCTGAGAGTCCACACGCTCTAGGGTGACGTCTCTTTTTTCAATTATCTCTCTAATCAAATGAAACCGCCGCAATGTTTGGATTTTTGATGAGACCTGGGTTCCTTAGCCTGCGCAACAGCTCCAGTGTTGTCACAGAATAAAGGTACGACTCCTCTAATGCTAGGAACTACTCCAAGTTCAGTTATGAACTTCTTCATCCAAATAGCTTCCTTTGCAGCTTCACTTGCAGCTATGTACTCTGTCTCTGTCACTGAATCAACAACTGTTTGCTGCTTGGAACTTTTTTAACTTACCGCGCCACCATTTAAGGTAAATACATACCCTGAAACGGATTTACTGTCATCTTGGTCCGTCTAAAAACTTGAGTCTGTATAGCCCCCTAGTTTCAATTAAGATTTACCATAGACAAGAAATACATCCTTAGTTCTTCTTAAGTACTTCAGGATATTTTTCACTGCCTTCTAGTGCTCTTCTCCTAGATTCGACTGATATCTGCTTGTTACACTAAGTGCATGAGCGACATCCAGTCTAGTACATATCATACCGTACATGATATATCCTATTGCTGAAGCATAAGGAATCTTACTCATACGGTCTCTCTCCTCAGGTATCTTTGGGGCCTGTTTCTTGGAGAGATGTATTCCATGGCTCATCGGCATGAGACCTCTCTTGGAATCTTTCATGCTAAACTTCTTTAGCATCGAGTCAATGTACTTTCCTTGGGACAAGCCTAGCATCCTTTTAGATCTATCTCTATAGATCTTTATCCACAAAATATAAGATGCCTTACCCAAGTCCTTCATGGAGAAGTGTTTAGATAACCAAATTTTGATCGACTCTAGCATAGGAACATCATTCCCTATCAGTAATATATCGTCAACATATAATACTAGGAATAAAACAACGCTCCCACTAACCTTCTTGTACACACAAGGTTTATCCTCATTTTTGATAAAATTAAACCCTTTGATTATCTCATCAAAACGGATGTTCAAATGTGCAGGACAAGTCTTACATATCTATAGAGTATCTACAAGAAAAAAAGTTAAGATTGCAACTTTAAGACAAAGAAACAACGACCACCCATATAACATATACCATGCAGAAGTTAGACACCACTAGGATCAAAACTAGATTAGCAATTTGATAACATTTTAACATTATAACCACCCCCACCCCCCATCTTCCCCTCCTCCTTTCAAAATTACTTCACTTTCATGATTTCCTCAAAGGATCCAAATGTGCATCAAAAAAATCACAAGTAAAAAAATATGAGGTTTGAAATCTAGAAAATATCCACATTCTTCAAATTAGCGGTAAAACAAGACTAGAAGTAGAAAGTAGAACTTTCTAGTGCCAATGACTCAAAAACCTCGTGACATAAACAAAGGTATTACATCATATATTTTGTGAAAATATATTCACCTAGGACTATAAAAACCGACAGAAAAATGACTCGGGACAGTATTGAGCCAACCTATAAGGAAATCATTAATGCATGCGGAATGTAAAGAATCATAAGGATGCAATGTTATAACAAAATAGGGCCATAGGGCCACAAACCTACTGTTCTGGAACATAACTAACACTAATCCAATGAACTTTTCAACTTATCAGAGTCTCAACCATTATACAGTCTAGGAAATTTGAAACTTGATAGTTATGGGCCTTATGGCACTAGCTAGATAATAACTTCTATTTTTAAACAATATAATGTTCTTATGAAAACACAAAGCTAAAAGCACGTTGTTAACACCAAGATTTCACCACGCGTCTAACCACCAAATACGCGTCAAATCCTGCGCAGAAACGAGAACACACTAAGAGAGCTGACGATCGGGGCCGTCGGAGGATAGCTTCGGTGTGAGAATAAGTACAGACTGCTTAAGGAATTAACAATGGAGGCTTGTAATTTTAGTGCTCAAAAAGTTATTACCTGTGAACAACTAAGGTTTAGCCTTGTATTTATAGTGATCACACCAGCAACTTCATGCCTATCTCCGTATGGAAATAGAACTCTTCATTAGGTTAGATACCTTAATAGGATCAAACTGAATCTCCTTAAAGGAAGAAAGTCGAATCGCATCTTAACACTTTCCTTAGGAGTTGAAAATTAAATATAGTTAGGATTCCTTAATATCCTCCTACTGCCCAAACAGACTCCTACATGGGAACATTCTTCAATGTGGACTGTAGCCCACCGTATCCATTGAGCCCAAATAAACACACCCCAACATTGCCCTCCAGTCTTTCATTACAATGGAACATTTAATGGAAGAGTTCATTATTAAAAGCCAACAATTAAATGTAAAAACACGAGGCCCAAAATCCAAATCTTCGGTAATGTACCCAGCACGCATTGCTAGGCCCCACCATTACTACCCAATCCATTTATTACGCCGTTTTTGAAAAATCACGCGGAACCCAAAGGTCAAACAATTCAAAACCCTCCTCTTCCAAAATCAACCGCCACATTTCAGATCTGATCTCAAAGCTTTTCATACGCTCTCTGCAACTTCTTCCTTCTACCAGTAGCCCTTACTTTCTCCGACAAAAATACCCACCAATCATCCTTCCTTACTACTCATCAATGGCTACCACAAGTACCCCGACTCCCACTGTTTCATCCATATCCAGAATCATCACTTCTTCCACCCCAACACCCACTGTGGTGAACCCTGCCATCCCCACTGCCATCTCTACTGAAGCCACCACCGTCACTATCACACAAAACCCTCGACCATCAGGCCCATCCAAGGCCGAAATTAACAACCTGAAGATGATAAAAGAATATTCCAATGAAGAAACCTTCGCTCATATCAACACTGCTTCCACAATCACCCCTAAGACCTTGCTGGAATACGAGAGAAATATCGCATTTCGACCACCGAAAAAATCCGAGCCCCCCTCCACATCGAACGAATGTACCATCACCCTGATGGGTGGACCGCTATCTCCCTAAGCGCCCTCAAATACGGGGTTCAATTTCCTCTTCGCGCCTTCATCATTACCCTCATAAGGTTCACCCAACTGGTGCCAAACTCTTACATTCACATCATCGCCTTCATCGCTTTCTATCACAAGCTCAACATCCCCCCTATCATCAACCTCTTCTTCTCCTTATTTTCCATGAGCCGATCCAGGGAATCTGGATTTTGTCAAATAAATAAACAACAAAGTAAACAGATCAAAAAACGCCCATTGATGAAGACTCCCTATAGCAACAAAGGATGACATTCACAGTGGTTCTTCATCCAAGGCCCCAACACCCGCGAAATTCCAAACTGGGCCAAAGCCTCCCGTCCCAATGTAACCATACATAAATGGATCGTTGAAGCTTACAGAGTTGATTTGCTCTAACCGTTGAAACAAAACCCTCTGGCTGTATCATATATACATTCTCCTCAAGTTTCCCATTGAAGAAAACCGTCTTCACGTCCATTTGCCAGATTTCGTAGTTATAATAAGCTACAACTGCAAGCAAAATCCGAATGGACTTGAGCATAGCTACTGGTGAGAAGGTTTCATCATAATCAATACCTTGTCTTTGTTTGAAACCTTTTGCAACCAGTCGGGCCTTATAGGTAGCCTTGCCGTCCGTTCTAGTCTTTCTCTTAAAGACCCATTTGCACCCAATAGGCTTAATGCCCTCAGGTGGTGAAACCAAAGTCCATACTTAGTTTTCATACATGGAGTCCATCTCGAATTTCATGACTTCTAGTCATTTCTCTGAGTCTTTACTACTCATAGCCTCTTCGTAAGTCAATGGATCATTATCACCTATGATACGTACCTCATCATCATCCTCTATGATGAATCCATACCTTTCGGGTATCTTCGGTACTCTTCCAGATTTACGAATAGGCTGGGGTACATTAGGTTTTTCCACTTGGTCAGGTACCTGACTTTGATCCGTTATATTTTATGATTTTGAACTTCTTCAAGATATATCTTACTCCCACTGACCCCTTCAAGAATAAACTCCTTTTCCAAGAAGACAACGTGTTTTGCAACAAACACCTTTTAATCAGTAGGATGATAGAAATAATTTCCTGATGTTTCTTTAGGGTATCCCACAAATCTACACTTGTCGGATCTAGTTTGCAGCTTATCATTTTCAAACCTTTTGACACAAGCTGGACAACCCCAACTCTTAACATGCTTAAGATTTGGTTTTCTCCCTGTCTATAACTCATATGGAGTCTTTGGGACGGATTTGGTAGGTACATTGTTAAATAGGTATGCAGCCGATTTTAGGGCATAACCCCAGAAGGATACTAGAAGGTTGGTAAAACTCATCATGGAATTAACCATGTCCAACAATGTTCGGTTTCTCTTTTCAGATACACCATTTAACTGTGGCATCTCTGGTGGATTCCATTGTGAAATTATACCATTTTCTTTGAGACACTTGAGAAACTCATTGGTTAAGTATCCCCCTCCTATATCCGATCGAAGAATTTTAATACTCTTTCCAGTTTGCTTCTCTACTTCACTTCTGAATTCTTTGAACTTTTCAAACGATTCAGATTTGTATTTCATCGAATACACATATATCCAAATCTAGAATGATCATCACTGAAAGTAATAAAATAAGAATACCCTCCTCGTGCATTCGTTGTCATAGGTCCACATACGTCTGCGTGTACCAACGCTAATAACTCTGTAACTCTTTTTCTTTTTCCACTAAAGGGAGATTTAGTCATATTACCCATGAGACAAGATTCACAAGTTGGATATGATTCAAAATCAGATAGCTCTAAAAATCCATATTTATGCAACTTGGTTAATATTATTTCATTAATATGACCGAGTCTACAGTGCCACATAAAGGTATAATTAACATCATCTCTTTTTCTTTTCTTAGTTTATTCAATTTAAAATATATTTTCATGCAAGTCAAGTATGTAAAGTCGATTCAGTAAATTGCCAACACCATATAAAATATTTTTATTATAAATAGAACAACTATTGTTCTTTATTATAATATCAAAACCATCCATATCCAATACAGAAATTAAAATAATGTTTCTTATAAATGTTGAACATAATAATAATTATTTAAACTAATGGACTAGCCCGTAGACAGTGCTAAATAATAAGTTCCTACAGTTAATGCAACAACCTTTGCTCTATTTCTCACTTGTAGGACGACTTCATCCTTGTTCAGCTTTTTAATTCTGCTTAGTCCCAGCACATTGTTACATATGTGAGAACCACAGCCGGTATCCAATACCCAAGTAGAATTTTGACTTTCAGAAAAATTAATTTCAATCATGAACAAACCTAGATCGAAAGTCGAAGCTTCTCCAAGCCTTTTTTGGTCTGCAAGATACTGCTTGCAGTTCCTCTTCCAGTATCACAACTTATTGCAATAGTAGCATATTCCTTTGCTATCAGGGTCAACTTTCTTATTATCCTTTCCTTTCGCCTTACCCTTAGCCTTCTTCGTTTTCTTCTTTTCAGAAGATACCTTAGGCCTCTTCTTTTTCTTGGAAGAATCATCCACCAATAAGACTTAGTCCTTCTTAGATGATAAGTTAATAAATTTCATCAGTGTTATCCCATAGTCTCTATCATCGTCTTTCATCTTCTTTGGGATTTTGTTTTGCACATTTAATACAAATTTCATTATTAATTTTTTTTTGTAACTAATAAATTTCACTATTATTATCATCGTCTCTATCATCATCATCCTTTCTTTCTTCTTCTTATTGTGCTTTTTCCCCCTACTAGTTTTAGTCCAATGGATTTGAACAGATGACACCGGAAATTTCTACTTTCTAGTTTCAGTCCTGTTTGACCACTAGTTCGAAAATGCAGTTACAAATTTCATGATTATTTTTTTTCCTAAAAGTAATAAATTTCACTATTATTATCATCTTTCTTTCTTATTTTTGTTATGCCTTTTTTCCTTGCTAATTTTAGTCCAATGGATTTGAACTATTGGCAGAACTTTCCAGTTTCAGTCCTGTTTGATCGCTCGTTTGAAGAATGCAGTCATTATCTGGATTTCAAACTTAATATACTTAGTTTTGCACTCATGATTTGATTGATATATTTTTGGTTCAAAGACAACAGTGTGATGCATTTGAATCTATGCACGATATGTTGTGTGTGAGGATGTATAGATACAGGGGAAGAGAGACCTAAACAGAAGTACGTACACCGGACTTTTGCTATGTCGCTACATCAGCTCAAATCAGATATTCTCCATATGTTCATTTTCCTTTTTGATCTAACATTTTGGAATTTTTTTACCAATATCTTTAATTAAGTGTATGTAATTTCAATTTATAAGGTGTAGTTTGTAAGTTGGTGTAAATCTTTATTACTGCATATGCCATTCATGTATATTAAATTGATGAAGCTTTCGTCTTTTCAGGAGTTTTTGTGCACAACTAGCTAACAGGGGTAAAGAAAATACAAAAGGTATGTAACAGAATTTGTTTGTTTTAATGATTATTATGAATATAAGTAAGAATATGCATTCATATCAAGACATTTGTTTATCTGATAAATCTAATGTTTGCTTGTATGCTGCAGGTTTGACAAGAACTCTTTTTGGACCTAAACACGGAAGCATTACTACACTTGTCTACTACTCTAAGGTAATAATATCTTATCTTTTTATAATATTTTAATTATAATCTCTGCTATAACTACAAAAAAATAAACGAAAAAAAAAGTGAGAAAAAAGAGGGAGGCAGTAAGAAACTAGTGGAATTTTGGGTTTCGGAGGTGGGAGTTTTAGGTAGGTAAATGATAAGGAAAGAGTGCTATCTTTATAGGTTTTGAAGTTTTAGGTAAGTGGGTATATATATGTAATAATTATGTATATAAGTTTATACAGTCTATTTCTTAAGCTCACCCTTATATAGCTCACCCTAAGCTCACCCCCCTTTAGCGACGGACCCGGCGACGGTTTGGTCATACAACCGTCGTCTATACTTTTAGCGACGGACAATATATAGCGTCGCTAAAAGTATAGACGACGGTTGTATGACCAAACCGTCGTCGGGTCCGTCGCTAAAGGGGGGTGAGCTATATAAGGGTGAGCTTAAGATCCGGACCGTAAGTTTATATATGTATAATAAGAGTAGTCGGAATTATAATAATTAAGGAACAATAGTAGCAACACACCAAATTATAGCAGCATAGTAGCTGTTGAACCACAGCAGTACACTAGTAGCTATTTTTATTTATGTATTGGCAACAACATTAAGAAAAAATTGGCTGCTATTTCTACTTATGGATTAGTTCACTAATAAAACCAAAAAGCAACAACATTAAGCAACAAGTGACATGGTACAATAGCACAAAAATGTTGCAATTTCTATTTATGGATTGGTTTATGGGCTCACAAGCATTAGAGCAGTGTGCAATTCTGCACTCTATTTTGAAATATAATAATCCTTTTACTTGCTTCTGCTTGGATGAGTTGTGATGGTGGTGGTTATTGATTTCCATTACTTTATTTGCCATTATATTATGACACAACGGAAGACAGTAAAGAATAAAAACAATCACAAGAATTGAATCTATGTAACTTTGCAATTACATGAATTCACAAAGTTAGATAAATTGACTATAAACAGCCACAAGGTTTATAAAATCTGAGTAATTATAGATAACCTTAAAACACATGAAACATCCTTTAAATACTAAACAATAAGTTGAAAATCCTAATTATGCAAGGAATAAGTAAAATAATCCAAAATAAACCAAAACTGAAAAAACTTTGGAAGGCCCAAACACATGTTTCCAGGCCTTTTTTAGGCTTTTTACGGTGTCTATTATAGCCAAAGGCAATATACCTTGTAGGGCTCGTCGCAAGCTTCAATATAACTTCAAACGGATCAAAAGTTATGGCAAAAACAGTATTAACCCTTCTTGGACTTGGATTTCCTTCCTTTTTCTATTTGGACCGTGTCATATTGTATAAGGATTTTGGATGAGTATTTTCATTTATCAGTATTTGTAATACTATATTTAATATTATAGTTTATTTTATACTTTTGTTAAGGAAATCTCTTTGTTTATATCTATATAGTTGTGCTAAAGGAAAAATTTATGATGTAGAATTCACTATTAATGTAAGGTAAAGATTGTTCCTAGAAGAGAGGTTAAGTGGAATTTTTGTAATGTAGAATTCACTGTTAATGTAAGTTGAAGATTGTGTTTGAAGACGGAGACTCAATTGGGTGGAATAAATTCAATGTTGATATTTGCAAGCAAGAAGAAGTTTTGGCTCGAGAGGTATTATTAAAATTAGAATTTGTTCTTGTGCTTTAACCGAATAATATTGTATTAATGCAAACTATTCATTAGTTTTTTGAGAATCATTATGCAATTCCTACGGAAAAAGCAATTCTTGGCAAGCTTGTTTAATTTAAAAGTCTTTAGTTACATTGGAAAATGAGGTACTACTTGTCATATCGATTTTTTTTTATGAAATTATAAATGTTCAACTTGAGTAAATAGGATTTCCTTGAAATTCAGATGGACATACTTAGAACGGTGGTTGAATAAGTGTGGGAACAAATGATGTCCAATTTTTATTTTTCTTTCTAACAATGCAGTATGTTGTATTTAAGAATTCAGTTTGCTAGATCAATCAATGCAGTATGCTATATTTATGAATTGAGTTTACTGGATTAACAGTGCAAAATGTTGTATTTTGTTTTTAGCTTACAAAATTGATAATCCTAATATATTATTCAAATACCAGTTTAATAATATAATTTATTAAACTGATTTATATCTTGATCAACTATGTTTTTCAATTCAAAATCAATTTTCAAGTAAGCAAATAAAACAAACACAATCAAGCACAAGAACACAGAGAATTTTTACGTGGTCCGGCCCCTAACTTCTATTCTAGTGGCCTACTCCATGTCCAATATCAACTAGTATTGGAGACTCTTTATTAATTCACTTGAATTACAATTTGAATCTTTTACAAACCAAGTTTCTCAAAATATTAAGTTACTTGAGCACTTTTGCTCCATGTGCACCTATGCACTCCTAAGCACTTATGTTTCCTTGAACCTGTTCGTAAACACCTAATCCAAACTGGATTAGAACTCTCTAGACTAAACCTTAGTTTATTCAAAATAGAAATTACAATTTAAGAATTACTATGATTAAAGCAAATAATCAATTACCAATGCAAGGCTCAACTAGAAATACAATGACCAATAATAAAAAGATATTACCAGTTCTTGCTCACGAAATAAAGCTGGAAAAATATTAGATACTTTCAGTGCACATCAGCTTGGAATTTCCAACACAATATGCTATTATAATTTTCTTTTCAAGTTTTGTACCGTGCTTATTTCTTCCTGGACAGGCGAGTTCCTTTTATAGACTTGGATTATTTTTATGACTGTTGGAAAGAAATCATTTAGCCAACACAGAGATAACCGTTGCTTTTCTTAAACAAAAGGAGTTTTTGTGCTTTACATAAAAAATTAATAATATACGTATGAAGTCAGGAGATGTAGATTATGACTTTATCAAGTATTATATAACATTCACTTCATAGGTATAAGTCAGGAAGAAAGAGAAAAAGGTCTAATCTTCTTTACCAACTCATCAGTAACATTTAATACGCTTGACTTCTCCTTTTTACCAGCTAAGCACTGTCATCATTACTTTTGTCTTCTCTTGAAAAGAAGGGACTTACCCCTTTTCCAATGTCATCATTACTTGTCAAACGGCTGGATCATTAATTTAGATAACAACAATTACCTTTGGTCATTACCCAATCTATAGATAATATCTAGCTCATTAAAATTAACCAGATTTCTAGAAGGATTTTAAAGGCTTGATTTACGGCAAGGATCTTAACGAAAACAATTTAGCCTTATTCATGGGAAGTATCAATTACCACAAATCTAATCAATACCAACTAGGCAATAGATAAAAAAACAAATTTCAAGGAGCATGTTAGTTTTTCTTTTATAAAAGTCGGATTGCATAATTTATCAATGAGCCTTTCTTTTATTTTTAGACTTCTTCTATATTAAATGCAATTTCATATTAAATGCAATTCCTTATTAAATGCAATTCCTTATTAAATGTAAATGAAATGCCCTAGAGCCTTGATTGGAAAATAATTAATGCAATGACCTTACATTTAATTTCTAGAGACTTAAATGTTTTCAAATCTTTGATTCCTTATGAATAACCACCAAGAATTCTTTTATTCCATCAAGTTCCTGAAATTGCACAATAAAGGATTTAGTAGATTATAAAAGTCATCATCAAAACATAAGGATAGAATATGACCAAGTCAACATTCTCCCCCTTTTTGATGATGAAAACACTAAAATTTTAGCTCCCCCTAAATCTATGCATGTAATATAAATGTATCCAATACCATATTTCAGGAATTCAATTTAAGTTTCTGTATATCATAGTATTTCCAATCTGTAGTAGTTAATAGCATCAATTAAATAGGCATCAATCACTTAATATGCCTTATGTTTTCATCCTGCAAGAAAAGATATTCAACAACCACAGCATTGATGCATTTTAACAAACCCTGAGCATGTGGATAGATAAAACCATTAAGCACTAGCTACCATAATCATCCCAAAATCATAAACCAAGTATCAAGTGCAAAAAAAAACCAATAAGTATCTCAACAAAGCATAAGTCTTAATACCATGAAGTATGTCTCCCCCTTTGGCATCCATCAATAAGAAATAAATAAGATATAGGGGCAAGAAAGTCAGTCAAGATCCACGATATTTGCATGATTATTGTTGCAGCGAGTGAAATAACGGCGATGGACAAGGCGTTGAACTTTCTCTGCCATGGACATTTCACGAGCAAACCGGGGAGGGCGAGGAATGTATGTCTCAGGGGTGTCTCCAGATCCCTAAAATCACCAGAAAACTCAACCATCCAGTTGCACTGAGGCCACTCAGGGGCAGGGGAACTCATTTGGTCGAAGTGAAATTCGGTTGCAATCTCATTCAATCGTCGAGACGTGAATCTTCCTAAAACCCCAACTTGATTACTGATAAATTTTAATTCCAAACTCAGTTGGCAGGTGTTCCTATTCATCTTCCGCTGAAGAGCCTCAACTATGGATGTTGTGTGCATCTCAAATCCAGCCCGTAAATCGATAAATTCATCTTCAACCCGATTATATAGAGTTTTCACATCATCAGCACCCATAGTCAATTTTCCCTTCTCTAAAACAGATAGTCGAGTCTTAATATCAGAGATATCAATTTTCAAACTATCGTGATTTGTTAGAATTTGGTTCAAGAGACCTATCACGTCTGGAGAAGGAGAGACTTGAGGTTGAGTGGAGGAAGATGGGTCCTTAGGAATAGGAACAGAAGGAATCTCGGGAAAAATACGAACAAACTTCTCGTCGACAAGAGATAAATGAGACAGTTTCAGATTTATAGAGTCAATTGACTCATTGAGAGATACAGATGCTTCTTTTTCAAAGGATATTTGGAAGTGTTGAAAACGTTTGGTCAGGAATCCACTATATGGCAAACATTTTTTGTTCTGACGAATACAACTCATCATATGTTGCAACATCATTAGAGAAAAATTAAAGGGTACACCTTTCAGAATCATAGCAACTAAGATAAGGTCTTGATAAGTAAAATCTGCACCTCCACCAATGCGGCTTAAAAGATTATATCTTAACACTTTATGGAGAACACAAGCAGTGGGGGACACATCAACAATCTTTGGAGTATAGAGATTAGACAACGTAGGGTCGTCCATCACAACATGAAGTTGTTCCAAAGGAGGAAAGGGAGTATGAGCAGCACCTTTAAGTGTAAAAGGACAAACTCTAGTGGAAGGAATAGACAGGATGTTTCCTAAATCAATGACGGTGAAAAACAAAGACCTACCTTTAACAAAAGAGGTATAACAATCACCATTATTTTCGAGATTAGTATAGAACTGTGGGACTAACCTCGGATATGCAATCGAAAGAGGAAAAATCATAGAGGATATGCCACATAACTCAAATAAATTTTGCAGAGGAGAGTTTTGGTAATAGAACATATCCATCGTTTTTTCATAAACAAATTGTTTGTGAGCGATGGAGGTTTTAAACCGAGATTCAAAATTATTACCCCTAAAGAAATTATCAGGAACTTCATGTGAAGGTGTGAAAGAGTTTACCAAAGGGGGTGGAGATTCCGGCTGTGAAGAAGGAGGGTTTTCTGAAGCCTTCGATCATTTGAGTTTCCTTCCTCGAGAAGGGCCTGGTGACTACATGGAAGGAGGACTAGTGTTTGATTCGTCTGATGAAGATGAGTTTCCAAAGATCGTGTGCATGGATGCTCGCTTCTTCATCCTCTTCGATTTTCGTTTCGCCCATGTTGTCGTCTTAGAAAGAGGAGATGGGATGGTCTGGTTTGTCTTCTGATTCGACAATAGGTCTTTTGTTGGTACGGGTTCTCATTGTTACAGAGAATCGAAGGTAAGAGATAAAGGTTTTGGCAGAGACAATGAGCAGTCACAAGAGATAATGAGTAAAGTAAGAAAGAGAGAGAGACTGGTTTTTGAGTCAGATGATATTTATTAGCTAGTGTCTTTTCGAGATTTGAAGGGGAAGCAGTTCAACTTTTTCAATTTTCAAAAAGGTCCAGTTCCCTTATCGATAACCGGCATTAAAAATCCAATTTCCAAGATTTGAAGATGACTGGGTTCAACCCCTTTTTTTCAAAAGTATCTTGCTCTGGTGTAATTTAAGGAAAATAAATCATGATATTTATCACATAAAATCAAATGATGTAATAGATTAAGTACGTAAATAATGCATGTCACAGTATTCAATTAAAATGTATAACAATATTTACGTAAATTCTGCATTTAACAGATATTTCATTTATGCAGACAATTTATACCATGCACATTCCAAGTTCTCTTCTAAGAGTACAGAATCTTTCTTCGCTTAATGGCTTTGTAAAAATATCTGCTAATTGATGTTCTGTAGGGATGAAAATTAATTTAATTAAACCTTTTGAAACATTATCCCTTAGAAAATGGTGTCTCACCTCTATGTGTTTTGTACGTTAATGTAAAACAGGATTTTTTGATATGTCTATAGTGCTAGTATTATCACAATATATGGGCACGCAATCACATAAAATATCAAAATCACATAAAGTTTGACGCATCCATAATATTTGAGAGCAACAACTCCCTGGCTAAGTATTCACCCTCAGTGGTTGATAGAACAACTCACGTTTGCTTTTTACTATGCCAAGACACAAGACTTTATCCCAAAAATGTACAAGCACCACTTGTACATTTTCTATCAATTTGACACCCTACATAGTCAGCATCTGAGTAGCCCATTAGTTCAAAATTATTGCAATTAGGATAAAACAACCCTAAATTGGTAGTGTCACTTATATATTTAAAAATTCTTTTAACAACATGCAAATATGATTATTTTGGTTTTACTTGAAACTGAGCGCAAAGACATACATTATACATTATATCGGGTCTAGATGCAGTTAAATATAATAAACAACCAATCATACCTCAATATTTTGTCATTTCTATATCTGTACCTTTATCATCTGATGTGAGTTTTATTGATGTGCTCATGGGTGTAGCTTTTGAGTTAGATTTTTCAAAACCAAACCTTTTGAGTAATTCTTTTGTGTAGTTGGTTTAATGTATATAAATCCCATCCTTTGTTTACTTGATTTGGAGTCCCAAGAAATAGTTAAGTTCTCCCATTAGGCTCATGTCGAACTCCTTGTGCATGCACTTAGAAAACCACTCACAAAGAGAATCGTTAGAAGCACCAAATATTATATCATCTATATATATTTGCACAATGATAATATCTTTCTTTTCATGCTTAATAAAAAATGTAGAGTCAATTTTACCTCTCGTGGAACCATTTGATAGAAGATAGATACTTATTCAACCTCTCGTACCAAGCTCTTGGAGCTTGTTTGAGTCCATAGAAAGCTTTCTTTAATTTGTAGACATGGTTTGGATACTTCTCATGCTCAAATCCGGGAGGTTGTTTTACGTATACTTCTTCATTTATGTATCTGTTGAGGAATGCGCTTTTTACGTCCATTTGGTGAAGCTTGACTTTCTTGTAACAAGCAAAAGCTAGTAAAATTTAGATTGATTCCAACCTTGCTACTAGAGCGAATGTTTTTTCGTAGTCAATCCCCTCTTGTTAGTTGTATCCTTGAGCTACGAGTCTTGCCTTATTTCGAGTGATTGTTCCATGTTCATCAAGCTTGTTTTTGAATACCCAATTCGTTCCAATAACTAAAGTTTCTTTTGGAGGAGGTATTAATTCCCATACTTGGCATCTTTCAAATTGTTGTAATTCCTCTTGTATTGCTAACAACCACTTTTCATCTAAGATGGCTTCCTTAGCGTTCTTTGGCTCAATTTGTGACAAGAATGCTGAAAATGCGCATAGGTTTTGTGTTCCTCTCCATGTGGTTATTCCTTTGTTTATATCTCCAATAATTTTTTCTAGGGGATGATTTTTGAGATGTCTTGCGGTTCTTGACATTTGGATGTTGTGCATGATCTCTTCTTATTGATCAGCATCCTGAATAGGTTCTTCAATGCCTTGAGATAATTCTGATTCCTGTTCCTGCTGATTGTCTAATCCAGCTTGCTGAATCTACTCATTCGGCTTGCTGATTTGTTCTTTTTGGTTTGTTGGATTAGCAGCAGTCTCCAAATTTCCTGCATCCTCTTCTTTTTCTTTTGGAAAATCATTGTTAATTTCATTAAATGTAACACGAATAGATTCTTCAATACAAGATTTTTTAATATTGAATACACGATAGGCTTTACTATTTTGAGAGTAACCGATGAGAATTCCTTCATAAGATCTAGCATCAAATTTTTTTAAGTTATCACTAGTATTTAAGATAAAACATTTTGACCCAAATACTTTGAAACAACTTATATTAGGAATTTTATTATTTAATAACTCATAAGGAGTTTTCAAAATAATTGGACGAATGAGTATTCTATTTAACACATAGCAAGATGTGTTTACCGCCTCGGCCCAAAATTTCTTTGGAAGCTTACTCTCTTGTAGCAAAGTTCTAGCTGTTTCTTGCAATGTTCTATTATTTCTTTCCACCACCCCATTTTGTTGAGGTGTCTTTGGTGCTGAAAATTCATGACTAATCCCTTTTTGATCACAAAATGAAATGAAATCTTTTTAAAATTCTCCACCGTGATCACTTCGAATTTTTATGAGTTTGAGATTATATTTTGTTTCTAAATTTTAAATTCTCTAAATGCTTCATCTTTAGTTCTAAGAAAAATTACCCAAGTATATCTAGAGAAATCATCAACTATGACAAATTCATAAAATTTACCATTTAAGCTAGTATGTCTCCCAGGTCCGAATAAATCAAGATGAAGTAATTGCAAAGGAGAGGAAGTTGATACCATATTCTTAGTAGTAAATGATGTCCTTATTTGCTTTCCGAGTTGACAAGGAACACATGTCCCTTTCTTTTCAAAATTTATTTTTGGTAATCCCCTCAGGAGATTTTTCGAGGATAGTTTTTTAATCAAATCCATGTAAACATGTCTCATTCTTTTGTGCCACAGATTAACTTCATCTTGTATTGTAGAAAGACAAAGTTCTTCTTCATGTTGCTCAAAATCAAAAGTATATATACTTCCTTCTCTTTGTGCAACTAAAGTAGCATTGTTAGTACCATGAAGTATTGTACGTTTATCTTTCTCAACATTTACTTGGTGACCATTATCCATTAATTGACTAACACTTATAAGATTAAATTCAAGTCCATTAACAAGATAAACTTTATTGATGTTAACTTTACCATTACCTATTTTATCTTTTTCCACTATTTTGCAAGTTCAGTTATCTCCAAATATGACTATTCCATTTTTTTTCTTGTGAGATAGTTTCAAGAACTTCGACTTGTCACCAGTCATGTGACGAGAGCAACTGCTATCAAGTATCCATTTTTGAGAAGGAACATTTGCCTTTAAGAATACCTATCAAAAGAAATGTATTTCATATTTTTGGTACCCATATCTTTTTGGGTCCACTACAGTTAGTTACAGGAAAATCATATTTTTTAATCCATATCTTTTTGATTTTGTTACCTTTTCTACATTTAAAATCTAAGGGCCCTTTTGTGCCACAATTTTTACATGTAGTGAAAGGTGAGCAATAATTCAATTTAAACTTAGATTTAGATTTTAACATTTTTATTTCACTCTTCCTATGTGTTGGATTATAACCAATACCTTGTCTTTCAAGACTAGGTCTTTGTTTTCCTAACATGACATTTAGGTTTTCTTCTCCTTGAACAAATCTAGCTAATGATAGTTTTAATGAATCTATTTCTTCTTGTAATTTATCAGATGAAGTATTTTCAATATGAGAATCACCACTAAATGCATCAATACAAACATCTTTCATTTTTACTTCGTTAGTTAATCTTTCCACTTCATTGTTCAAATGATTTAACTTATTAAAGAGTATTTTGTTATAATTTTTTAGGTAATCATTTTTAGCAATTAAAATCTTTTCTTCCTTAAATGATGGCTCTTTTTCAGTTTCTTTCTTTTCATCTATTAATGAATCAATTTCACTCATTAATGTATTTACTAAGTCTTTTAAATAACCATTCTTTTCTTTTAATTTTTCACTTTCTTGTTTCAAGAGGTTATAATTAAAAACAGATACCTCACTTGATTCACCCTCGAGTCCCATGAAGCATATTTGCGCTATTTCGTCATTTGCATCAATTTCCACATTGGACTCATCATCATCACTCCAAGTAACAAGAGCTTTATTTTTATTGTCTTTGTAGCTTGGTTTGCCTCTGTTCTTCAGTTGGAAGCAATCCTTTTTGAAGTGGCTCGGGCGTCCTTACTCAAAACATGTATCTTCGTTTTGCTTTCCCTTAAACTTGTTTTGAGTGAATGCATTCTTTCTCTTATTCTTCCTTTGTAATAGTCCTTTGAATCTCCATGAGATCATGGCTATTTCTTCATTCCAATCATCATCAAGTTCTTCTTCATTTCCTGCATTAAGAGCTAAAACTTTCTTTCGAGGGGTTTCCTCCTCATCATTATATCTTTTTAATTGATCTTCATATTCTTCTAATTCAGCAAATAAAGTTAACATATCCATGGAATAAATGTTAATAGAATCTTGAAGAGTAGAAACTTTAGAAGCAAACCTCTTAGGCATAGCTCGAAGTAGCTTACGGTTGACTTCGCTTTATGGAATTGATTTATCAAGTAGCTTTAAGGAATTCATAAGAACTAGAAATCGTGTTTGAGCCATTTGGATGGTTTCATCTTTTTCGAGCTTGAACATTTCATAGTCATGCATGAGCATACTTAGTTTGACTTCTCTCACTTTTGAAGTACCTTCATGGCTCCCTATCAAGGTATCCCATATCTCCTTAGTCGTGTTGCATAAGGAGACTTTATCTATCTCAGATTGCACCATGCCACTTAGAAGTGTGTTCATAGCTTTTGAATCATATGAAACCATGTAGGTTTCGGTTAAGTCCATCTCTAATAGAGTCTTTGGAGTGTCATCTTCTTTCCTTGGAATAATAGGACCATTCTCCATGACCCACCATTCCCAAGGATCTCTTTTAAGGTAGATCCTCATTCGGAATTTTCATAAGTTGTAATTTTCAGCTCCATACAGCAGAGGAGGTCTATTGGTTGATTGACCTTCTTGAAAGTTGTTTCCGAATTGTGCCATGCTAGAATCTTTCCCTACAAGTCACCTTTAAGATCAAGATAAGTAGAGTCAAGCTTTAATACCAAATAAAATTCAGATAGACATACTTAGAAGGGGGTTGAATAAGTGTGGGAACAAATGATGTCCAATTTTTATTTTTCTTTCTAACAATGCAGTATGCCGTATTTAAGAATTCAGCTTACTGGATTAATCAATGTAGTACGTTGTATTTAAGAATTTAGTTTGCTGGATCAATCACTGTAGTATGCTATATTTATGAATTCAGTTTACTGGATTAACAGTGCAAAATGTTATATTTTGTTCTTAGCTTACAAAATTGATAATCCTAATATATTATTCAAATATCAATTTAATAATATAATTTATTAAACTGATTTTTATCTTGATCAACTATGTTTTTCAATTCAAAATCAATTTTCAAGTAAGCAAATAAAACAAATACAATCAAGCACAAGAACACGGAGAATTTTTACGTCGTTCGGCCCATAACCTTTATTCTAGTGGCCTACTCCACGTCCAATACCAACTAGCATTGGAGACTCTTTATTAATTCACTTGAATTACAATTTGAATCTTTTACAAACAAAGTTTCTCAAAATATTAAGTTACTTGAGCACTTTTGCTCCCTGTGCACCTATGTACTCCTAAGCACTTATGCTTCCTGGAACCTGTTTGTAAACACCTAATCCAAAACGGATTAGAACTCTCTAGACTAAACCTTAGTCTATTCAAAATAAAAATTACAATTTAAGAATTACTATGATCAAAGCAAATAATCAATTCATAATGTAAGGCTCAACTATAAATGCAATGATCAATAATAAAAAGATATTACTAGTTCTTGCTCACGAAATAAAGCTAGAAAATTATTAGATACTTTCTGTAATACCCGGTTTAAAAAAAAGATAATAATAATAATAATAATAATAATAATAATAATAATAATAATAATAATATAATAGAAGTATAACTGATAATTATTTATACATATCTAAAACCTATAAGGATTAAGATAAGTCATAACAACTTTTTAAATTTTAAAAGGACTCTTTTACCTGGTAACCTATTTTTCAAAGGAATTACATATATTTAAACAACTAGAGAGAGAATAACGTAAAAAAATTATTTGGCTTGGAGTACTGCAGAACAGAGAAGAAAAAAAAAGAAGAAACTCAAAAAGGTAAACCTAAACCCTTCTTTTTCAATTAAAAATTGATTCATATGTATGATTAAATATTTTAAAACAATGGTTATAACAAGGAAAAGAGCATAAAAATTATTGGTTTGTATTTTCTATATAAATCAAAGAGATTTTAAACTGTGCACACACACACACACAGATATATATATATATATATATATATATATATATATATATATATATATATATATATATATATATATATATTACATATGTTGTTTCCGTGTATGCATGTTTTGTATATATAATTATATATAATGAGTGTGTGAGTGATGTTATGGCAATTATATGACCTGCGGCTATAGAAGTATGTAATTAGATAGGTATATGTTATTAATATATGTATTGTGTGGGTGTAGATTATATTATTATTATTATATATATGTATCCTGTCAACATTGGACCATGGCATGTAAGAGTCAGTATGCTTGTATACTTCAAAATTAATTAGTTATTACTATATGGGTCATGCTTAAGTTTTGGAACAGTAAAACAAAAAAAAATTAAAAAAAAAAAAGAATAAATGAATGTATATTTTCGAGTATACCATTTTGTCGTAAAATCAAACTAAAACTAAGATTAATATGTATATTGTTTCAATCAAGAGTATGAGTAAAATAGGATATTGTATCCTAATGATTTTATTTGTCCTAATTTTATATTTAGGATTTGTTCGTTTTAATTTCGTGTTTCGCAATATCGAGGTAAGTGGCTTTCCGAACTATTTAGTGTTTTTAAATTTATAGTTTACTTTTATGTATGCCTTAGTAATTACTCGGATGCCTAAATGTAACCGTTTCAAAATTGTTATGTTTTATTTAAGGCTTCCATTTAAATTAAAATGCTATGTTCTTTATTTCAAACTTCGGATCAAGTATTTATTTTGAACCGTGAAATGAGATTATATGATTTTGAACTGTGAAAAAGTATTGTTTTAGAATATTGATAATATTGAAGAAAAGATTTTTGAAATTCTCAGTCCGACTATGTATAGAACCCGTTATTGTTTACGTTTAGTTCCGGAGCTAATATAGGACCTACTAAGGCGCACACCTTTTAGATGCCCTTCGGGGAGCGTGCGTGCATTTTTATAGATACCTTAGTAGGGTGCGTGAACATTGACACTATCGAACTTTTGGGCCGTGTTACAGGGCTATTGTAACCTTAGTCGCTAGGGACTGTGGATTAAAAGATATATTGTATACATTGAAATCATTTTTGAATTGTTTTATTTTGAAATCATATATACTATTGTTATTGAGCAAAAAGATATTTTGAAAAAGGTATTTTTGTAAATTGTACTTGATTCGGCTAGATAGGGAGGATTGCTACTTGCTGAGCTTCATCGCTCACCCCTTACATAAATTTTTACAGGTCTCATCGTTGATAGCGAAATACTTGTTTGATATGCTTTGGATGGTTGGAGCTAGTTTAAGATATTTTCTTCTTTTGCCGTTGAAATTGTAATAAGACTCTTATTTTCGGGGAGCTGCGTCTCCATTTTTGATTTTGATATTTGGTGGTTTTTCATTTGAAAATAGATTTAAAAGATGTTTATTGTTGGATTTAATTTAAGATTATTATTGAATTATTTTGTTTGGGCTTGCGGCGTGTAGCACTTCGGGCCTGTAACGGGTTCGGGGTGTTACAGAGATGGTATCAGAGCAGTGGCCCCTCGCAATGTGTTGGGTTGAAAAACCCTACATATTCCCTGGGGAGTGATTTTGGGAGTTAACTGTGGGTTATAGTTTTGACTAAATTTAATAATTTTGAAGTTAAAAAGAAAATAAGGTAAGAAATCTCTATATTATTTGAGGTTTAGGTTATGATTCTGTAGTTTACCTTTAGGCTTGATAAGTAAGTTATGGGTAAATCACTGGGCAGACGTAGGAGTTTGTTTCAATTTGGTTCTTTGTTTGGTTGGTCTTGATTTTGACCAGTTGTCGATCTCTTTTTGATTTATAGTTGATTTGAGGAAAGTGATATACTTTGTCAAGATTATTATTGTTAGGCAATAGAGTAATGATATTAGTTAAGAATTGTGATTGGATCATTAAGGAGAATAAAACTATACTTTGTACAGTTAAGAAATGATTATATAGGTAATGCAATTATGATGTGAGTATTTGTATTTGCAAGTATTTGATTTTGAAGAATTATTTGTTAGAGTGTGTTTGGGTAACAATCTATCATGATCTTAGAATGGAGAATTTGATTTAGGTTATGGTTTGATTTTTGTTAAGCTTGTGGATGATTTGAGGTATGTGTATTGATGGGATAATATGATAGAGTGAAAATTATTAAGTATGGATGATCTCTTGTAAACTTGAGTTATAGATATTCGAGATAATTAAATTAATCATTTGAGGTTAGTGATCAATTTTACGACTATTTTCTAGTAGGATATTGGAGTTATGTTGTATGAAGTTTTTTTTGTGATACTAAGATGAGATCTTTGAATTTGTTGGGTTAAGATTTGCAATAAGAGAATGTTTGAGTTATTAAATGATTAGATATATAGTAAGTGATGTAATCAAATTGATTTTGAGAGATCTTGAACATGTATAGTTTGTTTATGCGTATATTAGAATATGTGATTTGGAGTTTGATATGGTGATGAAGAGATCTTAGTAGTATATTATTTAGTGTAATAATATTTGATAACGGATTGAGGTTAGGATATTTTGAAGCTATTAAGGTGCTAGAGAGAGTTCGTAATATAGTTTGTAGAGTTGTTTTGTTTATCTAATGTCCTTAAGAGATTTGCATGAATTTTTGTAATAAATAAAAATAAAACTTTATGTAGCTTATTTGAATTCCGAGGACGGAATTATTTTTAAGGTGGGTAGAATGTAATACCCGGTTTAAAAAAAAGATAATAATAATAATAATAATAATAATAATAATAATAATATAATAGAAGTATAACTGATAATTATTTATACATATCTAAAACCTATAAGGATTAAGATAAGTCATAACAACTTTTTAAATTTTAAAAGGACTCTTTTACCTGGTAACCTATTTTTCAAAGGAATTACATATATTTAAACAACTAGAGAGAGAATAACGTAAAAAAATTATTTGGCTTGGAGTACTGCAGAACAGAGAAGAAAAAAAAAGAAGAAACTCAAAAAGGTAAACCTAAACCCTTCTTTTTCAATTAAAAATTGATTCATATGTATGATTAAATATTTTAAAACAATGGTTATAACAAGGAAAAGAGCATAAAAATTATTGGTTTGTATTTTCTATATAAATCAAAGAGATTTTAAACTGTGCACACACACACACACAGATATATATATATATATATATATATATATATATATATATATATATATATATATTACATATGTGTTCCGTGTATGCATGTTTTGTATATATAATTATATATAATGAGTGTGTGAGTGATGTTATGGCAATTATATGACCTGCGGCTATAGAAGTATGTAATTAGATAGGTATATGTTATTAATATATGTATTGTGTGGGTGTAGATTATATTATTATTATATATATGTATCCTGTCAACATTGGACCATGGCATGTAAGAGTCAGTATGCTTGTATACTTCAAAATTAATTAGTTATTACTATATGGGTCATGCTTAAGTTTTGGAACAGTAAAACAAAAAAAAATTAAAAAAAAAAAAGAATAAATGAATGTATATTTTCGAGTATACCATTTTGTCGTAAAATCAAACTAAAACTAAGATTAATATGTATATTGTTTCAATCAAGAGTATGAGTAAAATAGGATATTGTATCCTAATGATTTTATTTGTCCTAATTTTATATTTAGGATTTGTTCGTTTTAATTTCGTGTTTCGCAATATCGAGGTAAGTGGCTTTCCGAACTATTTAGTGTTTTTAAATTTATAGTTTACTTTTATGTATGCCTTAGTAATTACTCGGATGCCTAAATGTACCGTTTCAAAATTGTTATGTTTTATTTAAGGCTTCCATTTAAATTAAAATGCTATGTTCTTTATTTCAAACTTCGGATCAAGTATTTATTTTGAACCGTGAAATGAGATTATATGATTTTGAACTGTGAAAAAGTATTGTTTAGAATATTGATAATATTGAGAAAAGATTTTTGAAATTCTCAGTCCGACTATGTATAGAACCCGTTAGTCTTTACGTTTAGTTCCGTAGCTAATATTAGACCTACTAAGGCGCACACATTTAGATGCCCTTCGGGGAGCATGCATTTTTATAGATACCTTAGTAGGGTGATTGAACATTGACACTATTGAACTTTCGGACCGTGTTACAGGGCTATTGTAACCTTAGTCGCTAGGACTGTGGATTAAAAGATATATTGTATACATTGAAATCATTTTTGAATTGTTTTATTTTGAAATCATATATACTATTGTTATTGAGCAAAAAGATATTTTGAAAAAGGTATTTTTGTAAATTGTACTTGATTCGGCTAGATAGGGAGGATTGCTACTTGCTGAGCTTCATCGCTCACCCCTTACATAAATTTTTACAGGTCTCATCGTTGATAGCGAAATACTTGTTTGATATGCTTTGGATGGTTGGAGCTAGTTTAAGATATTTTCTTCTTTTGCCGTTGAAATTGTAATAAGACTCTTATTTTCGGGGAGCTGCGTCTCCATTTTTGATTTTGATATTTGGTGGTTTTTCATTTGAAAATAGATTTAAAAGATGTTTATTGTTGGATTTAATTTAAGATTATTATTGAATTATTTTGTTTGGGCTTGCGGCGTGTAGCACTTCGGGCCTGTAACGGGTTCGGGGTGTTACACTTTCAGTGCACAACAGCTTGGAATTTCCGACACAATATGCTATTATAATTTTCTTTTCAAGTTTTGTACCGTGCTTATTTCTTCCTGGACAGGCGAGTTCCTTTTATAAACTTGGATTGTTTTTATGATCGTTGGAAAGAAATCATTAAGCTAACACAGAGATGACCGTTGCTTTTCTTAAACAAAAGGAGTTTTCGTGCTTTACATAAAAAATTAATAATATACGTATAAAATCAGGAGATGTACAAAGATGACCATTGTTTTTCTTAAACAAAAGGAGTTTTCGTGCTTTACATAAAAAATTAATAATATACGTATAGATTCAGGAGATGTAGATTATGCCTTTATCAAGTATTATATAACATTCACTTCATAGGCATAAGTCAGGAAGAAAGAGAAAAAGGTCATATCCTCTTTACCAACTCATCAGTAACATTTAATACGCTTGACTTCTCCCTGAAAGGAAGGTACTTCTCCTTTTTACCAACTAAGCACTGTCATCATTACTTTTGTCTTCTCCTGAAAAGAAGGGACTTACCCTTTTTCCAATGTCATCATTACTTGTCAAACGATGGATCATTAATTTAGATAACAACAATTACCTTTGGTCATTACCCAATCTATAGATAATAGATTGGGTAATGACAAAATTAACCGGATTTCTAAAAGGATTTTAAAGGCTTGATTTGCGACAAGGATCTTAACAAAAACAATTTAGCCTTATTCATGGGAAGTATTAATTACCACAAATCTAATCAACGCCAACTAGGCAACAAATAAAAAAATAAATTTCAAGGAGCCTGTTAGTTTTTCTTTTATAAAAGTCGGAATGCATAATTTTAACAATGAGACTTTCTTTTATTTTTAGAATTCTTCTATATTAAAAGCAATTCCATATTAAATGCAATTCTTTATTAAATGCAAATCCATATTAAATGCAGTTCCTTATTAAATGTAAATGAAATGCCCTAGAGCCTTGATTGGAAAATAATTAATGCAATGACCTTACATTTAATTTCTAGAGAATTAAATGTCTTCAAATCTTTGATTCCTTATGAACAGCCACCAATAATTCTTTTATTCCATCAAGTTCGTGAAATTGCACAATAAAGGATTTAGTAGATTATAAAAGTCATCATCAAAACATAAGGATAGAATATGACCAAGTCAACATTCCTGATGTTTAGATCCAAATTTATAGTTATTACTTCATTCTATGATAGATGAACTTGTTTATATGATGCATCTACTATTTGCTACTTGTGTGATTCAGGTTCGACAAGAGCGCTTTTAGGACCGGAACATGGAATTAAGCACTAGTACACTAGGTAGCTACTTTAAGGCAATATCTTATCATTTTATGGTGTTTCAACTATAAAAATAGACGAATAAAGAGAGAGAGAGAGAGAAAAGAGGGTGCAAGAAAGAGTGGGATTTTTATTTTGTGAGAGATTTTGGGGAGAGGAGAGGTTGGAGTGGTATGATATATTATCTTAAAAGGTTTTGAAGTTTTAGGTAAATATTTATTATATTGATATATGTGTGTATATATAATAAGAGTAGTCTGAACTACACTAATTAAGAGTAGCATAAATTATATGATAAATTTTACTTGACCACATGAGGTTTACACATTTTTTCTACATGACCACCTGAGTTACAAAAATCGACACTTAAACACCTGTACTATTAAGGCTACGTGAAAATTTGTTTTTCATCATAACTCCGTTAACTTAAGTGTGCAAGTACATTTTTGCCCCAAGAACCTTCTCGTTAATCTCAAACACCTATACCCAAGTAAGCATTAATCCAAATTTTTTTTTTTGGAAAAATCTCACATCTTTCTTGATTATGCTTTCAATACAATCACAATTACCCTTACACCAGCTTCTTAATGATTTTTAAACACCTACAATTGAATTTCAAACTAACCAAAAACACCCAAATTCAAAAATTAAATTGAGGCTTTGAAATATCCACAAAAATTAATGTATAATATTCCTTAAAAACATAAAACATGAAAAATAAAACTTGAGTCTCAATGGAGAATTAGAATCATAAGAAGATAAAAGGTAATATAACAGATAAATAACCATTGAACCAAATTCAAAAAATTTAAACCTTTATGTGTCTTTGGTAGAATATTAATGGAGCTGAAAATGCAATTGGGTATGTAACAAAAAAGAAAAGAAAATCTAATTAGTTTAAAATCGAATAAGAAGAATATTAAGAAACCCTTTCTCTTCTACACATGAAATGAGTTCTAAGAAATCTCACGTTTTTTTCGAATTTTAGTTTGTAGCATGTATTTTTCATCTAGAGACACATGGTAGAAGAGAGGAATTTCTTTAATTTATAAGATTCTAAAATCTCATCTAAGATTTTGTAATCTTTCTTAATATGTTTCTAGATTCAATTGGGTCACAAAATTTGGTATATTTTCATTAATTGAGTTTCAAGATTATTATAAAGTAGAATTCATTGTTGAAAATAGTTTAAAAAAAATGTTGGTGGCTATGGATGTTTTTTGGTATAAGGTGATGGTGGTGACTTAGTAGGGAAGATGATGAGAGAGTGGGTTTGGGTATTTTGGATATTTATTTCAGAATTTTATAATTTTAGTGGGTCTTGACACACATTTAGAGAGTGGAACACACGCATGGTCAATTTGAATGAAAAATGTAACAATTTCACTTAGTCTCAATAGTACAAGTATCTATGTGTCAAATTCTAAAACTCAGGTGGTCATGTGGAAAAACGTGTAAATATCAGGTGGTTAAGTGAAATTTATCCTAAATTATATAAACATGAGCAATCAAATTAGTAGTACAAGAAATTCTATTATCAGCATTTACCCCTTAATTAGTAGTACAACATAAGCAAAAAATGGATCAACATGTAACATGGCATAAGAGCTTGCCCACTAGAACCAAATAGCAATAGGTGACATGCTAACATCATTAAGCAACATGTTGTTTTAAGTAGCTTACTAATATAACCTAAAAGATACAACATTAAGCAACATGTGATATTGCACACAACACGAGAAATGTTGTTATTTCTATTTATGGATTGGTTTATGGTTGTGTATAGGTTGACAAACATATGAGCAGTATGTAATTCTATACTTTAGTTTGAAATATAGTAATCCTTTTTCTTGGATGTCTTGTTTTGGTAGGGATTTTGGATGGGTTATTTCATGTATCTATTTAGTGTATTATACTATATTAATATTCTAGTTTATTTTAGACTCTCTTTTTTTTGCACTTGGGACAGCCTTTTGAATATATATGTAGATACCACATTGTAATTTGTCTTTACATGGTTGTGCTAAATACGATTTTGTAGATGCAGAACTCACTTTTAATGTAAGGTGTAGATTGGTGCCTAAGAGAGGTGAAATAAATTTTTTGTCGTGTAGAAAAGTTGATGTAAGCTGGAATCGGAGATTCAATTGGTTGCTTGTTTGGAATCGGTTTAGTGATGATATTTCAAGTATGAAGAAAGTTTTGGCATCGGAGGTATTATTACTTACTAAAATTAGAAGTTGTTCTTTTGTGCTTTGACAATAATATAGTACTAATGCAAGTTCATTAGTTTTTGGGAATATTTTTGCAGGTTATTATACTAATTCTTGAAAAGCTTGCTCAATTTAAAAGTATTTAGTTTTGATGTACATTAGGTACTATTTGTCGTATTAGTTTTTTTTTTACACTGATCCATGTACACCACCACCAACCGACCCTGAAAATAGTGTCGAAGCTTCCGACTAGCTACTATCAATGCATAGGCGAACTTTTCCAGGTTCAGATACGTAGTCTCTACGTCCTGAAGCACATGACTGATGTAATAGATGGGGAATTGCTTACCTCCCGCCTCTCGCACCAACTGCCAGTGAACTTGCTGCTAGATAGAGGTAAAGTGGTTCTGAAGAAATCGGCTTCATCAACAACGGTGCCAAAGACAGATACTTCTTAATCCCTTAGAAGGCATCTTCATATACTAAAGTCCACTGGAAATTCTTTCATTTTTTGGCCCCTTCAGAGTGTCGAAAAACGGAAGGCATCGCTCTGCTGACTTGAACATAAACCTCTGGAGTGCAACGATTCTACCAGTCAATCGGTGTACATCTTTGAAGGTCTGAGGAGACCTCATGTCTAATATAGCCTTGATCTTCTCTGAATTGGCTTCAATACCTCTCTTGCTTACCAGATACCCAAGGAACTTCCCCGAACCGAGACCGTAGGTGCATTTGGTCGGGTTCAGGCGAATGTTGTGATTCCAGATAGTCTGGAAGCAGTCTTCCAAATCATCTAGATGGTCCTGAGCAGATACGCTTTTAATGATCATGTCATTAACATGTACCTCCATACTTCAGTTTATCTGCCGTCAAAACACATAATTCATCAGCTGCTGGTAAGTAGTCCCTGCGTTAAGACCCGGATGTCATCTTCTTGTAGGCGTAAATACCCCGATGAGTAATGAAAGATGTCTTCGGGATGTCTTCCTTGCACATCAAAATCTTGTTGTATCCCGAAAAGGCGTCCATAAAACTAAGTAGAGTGAAGCCAGAAGTAGCATCAATCAATTGGTTAATATGCGGAAGGGGGTAGAAGTCCTTCGGACACGCCTTGTTCAGATCTGTATAATCAATGTATATCCTCCACTTTCCATTCTGTTTCCTGACCAACACCATGTTTGCTAGCCATTCTAGATAATCGATTTTAAAGATAAAGTCAGCCACCAGCAACTTGATCATCTCATCATCAATGATCTTCTGTTGTTCAGGGGAAAATATCCTCCTCTTCTACCGGATAGGTTTCCTGGCAGGATCCACACACAACTTGTGCACAGTAATAGATTCGTCTATCCCAGGCATGTCACTGGGTACCCAACTAAAAATATCTGCATAAACCTATAAAAGATCTATTAAACCCGTCCGAAAGGGTTCCTCCAACCTTGATCCAATCTTGACGGTCTTCTCCTTATTCCCCAGGATCAACTCAATATCCTCTGTCTCTTCGACCGACAATGTGAGGGGTTTTGTGCTACCTTCGATGAATGGCTCCACCTCAATCGTCATCGTCTATCTCTGCTTACTGACCCCGATCCCCGAAGAGATTAGAGTATTCTGATAACACTTTCGGGTGATGTCTAGATCTCCTTTAACCTCCCCGACCCCATTAGGTGTAGGGAACTTCAGCTTGAAATGGGATATGGACGTCACCGCTTGCAGAGCTGCTAACGTCGGTCGGCCCAGAATAGAATTATATGTCGAATCCACTTGTACCACAAAAATCTGACATTTATTTTCACCTGTTGTGGAGCCATGCCAAAGACGACTGGCAGCTTGATGGTCCTCACCACATGTACCGGGTCGTTACTGAACCCATACAAAGGAGCCTTATGCCCTAATTCTATCTTTCGTCCCTCCAGATCCAACCTCTGGTATGCATGGTTGTACAGGATATCAACTGAAGACCCATTATTGATCATCATCCTTCCCATGTCTTTCAGCCCGACCTGTGTCGTGATTACCAACGCTCCTTCATATGGCTCTACTGACTCAACTGGATAATCTTCGTCAGTAAAAGAGATGACCGTGCCAGGATAAACCTGATCCCTCCTAGCAGGCTGTTCGAACACTGTCAGTACTGCATCCACCAAATTTCATCGCTTCTTTCCAGTTAGGCATCCGACCGATCCTCCTGTGATGACGTCTACTACATTCCGAG
This sequence comes from Aralia elata, assembly GCA_034770075.1. NCBI lineage: Eukaryota > Viridiplantae > Streptophyta > Magnoliopsida > Apiales > Araliaceae > Aralia > Aralia elata. Next base: position 82,929,377 of record CM068377.1, read on the forward strand.
GAAGGAGTGGGTTTTGTTCAGGTTGTAAATCCTTCAGTTGTTCCTTACTTATAACCTTCTGCTTCTTTCCCGAACCTCCTCAGCCAGCAATGTAGTGAACCAACTCCCCAATCTGAACATTCTTTTTATCAGTTCCTTCAAGTGCCGACAATCTTTGGTTTAGTGTCTCGTGGTCTGATGGTAATTGCAATACCGATTCTGATCTCCTCTCCACGGACGGGTATTGGCCGAGCACGGTTCAAAGTAAGGTTTGTCTTCATCTCCTCTAATATTTTTGCCCGATCCGTGTTGAGGGGAGTTTACACCTTGTTAACGCCTTCAGGAACGGTGGTCGGCCACCTCCCGAACCCCCGTTATTAAAACTCATCTTCAGTTGTGTATCTAACCTGGGATTATTACTCCTATCCCGGTATCTGGGCTTATCCGATGAATATGAGTGCAACTTCAGGTTCCCCATAGCCTCTTTAATGGCAATAAAGCCCTCTACCCGGTCATATGCTTTCGACAAATCTTTCGGAGGATTGAACATTATGTCCTTCATCAATTTTTTTGACTTTACCACATCCAGCCTGGTAGTAAAAAATCTGAGGGCTTGAGGAGCGTTCAGTTTTGTCACTGTTCCGATCGCCTCCCGGAATCTCTTCACATACTGACTCAGGCTCTCGTTTAACTGCTATTTAACTTGCATAAGGGAAGTTGTCTCCTTTCCCCTCCTCTTATTGCTTCCGAACCTGGCGTAGAATTTCTCACACAATTCCTCCCATGAGCCGATAGAGTTCGGCGATAATAATGCCATCCATTTCTGAACTCTTTTTTTTAACGTGGTGGTAAACATATGACACTTGGCAGCGTCAGAATTGTCATAATAATTCATGAGATGGTTGTATGCATGTGTGTGGTCATAGGGATCTCTAGAACCGTCGTAACTCTCCATCGGGGGCATCTTTTTAGACAGATCGGCCCGAGCCCGATCAATCTCATGGGAGAAAGGTGACGTCGGGTCAACGGGTGACTCCTTCATCTATTCAGCTACTACTAGCCTTTATTCCAACTCTGCAACTCTCTTCGCGAGGGGGTCGGATTCCTCCTTCCGGGGGGATGACTTATGCTTATCCCCTACGTGCTACGGAGAAGCTACCCGTCGTCTTCATCCTGACCTCCCTCGAACCTCGCTGCTACCTTTTCTGGAACGGCTTCTTCGCCTGCTCATGTCCCATCGAGAGCCATCCAAATGGTGCGTCCTGGATCGGCTATACAACGTGGTTTCCCAATTGTGGGGCCGACTCGAAGAAACCTCATCTTCGCCTACCAATTGAGCCAACTGGGCATCCAAATCTTTCTACTAGAGGCATAGAGCCTCTATGGCATCCTCATTCTGCTGCTTCTTACGGGTTAGAATCAGTTAGCATTTGTCTCGGTCGTCCTGCTCCTGATCTTTCCCCTTGTGTGTTCGTGCTCGGGACCAGCTATCTGCCGCACGGACTCAGGATTGTGGGGTGTTCTGACTGGCCGAAAACAACCTCTTTCGGGCCGAAATTAACAGGACCTTCGTTGGGTCCACAGAATGATCCTAGGGACCAAGCCTATCCTTCATGGGCTTCTTAGGTCTGAGCCGCTCTTTGACTGATCCTCTGGGTTGTGCCATAGGATCGACCGAATTTCCATCCCTGTCCGAAACATTGTTAGCTTTACTTGTCATAACTTCCTACTGAATTTGTGAGTGATTGAAAAAAAGAAGCATTAAGCATCCTCCTTCTAGCGCCAATGTTAACACCAAGATCCATCCACGCGTCCAATCACTGAATTACGCGCTAAATCCTGCACAGAAACGAGATCACACTGAGAGAGCTGACGGTCTGGGCCACCGAGGGATAGCTCCGGTGTGAGAATAAGCACAAGCTGAATAACAAAGTTAACAATGGAGTCTTAATGTTTTAGTGCTCAAAGTGACATTACCTGTGAATTATGGTATATCCTTGTATTTATAGTTGATCACACATCCTCTATCGTCATGTCCCCGAATTGGATTAGGAATCCTTATCATGGTAGTTACCATAATAGGATAGAAGTAAATCTCCTTCAAGAAAGAAAGTCGAATCTAATCCTGACTCTTTTCTTAGTAATTAGAAATCAAATAAAACCAGGATAGAAGATTCCTTGGTAGTCAAGTCCCCTAATTAGAATATACCTCCACATGGGAAAAATTCCTCCACGTTGAATAGGACCTGCAGAATCATCTGGGCCCACCAAATCATGCCCCAACAAGCAATTAAATGTTTAAAAATTGTAATTGCTCGATTCAACTAGTTAAAATTTTAAAATTACATCACTCTGTTAAAACAATTAAATGACCGTCAAATTGATTTTAATATTTTCATACATGACAGGAAATAAAAAAGAAAAAGGGGCTAGGGCCTCCCTAATATGGCCTGTTTTGGTGCCTAAACCAGGTAGGACAGCCATGTTATTTTTTTTTTCTTTTTTATCTGTCAAGTATGAAAATTTTGAACTAATTTGACGGACGTTCAATTATTTTAACAGAATAGTCCAATTTTAACTTTTTAATTAGTTCAATGTGATAATTGTATTTTTTTTTTAAATTAGTGAGGTAATAAATAAAAAGTACCAATTAAAAAATAAAAAATAAATAAGGTTATGTGGGCTAAGCAAAATCTCTGGATTGTGCTGGTATAGTCTACGAGCTTGATCCACAAGCATCTGGATTGTGCTCGTGGTATAGTCTACGAGCTTGATCCACAAGCATTAGTACGATGATATCATGGAGGAAGTTAAGAGGGAATTTGGGAAAACGTAAAAATGTGACTTTATCTTTTTTTATATAGCATTTTAGTTAATTTTAAAATATTTTAATATTTATTGAGAGATAGATTCAAAAATGCGACCTTATCAGGTTTTATAATTTTATTGATCTTGAAAAGCCCGAAAGAAAAAATAAATATTAAAAAAAATTTAAATCCTACTTTAAATAAGTAAAAACTTAAAAATGTGACTTTATCTTTTTTATATAGCATTTTAGTTAATTTTAAAATATTTTAATATTTACTGAGAGATAGACTCAAAAATATGACCTTATCAGGTTTTATAATTTTATTGATCTTGAAAAGCCTGAAAGAAATAAATAATATTAAAAAAAAATTAAATCCTATTTTAAATAAGTAAAAGTGTAATTATACAAACTGATATCACTTATTAAGTAAAAATATGATAAACTGATAAGAACTCCAATTTTTAGCAGTTGAGGTTCTGTATAATATATTCCCTCCGTCCCAAATTAATTGCATTTCTAGGACTTTTTAAAGTCAAATTTACTATTTTTAAAACTAATCTTTTTACTATTTTTGCTAACATATATGTGAAGATATTATAACCAAAAGAAAGTATATACAATTTATTATTAATTTCAATTTTTATAATTTTAGAAATATATTTATAGACGCTTAATTATTAATTTTAAAAATAGTCAATTTAACTTAAAAAAGTCTTAGAAAAGCAATTAATTTGGGACGGAGGGAGTAATTTTTACTTAATTTTAGCCTTATGGTAGAGTGTAAATGATCAAATATAGAGTTCTTTAATCACTTATCTTCTTATTACTCTTAATATTTCATTTTATATTTGGAAAAAATATATATTACAATAAAAAAATATCACACTTTTGTTCCAAGTAGACACATCAATCAATTATCTATGTATGTAATATGTATATTAATTTATAAATTATACCATTGGGAAAACTTTAAAATGTGACTTTATCTTTTTTATATAGCATTTTAGTTAATTTTAAAATATTTTAATATTTACTGAGAGATAGACTCAAAAATATGACCTTATCAGGTTTTATAATTTTATTGATCTTGAAAAGCCTGAAAGAAAAAATAAATATTAAAAATATTTAAATCCTATTTTAAATAAGTAAAAGTGTAATTATACAAACTGATATCACTTATTAAGTAAAAAAAAATGATTAACTGATAAGAACTCCAATTTTTAGCAGTTGAGCTTCTGTATAATATAATTTTTACTTAATTTTAGCCTTATAGTAGAGTGTAAATGATCAAATATAGAGTTCTTTAATCACTTATCTTCATATTACTCTTAATATTTCATTTTATATTTGGAAAAAAAATTATATTACAATAAAAAATATCACACTTTTGTTCTAAGTAGACACATCAGTCAATTATCTATGTATTTAATATGTATATTAATTTATAAATTATACCATTGTATCTACTTGTAACAATAATCGTCATATTTTTATTATAATATATTGACAAACACTTGCATATTTTGTGTTCTTCATTTTTAGCAAAGGTGGGATTCCAAAAATAACATTAGAGAAGATCAATAATATCTACATGGGGTGTAAATGAACCGAGTCGAGCCAAATATTGAGTTGTTTAGATTTAGTTCACATAATTTATCGAGTATAAAATAAGGTTTGATTGAGGTTTGTTTAGCTACCGAGTCGAGCACAATCTCGAATCGAGCTCGAGCAATTTGAACTTTTCGAACAAATATAATACGAGTATCAATAGAAAATTACAATTTGAGGAGGTTCGAGTAATTTATCGAACTTTAAAATTTATTCATATTTATATTATTTATATTTCGAATCGAGCTTGAATCGAGTACAAACTGTTTGCTCATTTAAGAGCTTAATCTACATGTGTATTGTTTAGTCCAACACCTGAAATACTGTGGACTTTTATTGGGGATTTAATGTGTCCAGTATTTCGCTTAATCTACATGTGTATTGTTTAGTCCAACACCTGAAATACTGTGGACTTTTATTGGGGATTTAATGTGTCCAGTATTTCGCCCATATCGTAATATCATTTTCCGTTTAAGTCATGTTTGAATCCCATTTAAAGGGGTCTAATATTATTCCACACGTTGTTCAGATTTCTAGCATTTGGCCCACTAACACGTAGCCTTTAGTACATCTAAAATTGTATATTGAGCAACCAACCAAAGCCCACAAAGTAAACATATTAACAAGCTAATTAGGACCGTAAACGAGTCGAGTCGAGTCGAGTCGGGCTTTGACTTGCCGAGTTCGAACTCGTTTAAAAATTAAATGAGCCGAGTCTGTCGAATTTTAAACGAACTTAAAATCTTGTGTACAAACTCGGCTCATTTATAAACGAGTCGAGTTCGAGCTCAAGCCGGGCTTGAGCGAGCCGAGCTCGAGCTCGAGTCTAAGCCCGACTCGTTTATTTTTTTTAATTTTTTTATTTTCATTTTTCATCTTTTTTGAAAAAATAAATATATAAATAAAATAAATGTTTTGTATTATATATTTTATATAAATAAAATAAAATTTTAATTAAATAATAATTAAATTAATCGGGCTTAAACGAGTCGAGCTCGAGTCGGGCTCGAGTCAAACACCACACTGTTCGAGCTCGGCTCGTTTAATTAAACGGGCTAAAAGTCTTGTTCGAGCTCGACTCGTTAACGAGCTCGAGTCGGGCTCGCAGGTAGCCCCATTTATTTATCGTCCTATTTACCACCAAGAAGAAGGAAAGAAAAAGAATAATAATAATAATAATAATAATAATAATAATAATAATAATAATAATAATAATAATAATAATCTTTGTTCCATTTGATTATCTTCTTTTTATCAATGATTTAGATCTTTCTCATCTTTATGAAATTATACAATGTCTAGATTTCATCTCTATGAAAATATATATAATATGGGACTGATAAACTGTTAAGTAAAAAGAAGCGCGCTAGCCAGTAAGCACCGATATACGTGAAGAAGAAAAAAAGAGCATCGAAAATTATGGACTATTAATCTTAAGGGTAATTTGGGAAATTTTGAGACTATTTCTCCTAAAAATCTTAGAACGTCAAGTATTTTGAAACAAAAAAATTACTCTATAACGTCAAATATTAAGAAATAGAACAGAGGCGGAACCCGGGGGTGGGGGCTCATATGACCCTGGTAAAAAAAAATATGTTATAGAATATATGATAAGCGGTTTCGCTGACGAGAGATGCAGAGGCCAGAAGTGCAGTGACGGTGGCAGAGCTGGTTCAAAAGATTCAGATGCTTCTTCCACTCGTCCCTCTATTAGATAAATGACGTCACCAGAGGTTGGAATTACTGTTATTTCTTTATCGGTTGTTAATGTTATGACATGACGAGAGCCTAAAATTGGAGCATGCAACTATGCAAGACAGAGGATGGATATTCATGAAATTTGATTTTGACTTTGACCATTATACCCTTTCAACATATGTAATTAAGATGCAGGATGAGAGAGAAACTCTTTTGGGTCTGCCATCGGTATTATTATGCATTATGCATGGTACCCCTCAAGGTTAAACCATCTAGCTCAATGGATATATTATACTCCTACGTATTAGCCGGCGTGTTATCGATCTGTCTTGTCCGGTGACTTATCAATCCACTGGATAACCCCTGAATTTCATTTAAGACCATTACATGAAACCATGTCGTTTCATTTAGTAAGTTTAAAAAAAAACCAAAAAAAAAACCTTTTCTTTTCTCTTCAAAATCGTCTCAGCCAACAATTCTTTTTTTTCCTTCCGCCTCTGCTAAGACTGCTATCACTTATCAGACAACTGACAACAACCGACAGCCGCACGGCCCGCACCGCAGCTCGCTCTCTTTTCCAGTTTTCCTCCTGTCCAGAGGCGAAACCATGATTGAAACAAGAAGAAATATGACTTTTACATTGGTATATCGATTGATCGAGTTGGCTTTGGTTTTATCAGTTGCGACTGCTACTGTTGAAAGAGTATTCTCTGCGATGAAAATTGTCAAGACTGACTTGCGTAATAAAATGGGAGACAAGTGGATGAATGACAGTCTGGTAGTTTATATTGAGAATGATATTTTTTCAACAATTGAAAACGAACAAATTTTGATACGTTTTCAAACTATACAGACTCAGAGGATACAGTTGTCTCCTCTCAGTCGTACAACCGAAAGAAGCATTCCAAGCGTCAATAAATAAATTTTTTTTATTGATGTATTTTGACCCCCTCTAAAAACGTTCTGGTTCCGCCACTGGAATAGAGGGAGTATTATTTTAGTATGTTAACTTGTATTATAGAACATGAAATACACCATGATTTGTGGTAAATTCAGTATTAATTAATCTCATTAATTGAGACCCTAATGTAGTTCTAACTTTTATTTTGACAAGTGGGCTTAAGCTAACTGGAAGAAGGTGGTGCCTTGGAAATTTCTTACCTTAAAACATTATACACAAGTCGGCAGGATTTGAGGAAGGTAAAATGAACATAGAAAATAAAGAGAGAGAGAGAGAGGGAATCAATAAATTATGAAATGTTGTTCTGCTTTTGCCCTACACCAGAAGCTATGAAAATCTTCAAATTTCTTGCTCAATTTCTTACCAAATAACCATGCATGTGCGTCTAAAATTTTTAAAAAGTGTTATAGTAATGAACTAGTATTTCTCAGCTGTTACCATACATAAATCAAGCTGGTATTCTACCAATAAAATCTGGTGTGACAACTTTGTGGTGGTTCATAGTGCCCCAGCATGTATGTGCACCACTTTCCTAAACAGGGTTCCTCTAGGATTCTACCAAATTCAGAAAAAGACCATTATTCCTTAGATGAATAGGGAAAATAATATATGGCATCTTGAATATGATCCTCGTGTTTTAAGCCATAACTTCACTTCATCGATTTCAAAATTAGAGATATATATTTTTTTTCATTTGTTCCAAAATTAGAGATTCTAATCTTTCGTTAGGTCTACTATTCATTTGCTCAACAGCCTCCACCAATAAAGTTTACCAACAAAAAAAGTGGGAAATTTGTCAATAAACAAAACCTACAAGAAAGTAAAACATGTTGTAAAATGATAGATAAAACAAAATGTATAATCAATAAAATGTATATTGATAATCTCTTGTATTTGAGTGGTCATCCACAATTCTTTTGATATCTCTCACAATCTTTCGGATGGGTGTATTTTACAACCTATCACATGGATGATGGGTGTGTCTCTCTCTTATTTCCACTATTTCTATTCTTCTATATATCATTGTTGGGAGGATTGCTAGGAGTATATATAGGCATGGAGAGAGAAAAATATAACCTTTTCATTTCTTAACCCTTTCATATTCCAATACTTTATTTCTAACACTCCCCCTTGGATGACCACTTTCTAAGAATATGCCTCGTTAAAAACCTTACCAAATAAAAACCATGTGGAAAAAAATTTTGGCTAAGGAAAAGAGTACAATATTCTTGTATATCTTCTAGTGCCTTAGGATTGCCTCATTAAAACCTTGCAAAGAAAAACCCAGTGGGAAAAAACCTTAGCGAAGGAAAAAGAGTACAATCAGCACATATCCTTCAGAAAATTTACTCCCCATCATGAGTACCACTGTTCATGGTAAAAATATCATTAAGTCGATGCGTGCCAATGTTGTACACCATCTTCTTAAAAGTCGCAGTTGGTAGTGACTTAGTGAATATATCAGCCAAATTATCACATGATCATATCTGCTTGACATCAATATCACCACTCTTTAGAGCTCATGTGTATAAAAAAAATTTGGTGAAATATGTTTGGTTCTATCACCCTTGATATAGCCTCCCCTAATTTGAGTGATACAAGCAGCATTATCTTCGTATAATATCGTTGGACTATTTATGATTGATGATAATCCGCAGTTCTCACGAATGTGTTGAATTACCGATCTCAACCAAACAAATTCACGACTCGCTTCATGAATTGCGATAATCTCTGCATGATTTGATGAAGTAGCAGAAATTGTTTGCTTAACAGATCTCCATGAAATAACAGTATTTTTATAAGTAAATAAATATCCTGTTTGTGATCTGCCTTTGTGTGGATCGGAAAGATAACCTCCATCAGCATATCCAACTAACTGTGGTTTTGATCCATTTGGATAAAATAATTCCAAATCAGTAGTCCCACGAAGATATCGCAAAATATGCTTAATTTCATTCCAGTGTCTTCGAGTTGGTGTAGAACTGTACCTTGCTAGTAAGTTAACTGCAAATGCTATATTAGGTCGTGTGAAATTTGCAAGATACATCAAAGTACCAATTTCATTAAGATATGGTACTTCAGGACCAAGAGTTTCTTCATCATTTTCTTGTGGTCGAAATGGATTTTTCTTGATATCAAGTGACCGACCTATCATTGGAGTGCTCAAAAGATGAGCTTTATCCATGTAAAAGTGTTTCAGGACTTTTTCTATGTATGTTGATTGATGAACAAAAATTCCATTTGGAAGATGTTCAACTTGTAGGCCAAGACAAAATTTTGTCTTACCAAGATCTTTCATCTCAAATTCATTCTTTAAATAATTTGTTGTTTTTATTAACTCTTCTAGAGTCCCTACAAGATTTAAATCATCAACATATACTGCAACAATAGCAAATCCGGATTCTGATTTTTTTGATAAAAATACATGGACAAATTGGATTATTCTCAAATCCTTCTTTCAAAAGATATTCACTGAGGCGATTATACCACATGCGTCCAGATTGCTTTAACCCATATAAGGATCTTTGTAGCTTGATATAATACATACTTTGAGATGTAGAATTATATGCTTCAGGCATTTTATATCCTTCGAGAATTTTCATGTAGATATCATTATCTAATGATCCATACAGATATGTTGTAATAACATCCATTAATCGCATATCTAAATTTTCTTTTGCTACCAAGCTAATTAAAAATCTAAATGTAATTGCGCCCATTACAGGAGCATATGTTTCTTCATAATCAATACCAGGTCTATGCTACAAGTCGCGCTTTGTACCTTATAATTTCATTTTTCTCATTTCGTTTACGTACAAATACCCATTTGTATCCAACAGGCATTACACCTTCAGGTGTTCGGACTACAGGTCCAAAAACTTCACGTTTGTTTAGTGAATTTAATTTTGCTTGAATCGCCTCTTTCCACATTGGCCAATTATTTCTACGTTGACATTCATTAACAGTTTGTGGTTCATTATCATTACTTCTGGTAATGTCAAGAGCATTATATAAAAATATGTTGTCGACAACAATTTTATTTCTATCCAATACTTCTCCTGTATATACATAATGTATCGAGATCTCGTTATTTTCAGGTATCTGATCCTCTTCAGGGGATAACTCTTTAAGAGTTTTATTTTTAGGAGATTTTTGCTCATAAGTTTTGGATAAATCAGTTATTTATGTGGCCTGTTTTATGGGTATAGCCTCTTTATAGGCTGCAACTTGTTTTTCTTGTACTTTCCTCTTCCGGAAAATTTTATCTTTTAACACCGATCGGTCTTCCACGCTTCAGGTGTGGTTTTGATTCATTTGTTGCTGTATTAATTGATTGCCCAACAGGGACTTCAATCCGTGTTGGAGTATTAGCAGCTGGAATGTGAGATTTCACTATTTTCTTATTATCAACGAATACATTCGATAATTGATTTGTAATTCCTTGCAAAGGAATAATCCTTTGAACTTCCAGTTCACATTGATTTGTACGAGGATCAAGATGAGATAACGTCGAAGTATTTCATGTAATCTCTCGTCCTGCTTCAGGCAAATTTCTTGCTTCAGGCAAACGTCGTGCTTCAGGCAAACATCTTGCTTCAGGCAATCATCTTGCTTCAGGCAACGACATTTCTCCCCCTAATGGTGGGAAGACTATTTCATTAAAATGACAATCCTCAAAACGTGCTTTAAAAACATCACTAGTTAGAGGTTCAAGATATCTAATGATAGATTGGGAATCAAAACCGTATAAATTTCAAGTCTACATTGATGACCCATTTTAGTGCGTTGTAGGAGTGCAATCGGTATATATACAGCACAACAAAATGTGTGCAAGTGAAAAATATTTAGTTGTTGGCCAAGTACAAGTTCCAATGGTGAGAATTTATGATAAACAGGTTGTCTAATACGAACTAATGATGCAGCATGTAAAATGACCCCAAGTATAAACTGGTAATTTTGATTTCATAAGCAAAGGTCGAGCAATAATTTGAAGTCTCTTGATAAGTGATTCAGCTAAACCATTTTGAGTATGTGTATGTGCAACAGGATGTTCAACATCAATTCCAATAGACATGCAATAGTCATCAAAAGCTTGAGATGTGAATTCACCAGCATTATCTAAACGAATTTTCCTAATTGGATAATCAGGAAATTGCGCTCTCAACCTAATTATTTGAGCAAGGAGCCTAGCAAATGCCACATTTCTAGTAGAAAGTAAACATATATGTGACCATTTGGTTGATGCATCAATGAAAACAATAAAATACTTAAATGGACCATAAGATGGGTGTATTGGTCCACATATATCACCCTTAATTCTTTCTAAGAAAGATGGGCACTCAACAACAATCTTTGAATGTGATGGTTTGGTAATTAATTTACCTTGAGAACAAGCACCACATGGATAATCAGTAGGTAAAAGAATCTTCTGGTTCTTTAAGAGATGTACATGAGAGTTTTCAATAATTCGACGCATCATTATTGATCCTGGATGACTAAGACGATCATGCCAAAGCATAAAAACCTTTGGGTCTGAACACTTCTGGTGTATTGCAACATTTGTTTCAACTGTTCTCATTGTAGTATAATATAACCCAGAAGAGAAAATAGACAGTTTTTCTAGTATGAGCTTCTGGCCTGATACTATTGAAGTAATATAAAGAAATTTTTCACTGCCTTCGTTATTAGTTTCAACATGATAACATTATAACGTATATCCTTAAAATTGAGTAAATTTCTGCTTGACTCAGTAGAATAGAAAGCATCATTAATACAAAGTTTTGTGCCTTTTAGCAACATTATAATCGCTCTTTCAAAGCTTTGATTAAGTTCAATGAACCTGATATAGTATTGACATTGGCTTTGCATAATTTTAAAAATCACTATATATGGTAATCGCTCTTCCGGAGCCTTTAATTACCAATAGGACCCATGTGTCTTCATATATGTAAAACATAAATTAAACTTTATTACTTGAAACATAAATCAAACATATCAAAATAAAAATGCTTATTATAATGCCATAATATAATGAAATAAAAATAAATAATTGATATGGCCATTTCCATTTGGAAACTCAAGATAATTCATGAGATCTTCAAGATCATTATGATCATTCATGGGATCTTCAAGATCCTTATGATCAACAAATTTTCGTTTCAATTCCTTTTCTATTTTCTTTTATGGAAACTTGGTACGAATCTACCAAATGATAGGTACGTGACCAATGACCTTCCACTCCACACCTATGACCACGACCATAATTTTCTCTATGTTTATCAAATGAGGTTCCATTCACTTCAAGGAATGAAGTATAACGGGTCAGGCGAGATTAGTGGATTTTTAGTAAAAGCTCATTATTTTGTTTAGCTACTAGAAGACACGATATCACTTCAGGGAACATAGTTTCCTCTATCTCTTCACGAAATATTTTGTAAACTTATGCTCTCGATATTACTACTGCAGGAGTATATTTGAGGCATGAAATATAGTCAATGTTTTCTCTAACATGTTTTCATAAGTGAGATGATGGCGAATAAAAATCATTGATTTTTGCATGATCCTGCAGGGATGCATGATTTCCAACCTTAATTGTATCTTCAAGATTCTTTGCCTCTAGATGAATCTCAGCATCAAGAGTCTATGACAAATTATTCTTGCTCAAGATATCAAGGGGTAGCAAATTCAAGTTTTGTAATGTTCAACATTTATATAAATATATAGCTTGATTTCTAGCACAGTATGAGTCATTCCTTGTCACTGCTTTAACTTACTAAAACAATTAAATATACACGATCAAATTTAATTGTAATGAAATAATACTTACAGTGAGTTGAAAGAATTTCCCTTTTAAAATCGGGTAGAAACTCGTGTTGATAACGTGTTGTAAAATGATAGATAAAACAAAATGTATAATCAATAAAATGTATATTGATAATCTCTTGTATTTGAGTGGTCATCCACAATTCTTTTGATATCTCTCACAATCTTTCGAATGGGTGTATTTTACAACCTATCACATGGATGATGGGTGTGTCTCTCTCTTATTTCCACTATTTCTATTCTTCTATATATCATTGTTGGGAGGATTGCTAGGAGTATATATAGGCATGGAGAGAGAGAAATATAACCTTTTCATTTCTCAACCTTTTCATTTCTCAACCCTTTCATATTCCAATACTTTATTTCTAACAAAACCCCACCAAATTAAATAAATCATATATGCTCATCCAGCTCAAAAACATATGGGAAACTTGGTTCACAAACATTGACATGAAATGACAATCAAGCTCTCTTTTTATTAGCTGGATAATCCACCTTTAGAGACTTGCAGTTTTTGTGAAAACTAGCATCACACTAAATTCTTTGGTTAAACATGTGGGAGACGATAATTAAATCTATGAGGGAGATGTTCTAACATACGCTAGTGGAAAATTGCAACGGAGAAAGTTTATAAGAGAAAAAATTGCGCGTGAAACTCACTCTCCTAAATCATCTACCTAAAAAAAAAAAACAGGTTACATAGGCCAAGCAAAATCTCTGGACTGTGCTCCTGGTATATAGTCTACGAGCTTGATCCACAACCATTAGTACGATGATATCATCCGGGGGAGTTAAGAGGGAACTTAAAAGCGTGATCTTATCTTATTTATATAACGTTTTGATTAATTTTAAAATATTTTAATATTTATTCAGAGATAAACTCAAAAATATGACCTTATCAAGTTTTATAATTTTATTGATCTTGAAAAGCTTGAAAGAAAAAATAAATATTAAAAATGATTAAATCCTCTTTTAAATAATTATACAAACTGATATCACTTATTAAGTAAAAAAATGATAAACTGATAAGAACTCCAATTTTTAGCGGTTCAGCTTCTGTATAATATAATTTTTACTTAATTTTAGCCTTATAGTATAGTGTAAATGATCAAATATAGAGTTCTTTAATCCCTTATCTTCTTATTACTCTTAATATTTCATTTTATATTTAGAAAAAAAATTATATTATAATAAAAAAATATTACACTTTTGTTTTAAGCAGACACATCAATCAATTATCTATATATATAATATGTATATTAATTTATAGATCAGACCATTGTATGTACTCGTAACAATAATAGTCATATTTTTATTATAATATATAGACAAACACTTACATATTTTGTGTTCTTAATTTTTAGCAAAGATGGGTTTCCAAAAATAGCACCAGAGAAGATCAATAATATCTACATGTGATTGTTTAGTCCAACACCTGAAATACTGCGGACTTTTATTGGGGATTTAATGTGTCCAATATTTCGCCCATATCGTAATATCATTTTCCGTTCATGTTTGAATCCCATTTAAAGGGGTCTAATATTATTCCACACGTGCTTCAGATTTCCAGCATTTGGTCCATTAACACGTAAGCCTTTAGTACATCTAAAATTGTATATTGAGCAACCAACCAAAGCCCAAAAAGAAAACATATTAACAAGTTTTTTAAGAACGAGTTGAGCCGAGTTGGATTTTAACTTGTCGAATTCAAGCTCGTTTAAAAGTTAAACAGAGTTGAACTGGGCCAAATTTTAAATAAGTTTGAAATCTTGTGTACGAACTCGAAACTGGGCTCGAGTTCGAGCCGGGCTTAAACGAATCGAGTTGAGCTCGAGCCTAAGCCCGATCTGTTTATTTTTTTTAAAACTTTTTTTAATGTTTTATTTCATTTTTCACCTTTTTGAAAAAAATAAATATTTAAATAAAGTAAATGTTTTGTATTATATATTTTATATAAATGAAATAAAATTTTAATTAAATAATTATTAAACAAGTCGGGCTTAAACGAGCCAAGCTCGAGTCTGGTTCGAGTCGGGCCTAAACAAGTCAGGTTCGAGTTGGGCCTAAACGAGCCGGATTCGAGTTGAACACCACATTATTTGAGCTCGGCTCGTTTAACTAAACGGGCTAAAAGTCTTGTTCGAATTCGGCTTATTAACGAACTCTAGTCGAGCTCGAGTCGGGCTTAGTCGAGTCGAGCCGGGTCGAGCTCGCGGACAGCCCGATTCAATTACGGCCCTTTTTACCACCAAAAAGAAGGAAAGAAAAAGAATAATAATAATAATAATAATTATAATAATTAATCTTTGGTCCATGTGATTATCTTGTTTTTATCAATGTTTTAGATCTTTCTCATCTTTATGAAATTATACAATGTCTAGATTTTCATCTCTATGAAAATATATATAATATGGGGTTGATAAACCGTTAAGTAAGAAGTAGTGCGCTAGCTAGTAAGTATCAATTCAATTTCTTTCTACATTTAGATACAAGAATGTTAGACAATCGGATCATAGTGAGAAAGATGGAATCCAGTTGAGTCGGTATTAGAGTTTACGCAAGCGGTTCTACCCTCAACCGAAGAGTCTCATAGACAAAGAGGTAGGGTGAATGGGTGATAGTTTCTGCAAAGACAATTGGCTTGTGAGATTCCTCCCTTGGTTTGTGACTCCCTAGGATCCATATTATTAGGTTCTTACATATCCCTTCTCTCGTTTCTCTAGTCTTGCTGTTTATCAAAGCTCCCCTTGTAGGACTATTCAGAAGGATCTTGTCATCAAAGTAAGAAGTTGAGTAGTATGGATGACTTGAAGTGAAGGGTGCTACTAAGTAATAAGAAGTAGAGTATAACACTATCGGCTGAACAAAAAACATATAAAAAGTAAGATCTTCGATTTGTGTCGGAAAAAAGGAACTCTAATGATAGAATAATAGGTCATTTTAGACAAATTTAGGTTTTGAGTTGACTTCTAGTTCTAGACTTATGGGAACTCCTACTCAAAAATGAGTAGCTACTTAGCTTCCGGCCATTCTTTCTTTAGATGGCATCTAATTTTCGAGGTTGAGAATTGCAGAAGGTGTTTTACACTAAAATTTTGAGAATAAGAGTCGCAGAAGGTGGTTTACACTACATTTTTTGGTAAGAGTCCCAGAAAGTATTTGCATTACCTTTTAGGACTCTTGCCCTCGACAATTAGATGACATCTAATGTTAGCTGATGATCATTCTCTTATAACTAGCGGTAATGTCACTATTCTAACCGGTGCATCTCTCATCATTTATAGGAAGATCATAGTCAAGATTTAATAAATAAAAAAAAATCAGACCTTATAAGCCTAAAAGTCAAAATTTTAATATAAAAAATAACGTATATGCGAAAGTACATATATATCTCTAAAATTATACCCTTAAAAATCAAAATAAACCCCAACTGAGTCCAAGAGCCTCATAAGGCAGCAAAATGTTCAAACTTTGTTTCTTTTATTTGGTGAAACACTTTTTAAATGATTTTTATAAAATATTCATATTCATACACAAACCAAGCTCATGTTGCTTTAAGTTTCAAAGCCTTGTCACCAGCATGACATCATAGTATCTTTTTACAAAGAGATTGAGATAGATTCCAATTAGTGGGGTGAGACAAAAGCTACAAAAGGCAGCACACCCTGTGCAAAAATATACAATACAATTGAGCAACTTGCAACAAAGGTTGCATTGAAAGGTTGCTTTCAAATTTCGAAGGAGTAACTTCCTATCCTCCTTTTTTTTTTTTTTTATGATTAGTCACTTTTCCATTTGTTAAAAGGGAGGAACAATAGCTAGTGAGATACCTAAAGGACACAAAATCATATCAAGTGGAGATATGCACCCCATCTTGTTAGGCCCCAATAATCTTCTCTCCAATTTAACCAATACATTAAAATTTTATATATTTAATAAATATAATTGAAATTAAAATTTATTATTTACGAATTTATAATATTGACTTCTATTATTACTTCAAAAATAAAAATAATCTAACATTTTTTTACTATTTAATGAATATCGGCATTATTCATTACAATTTTAATGATTAAACTTTTTTATTTTTTTAATGATAAAAATATATTCAATGATTCTACTCTTATAGAATTAATCTCATTATCATGATATCTATTAACATAGTTTTATCACTTTTAGTAAAAATATTAAAATAAAATAAGTGGTGTGTTGAATGAAATTGGAGACTAAATGTAACGGAGGGAAGTCAAATTCCTTTTTTCCCCAAATTTCAACGTACACAAATTCCCCACCCGGACCTCATGTTTGGTTCTTCATAATTAAAAACTCAATTTAGTAGTAGTAATCCAAATAACTCAACCTAATTTTTTGTATGTATGTGTACACAAACACACACACACACACACACATACATACATACATACATACATACATACATACATACATATACATATATATATATGTGTGTGTATATATATAGAGTTAAGATCAGGTTCGGGAGTCCGGACCTGACTAAAATACGGACCCAAAATTTTTTTATTATTATTTTAACTAGAGCTAATATCTATTGTAACTAATACATCTCCAATTATTTATAGGCGGATCATACCGTCAAGATTTGACAAGGAAAATATTTTTTGGACCTTAAAAGTTAGAAAGTCAAAATTTTAATTTTGATAACAAATTATATGCGAAAGTACATATAATATATCTCTAAAAATGAATTCCAAAAAAATCAAAATAAACCCCTTCCAATCCTAAGATCCCCACAAGGCAACAAAATGATCAAACTTTGTTACTTTTATTTTATGAAACGGTTTTTAAATGACTTTTAAAAAAGATTCAAGTTGCTTCATCCTTTCAAAGCCCTGTCACACTAGCACGACATCATAGTAACTTTTTACATATAGATTGAGTTAGATTCCAATAAGTGAGGTGAGACAAAAGCTACAAAAGGCATCGGAACCCCATACAAATATGCAATACAATTGAGCTACTTGCAAGAAAGGCTGCACACTTGCAGTGAAAGGTTGTTTTCAAATTTCTAAGGGGCACTTTCTATCCTCCCTTTTCTTATAATTAGTCACCTTTCCATTTGCTCAAAGGAGGGAGCAATAGCTACTGAGATACCTAAAGGACACAAAATCTTATCAAATAGTGATATATAGACCCCATTCTTCACTTGTGGATCCACCTTAAGGGCAGAGGGGACAATTGACTCTACTAAATTTTCAGTGGGGTCAATTTGCCCGCCTCCCCCTTCTATATAAAGTATTTGCCTAAAAAATTAATAAATGTCTCAAAGTTGTACCCACTTTGCTCTTCTTTTTTTTCCAGTCATTTAGTCACAACGTTAACTCATCAAAGAAAAATTATTCAAAGTATATTGTAATTTTTCTTTTTTATAATTTCACAAATTTAGTAATTGTTTGTGAATTTTTGTAATTATTTAAAATGAGGCTATCATGATATTTTTGTAACAACGTCGACCCATCAAAAAAAAATCAAAGATGAATGGATGAATGATTGTTTAGTAACTTACATTATTGAACATGATATTTTTATACCTATTGAAAATGAGGCTATCATGCAACAATTTTTAGTTATGGAGTCTCGAAAAATGTTATTGTAAACAATATATGAGCATTATTTAATTTTGTGATTTATTGTGTTATATTTTTATTTTTTATTGAGAATTTTTCTTCAAATTTGACCTCACTGAACCAAGGGGCTAGATCCACCCCTGTCATTATTTTAGCCCCAATATATTTTCTCTCTAATTTCACCAATAAATTAATATATATATATATATATATATATATATATAATAAGTATAAATGAAATTAATATTTATCATTTGATTTGACTTGTATCATTACTTCAAAAATAAAAATAATTTAACAATTTTTTACCATTTAATGAATATAAGCATTATTCATTACAATTTTAATGGGTTTTTTTTAACGATAAAAATGCATTCAATGATTCTACTTTTATAGAATTAGTCTCATTATCATGATGTCTATTAACATAGTTGAATTATTTTTAATAAAAATATTAAAATAAAATAAGTGGTGTATTGAATGAAATTAGAGACTAAATGTAACGGAGGAGAGCCAAATTCCTTTTTAAGTCTTTTTCCAAAATTTTAACATGCACAAATCCCCCAAACGGACCCCGTGTTTGGTCGGTTCTTCATAATCAAAAACATAGTTTGGTAGTAGTAATCCAAATAACTCAACCTAATTAATTTCTTTATCCAAAGTCATACAACTGATAAATCCAAACCAAATAACTCAACCTAATTTCTTTACCCAAACTCATTTTACCACTGATAATTCCCAAAAGAGCATATGACATTTGTGGCTTATAGGTTGATGCATGCGAGTATTCGGCATTTGTAGTACAATTCTAAGGGACAAAGTGATTTATGCATACTTAAACTAATTCCTCTTAATTATCTCATACTATTAATTCGCTCGGGACTGGTTGGTTGAAGTAACGAGCCCGATATCAAATGGGATTCCATTTATATGCAGCGGTCAAAACGGAGCGCGCATTAAGCAAAATATAGAGGCTGCAAGACGCACACGTCAATGGGTAGGTCATACATTCATACGATGACTCACTATTCATATTATTAACTACACATTCAAATGTTCATTAATTGTATAAATAGACACGAAGTTAATGATAATAACTACTTATAATATATGTCTACTTAAAATACAACCGAATTGGCATATTTTTTAATTTGCATAAAAAATTGTATGTGTTATGAATATTGCAGATCTATATACATTCTTATATCAAATTATATTCTGATCCAAAAGATTAAGATTCCTTGTGTTTCGATGTGAAATTTATTATCATGTGACATTTCAACAATCTTTCCCTTAATACGTGATCTCTTACTAAGTTCCCTCTTAAAGTTTTACCTATATTCTTTTGAGCTTAACCCAAGCCTTTCAGTCTTTTTTATCTGACGAGTTCATCTTTTCAATATCTCTTATTTGATTTAACAAGAGTCTCTATCAAGCCCATCACGTCTCTTCCATATGAAGAGTTCATCTATTCAATATCTCTTATTTGATCTATCAATAGCCTCTCAAAAAAATTTACCACTTGCTCAAAAAATTACATAATTCACCAAACATTCATAACCCGTTGAACTTAGCTCATCACGTCTCTTAACTAACGAGCCCGCACTATTCAATATTTCTTATCAATAGCCAATTAAGAACCTATACTAGAAGAGTCTACCACTTGCTCAAGTAGTTATATTGTCCATCACACATCCACACTTATAAGCCCAAACTTATAAGCATGGGCGATCTAGAGGGGTGCAAGGGTGGTCACTTGACCACCCTTAAATTTGTAAAAACTTTAATTAGTAAGGGTACTATGGTAAAATGTGACCGCTCTTAAAAATATAAAAATAAAATAACAAGTGAAAAGAAGAACTTAATAAACGTCCTCAATTTGATTCAACTCAAGGAATCGGTAAGTGATGACTTATGCTGAAAAATAGGTATTTGATACCACTGAAAATGAGGCGATTGTAAAAAAAATTCAAGAAATTAGACCTCAAAAAATAATTTTGTAATGATTTTAATATATTTTTAATAAACTCTATATATATTTGGTAAATTATATTAATTATTATTTTTACCAGTCAATTTATTTTAATTATTTTTAATTTATAAGAGTGATCACCCTTAATAAAAATCCTGGATATATCATTGCTTATAAGTTATGACTCTAATACCAATTGTTAGGAAAATAACAAGCTTATATATATATATGTTATAATAAGCTTTTAATATTTTTTGAGGGACACGCAATTAATTAATTTGGAATTTAAGATGTGGTTTAATTCTACATCTCTATTTATTAACTCAAATTTCCAATTCAAAGACTTCTTAGCAACATCATTATTCAAACAGTGTGGAAGACATGTGGTTTAGATTAACAAATACTCATTCTAATTTAATAGTTTAGAATGACTAAATTTTGTGATTAGTAATTTTTGTTATATACTACACAATTATAATAATTGTATCAACTAAAATTAAATAAATTCACATCAATTTGAAGTTTAATATGTTGTCGTTTGACCTCAAAAGTCAAATTGTATCTCTAATTTTGAAATGGAAGAAGTACAATTAATATTTTTGACTAATTTATCAAATGGAGTATAAAATCTCAATATTATCCCTCTAAAATTCATTGAATGGATCAAGGAAGCATAAATTGACATTTAGTGCTTATTAACTTTCTTGTCTATATATATATATGAGGGATCCCTCAAATAGTGTTATTTGAGGAATGTGTATCTCAACTGTTGGATATGTTTTATGTGGCTGAGATTGTTATTCATATCAGATAACCACCTCATATCAGATAATCACCCCAACAATAATATTAAGTTTATCTGATATGAATAACAATTTCAACCACATAAAACATATTCAATGGTTGAGATATACATCCCTCAAATAACACTATTTGAGGGATCCCTCAACTGAAGGGGACTGTATATATATATATATATATATATATATATATATATATATATATATATATATATATATATATATGAAGCATTTCAAGAGCAGAACTCTTAAAGAGCATAACTAGCAGAACACCCTTTAGCGACGGTTTGGTCCGTCGCTACAGCCTTTAGCGACGAGTCTGTCGCTATATGTTGTCCGTCGCTAAAGGTTGTAGCGACGGACCGAACCTATGGCGACGGACGAAACCGTCGCAAAGTCCGTCGCTAAAAGGTGTTCTGCTAGTTATGCTCTTTAAGAGTTCTGTTCTTGATTTTTGCTCTATACACACACTCCATCTTTCTTCTTATATTTTGATGGCATCTCAATCATATACTTGTCATCACTCATCGGTTGCTCTACTACTAATGGGGCTGACACTTTTTTACTCCTAGTTGAAAGTTGTACTATGTGAAGTAATTAATACTCCTTTCGTCCCGTATTAAACGTCTTAATTAGTTTCGACACGCTAATTAATAATATTTTTTTAACCTAAATTGTCCTTCTAAATTACCTTTTAATTGTAGTATACATTCATTTTTCTATGACGTCAACATTAATTATTCCTTGTTAGTTTCCACATGAATAGAAGAGATGTTATATTGATAATATAAGAGAGAAAGTGGTATAATTAATAATATATCACTTCTCAATGTAAACCTTTTATCATTTCTTAAGTTTACAACAAAAGTTGACTAAAAAGATTATAAGAGTATAAGTGAAAAAATAAGATAAAAATAGTTACTAATATAAAAATAGGACATTTATTGTGGAACATCTTAAAAAATAAATTAGAACGTTTAATACGGCACGGAGGGAGTATATAACTGTGCTGAAAATATAATCTATTATTACTAATGCAAAATTATATTTTTAGAACAAATTTTTTCATCAAGCGCAAATAATATGATACCTAATTGTATTGCGTAAATAAGTAATATTTGCGCCAAAAATATTAACTCCCTTGCCAACGGACAATGATAATCTACTCGGCAAGATTGACCTGCTTGTTCTAATTAGTCAATAATTTATACACCGAATAGGAGGAATCTGAATTCTAAAAAACTAAAATTTGACAGTTCAATAAAAATAAGTTGTATTTATAATATGAAAATTTACTTTCGACCGACAACATTCTAATTGTGTATATCAAGTACAAGTGCACAATATGACAAACTACATATTATATCAATGCAATATGTTCTTATAGAAACAAATTAAAGTACACTCAAACTCGATTAAACCCGACTCGAACTCAACTCGAACTTGTTAAAAGAGTCGGGTTCGAGTAGTAGGATATCCGTCTTGTTTAACATTTAATTATTATAAAAAAAAGATAAACAAATCAGGTTTAAACTCGACTAGACTCGACTCAATTAAGTTCGATTCGAACTCGAACACAAGTTATTTATAAACGAGTCAAGTTCGTACATTAAATTTCAGACTCATTTAAAGTCTAATCTGATTCGATTCGTTTAACTTTTAAACGAATTCAACATCAATAAGTCAAATTTCGATCTGATTCGATTCGTTTAACTTTTAAACGAATTCAACCTCAATAAGTCAAATTCCGACTTAACTCAACTTATTTATATCTCTATTGAATAAACTGTTTATTTTAAATTATTTGAAATTAATCAAGATTTAAAAGTTTTTTGTTAAATTACGATTACAACATATACACATGAGATTAGGTAAAATTATAGAATTGACCTATTATATTAAATATATTATTAAAATATTATCAATTAAAAGTATTTACGTAATTCGTAACAAAAAAAAATTATATATAAAATTACAAAATATATCATTTTTCAATATTCAAATCGAGGGGACATGAAATTTAAGAGTGTTGGTATTCCCAGGCAAGCACGCAGCTGGATGATATGTACAGATGGAGCAATTATGGGTTGTTTGACTGATAATAGACCAGTAGTACTAATTTCGTCCAATAAATAGGAGTAAAAATTGCACCCACAAAAAAGTATGTCCGTACAGGGGTTGGTCCACGTATGTTTGTATGGGTTGGTACAACGACCTTTTCCCCTCAATTAATTTCACTAGGACCGCCGCACACTCCTTAGATGTGTCATTTATATTTTGTGTACACTATAATTAATTTTAAAAAACAAAAAAATTTAGTTTAGAGGACAAAATAAAAATATTACTATTAAATTTATAGAATAAAATATGAAATATTTATATACTGAATTTGGGAGAAAACTTTATTGAGACCAAAAAACCACCCGAAGGTTTGGTAGACCATTATCATTCCGTCCCAAATTAATTACTTTTTAGGACTTTTTTAAGTCAAACTGACTATTTTTAAAATTAATAATTAAGCATATATAAATATATTTCTAAAATTATAAAAATTAAAATTAGTAATAAATTGTATATATTTTCTTTTGGTTATAATATCTCCACCTATATGTTAGCAAAAATAGTAAAAAGATTAGTTTTAAAAATAGTCAATTTGACTTTTTAGGTCAAAATTATGCAATTAATTTGGGACGGAGGGAGTATTATATATAGATTTTCCAAGGTGACATACTTACTACTCCCTCTCATCCTTAATATATGTGGTTTTATAATTGTGCACAAGTATTAAAAAAATTATTATATAGCATTAAATATAATATCAATTACTTATATTGTTCTTGTATTAGAAAAATAGAATGTTATTTATTGGACAGAAAATAGTGAGAGAACTAAAGTTATATTTAATACTTGGAGTAATATTAGAAACTATACAATTAATGTTTAATTAAAATTTTCAAACGATAAATATTAAAAGACAAAAATACTTTTTTAAAATAACATTTAAAAATAGACGGAGGGAGTACATAACAATTATTATCCATGTCTCTACGTTGTTGCCTTTTTCCTTCCGCATTTTGATACTTCTTTGTTTCCTTTTTATTTGTGTTTTAAGCCAATAAAATTTAGAGAGTTGATACATTTATAAAGAAATTAATTTTGATAATTTTATAAGATTTTTTCACATGAGTAGGAAATTTATTTAATATTCATGTGAGACCTATTTATTTTTTACTTATTAAAATATCAATTTCCTAAAAATTACTCTCTGTCTTCAAAAGAATGGTCAAAGTACAAGTTTCGCACAATTAAAAAAAACTAAAGGAGAGGAGAGAGCATAAACTAAGTACCAATTTTGTCCATAAAAGATCCCAAAAGAAACTTTAGGTTTATTTTATATTTAACTTTCATACTTTTAGACATTTTTTTGTGAACAAAGTATTTTATACTAAAACACATCCTTTTGAGGATGGAAAGAGTATGTTTATTTGTCGATTGTGAAGTAAGTATTAGTGGTTTATTTTTTATATTATTCTTATATTAAATAATAATTTATTGTTTATTTTATTTTTTCAATTATTTTTAAAGGCGTAATATTGACGTTTTAAATTCAATTTGATCAATCAAATATAATATTAATTATATGTTTGATTTTTTTTTTGATTTCTTTAAAAATTGTAATTAGAGAGGAATAGGTGGAGTACTCTATTCGTCTCACAAAATGAGTCTTACTTACCAAATTTATAAATATAAACAATGATTTTCATTCTATTTTATTAATAAAATGATAATTTTTAGTAACAGTAATAATATGATAATGAAATTACAATATCAAACTTAATGATATTATATTATTTTATACATCCATAATAAAAAGTAAAGACTCCTTTTTTTATAAAAAAAATGCAAATAAAAAAACTCCCTTGGTAAAACAAATAAAGTATTTTCATCCATTTTTTTTTTTGCAGAATTTTAATTTTCTTAGCCTTGGGAAAATAATGGAGACCAAAAGTCCATCGGACGGATGATTTGGTCAGTTGATGCTCTTATTCTGTTTTTTGAAAGAGCAAAATTAGACACTCACGTGCATCGTACATTGTATCTTCCATCTAATTTCAACGAATAAACCTATCAATTGACTTATATAATATTAAGTTAGGATCTAAAAATTAAATTAGTCTAACATTTCTATTAAAGTTTTAATAGTTTTAAATTTTTTTATTAATTTTTAACGGTAAAACGTATTCGATGATTTTAATTTTTTTTATAAAATTAATATTTTTTTATAAAATATCTATTAACGTAGTTAGATTACTATTAACAAAAATATTAAGATAAAAAATAATATATTAAATGAAATTAAAAAAAGAAATATAATAGAGGGGAGCCAAAGGCCTACCAAAGAATAAGAGAGTGGAAGAATCATTAAAAGTGAGATACATTATATTTCTCGATGCTCTTCTATGCAAGTTTAGATTCGACATTTTTCACTTGTTTGTTGTAGACTTATAAGTTAAATAATTTTGTATGGATTTTAAAATTCATTAGTTAGTTTCTTAAATTTAAAATGAGATTCATTTTTTTTTTACAAGTTATGATATAAATAATTTATCCTCTCATGTTAAATGGGCTTAGGTTGATAGGTATAAAATGAAAGATATAAATGGTCCCTATTCACATTTACCCATATAGTAAGTGGATAGATGAGGGCTGCCCATTAGATCTAAATATGTACTTATCTTCCAAACTTAGTTCATTTTAAAATTTACTTATTGTATTTCCAAATGATTTCTCTCTTTTTAAAAAATTATATTTTCTTTTTCAAACATACTTAATTACTCTCCCTAAAGTATTTCTGTTCTTTCTCTAAATTAAAATTTTTCTCTCTAAATTAAAACTTTTAATGATAGAAAAATGTTTAATTCATATTCATTAATGACCGTTAACCTACGACCTACTTAATTTTTAACGATTTAAACTCAATTTATATAAATTCAAACTTATTTATATTTGCCCAAATTTGGCAATACCCGCTCATTTACTGGGTCTACCTGGGAATAATAACTTGTAGGTACCAAGCATGCGGTTAGAAAACAACTAGCTAGGAAAAGAAGGAAACTTTCTAGGGAATCATGTACAGTGATGTGATCTCTTCGTTATTTTATTTTGAAACATGATATACATGTCGATAAATATTTGACAAAGTTGGATTACGATCAACATAAAAGTGTATACGATAAGATAAAATAAATTAAAGTGAGACCCTTCTTAATTCATACATATATCATGTATGCACATACGTCGTAATTATTATTCGGTTAAAAATTTCGCAATGAATAGCAAGGCTATTTTATTTTATTTTAATTTTTTTTCTTTGGTGTTGGAGTCGCATGTAAAGTGGGGTCAAATATGACATTGCAGTGATTGTTTCAGTGGGGAGTTCAGAGGTCCATGTTATCTTTCATTACTGTACTACTACTGATATAATGAATTATGTGTTTATTTTTAGAATCTTGCTATATATTGTGAAAGATTTTATTCGAATTACGACTGCAACGTATAATATTATAAAATTGGTCCACTATAATAAATAAATCGTAAAAATATTATCAATTAGAATTATTCACGTAACTCGCAATAAAAAAGTTGACATGTAAAGTCCCAATATATATATCCAAGTGGACGAGTTGTGTCTCGTAAGAGTTTGTAGTGAATATACCCACAAAATTTAAAATAAAATCTTTTTGAGTTTAACCAATTATGAAATCAAAAGAAACTTCTAAATATCCATGAGCATTATACATAAGCAAAATCAAATTCAAAATCACACTTTCACCTTATCAAAAATACTCTATCTTCATTCTATACACCATCTTTCATAAAATTAATTTCATGTGATGTATGTATGTGTATGTGATATGACTCTTAGTAGGAATTTTTACTATAAAAATCAAGCAAAACTTTTTTTTTTTTTTTCATTATTGACTTGTGCAATGTCTCTTTTTCTAAGGCTTTTAAGAGTTACACATATAATGAATGTTTGACCAATGTCTCCCAAACTAATTGGATTTAGAACACTACGTATAGAGATATCCTTAAGGGCTTACTAACTCGAGTAACAAACGTTATAAAATTATATTACTCAAGCTGCTTATATTCATCACACTTTTCAACGTGAATATCGATGCGTCATCCTATTATACATCACGAAAAACTTTAAACTCACACTAACCAATAATTATAAAATCAGAATAAGTATTCTCACAATATTGACTAACACAAAATCATTAATTAGTAAATTTATTGTAATATTGTCTCAAAATCATTAATTATAGTAAATTATAAATTACAAAAATCAATGAATACCACAAAATAAATTTAATTTAATACAATGTATATTAATTCTGTACTATAGTATAAATAATTAAAATATATATACATATACAACATAAATGAAACTATAGTATACCTTACTATAGGCAATATATTAATATTTAAGCAAACAAAACTAATAAACTTATAATAATAACCCGTATGGTTATAATATACACATATTATTATGATTTTAATAATAATAAATGTAAACAAAATGATATACTTATATAAGTAAATTATACGATATACAATATTTAATATGGGTAATAATAATAATAATAAAACACATAAATTTAATAAACTTCTTCATTTTTATTTTATCGTTCATATTATGTAGAGTCCAAAGTCATTAGCATAATATTAATAAGTCTAGACCATAATATTAAATTTTAAAAAAATATCGGAATATTAATATCTTTTCGAATATATTAATTAATCTAATGTGAAAAATAAATTCAAATTCATTTATCTTTCCGTATATTAATATTATGAGTCTAGATCATAATATCAAAATACGGAATAACAAGTAAATACTAATATATTTCCAAATATCTTAATCTAATATGAAAAATAAATCCAAATCCATTTATCTTTCTATATTTTTTATTATTCAATTTAATATTAATGAGTAGATATTCAATTCAACTTAAAGTCTACAATCACTCAATTGGATTCAATTGAATATCCATAAATATATATAACATTTTTAAAATAATATATTGCTCAATATTATACCAATTTTACAATCTTTATATATATATATATATATATATATATTATCATCATTATTATTATTATTATTATTATTATTATTATTATTATTATTATTATTATTACTACTACTACTACTGTTACTATTACTATTACTGTTATTGTTACTATTACTGTTAATGTTACTGTTACTATTATTGTTACTATTATTATTATTATTGTTATTATTATTATTATTATTATTATTATTATTATTATTTTGTTTTTGGACTATTGAATTTGAAAACATGTAATTATTTTTTTAATCTATACTTTCGTAAGAACGGTGTTGCAAAGTTTCAATATATTGTAAAAGTACATATTTTTATTTATTATAATATATATTGTTACAAATAAAGTTTATATTATATACTAAAATGTGATATTTGCCCTCTATCAATTTCTTATTAAATTCGAAACAATCCTCGTACGCCTTTTTAGTGAATTAAACTTTATAACTTTATAAAAATAACTTAAAATAATAAATTAAAAGTTTAATCTATATCATTAGGTGATAAAATAAAATATTAGAATGTATACACACTTCACACAAAAAACTATTAAGTAATCTCAAAAATTAATATCTATATATAAAAGCTGGAACAAGTCGTAATAAGTATTTATTGATAACTCTGCAGATTCCTTTGATATTTTGGAGTAAAAATAAAATATTATACATTGATAGTTAATTATAATATATGCAAAAAAATAATTTAATGTTATGTTTGAGTTAAGTTTGGCTAAGGCTACTTCACTAAAATGACGTAGTTTTATCTCTTAGAGTTAAGTTTTCTATTTTAGATTTTTTTTAAAAAAATCAAGTATAAAATTTATAAAAAACTACGTCGTCATCGAAATTATTATATATCCTTAACTAAAGTGGCGAAGGCATACCTTAAATTCTATTTTTCATATATATATATATATATATATATATATATAATGTAGTAAGAAGTGTGTATAAGTAATTTAAAATTTTTATTTTCCAAAAAGTTTCATAAGTTTTACAAAAAATTAAGTAAATATTAATAATAATAACTGTCACATCGATAAAATATTCTATCCAAAATAGATTAAAAAATCGTATCGAATAGGAAATGTAATTTACTTAAATATTAAAGTTAAATTTATTTATTATCTTATTTAAATATCATGTATTTTAAATTAATTTGAAGTAAAAAAGTGCATAAATAATAAAAAATTATTTTGTTGTAAGATATTAATGTTATTATCATTATTTATTAATAATTATTTTTTTGTATAAAAATACATATAATAATCTGTATCTTGCACATGAATTAAACTAATATTCCCTCTGTCCCAAATTAATTGCATTTCTAGGACTTTTTAAAGTCAAATTGACTATTTTTAAAACTAATCTTTTTACTATTTTTGCTAACATATAGGTGAAAATATTATAACCAAAAGAAAGTATATACAATTTATTACTAATTTTAATTTTTATAATTTTAGAAATATATTTATATATGCTTAATTATTAATTTTAAAAATAGTTAATTTGACTTAAAAAAATCCTAGAAAAGCAATTAATTTGGGACGGAGGGAGTATACTATAATTCAGGAGAAGACTTTCATAACACGTAATAAAACTCACAATTTAAAGTAATTTATCAGGTTAAAAAGAAAAAAAAAGGAAAAAATCAAACTTTCCAAAAGCAAGAAGAAATCGTTATGCCGTGTGCGGGGTTATTGCCAGGGTATATATGACATGCTAAAGTACGGAAGGTGGTGGGACCCGCGACAATGGTGGATTTGGACATACATGCGCTGGATTCATTCCTGACGGTTGAGTCATTTTACACGGAAATCACCGACCCTTCCATCCCCTTTCTTTTTGAAATTTCTATTTTGAAGAGTATAATATAATTTTATAATTAAATTTATTATTATTATTATATTAATAATCAATTAAATTTTATAGAAGAAGAAAAAATAAAATCACAAATAAGTTTCAAATAAGGAATAAACAAACTTTTATAATTTTTTTTTTACCTACCGTGAGAATTGAACCTGAGACCTTATGTCTCAATACCTTAGTCTTAATTATTAAGTTAAGACCTCATTTGCACCGACCCTTCCATTTCCTTGAAAGCCTTCTATTGATTCTGTTGATATTTTAAACTTAGTAATATACGAGTTTCGTAATGTGTTCTGAAAGCTAAATTACAAATTTCGACTTATATCAATACGATAAGATTATAAAGTTTAAAAATATGAGTGTTCTATGAGTGTTCTATGAGTGAGTAGTATATTATTTAATTATAATTTTACAAAAATGAGATTAGGTTTGAGAATAAGTTTAAAAAAGAAACATATATTTATTAGATTTACTGCAAAAGTACTTGGACTCTATATAAAAAGGAACATATATTTATTTACCTTTTATTGGTAGAAGAAGTTTTAAAATATTAAAAACTATGAGAGTGCTCTATTTTGTAAGGAGAGGCTATGAGAGACTCTAGCTTGTGAGGAGAATTCTCTCGGTTACTACATTTATATGTTATATAGATGAGAATATAGAATTATACGAGTAACATATAATATGACATTTCTCTTTTAAAGAATTATCACTCATATTTATTTACGTAATTGGCAACAGAAAGGTTGATACATAAAATTGTAAGATATATTATTTTTTAAATTTTTTTTCTTTCTGTATTAAAAAAAACATGAAAAGTGTGTAAACTAAAAAACAAAAGGAAAAAGAATTCTTTGAACCAACCTAACAAGGAATATGTGTAAAGAATTTCATAATGTCAATTCAAGTATATTTGAACGCGATTATGTTAGGTTCATCTTATTAAAGTCTTGGCAGAGAATGACGAAGTTAGAAAATATTTTTAGTAGAGTCAAAAATATAATAAGGCTACAAATAATTTAGTAGGTGTCTTAGGGCAACATTCTCGATCCAAAATTTATGGGAAATTTTAGGGTTTCGAGTTGTATATATAAAATATGTAGTCTCAATGTTTCATGATTAGATATTTTTACATTTTAGTACATCTCAAGTTTAAGATATATTTTTATTTTTAAATTATAAAATTACATAAAAATTCTAACATGACATAAATGACCAAATGTTTTCAAGTTTATTATTAGAATTTTATTATCATGTTATTAATAATAACTGATAATTAACTTATTATTATTATTAAGACTAAATATTGAACAAAAATACATTCTTAGTGTTAACGCTTGATTTTGTCCGCGCGTCCAATCCACTCTCCGCGCGTGTACCTGCACAAAAGTCCCAACGGCTTGGGCCGTGTGGAGACTCCTCGGGTGTAAGAGTAAGTAACCAGCTCAAGATGCGCTAACAATGGAGGCTCAATATTTAGTAGGGTAAAAGTGTTGTACCTGGCCTTCATTGTTACTTGGGTATTTATAAGGATTCACTTGGCTACTTTCT
The DNA here is from genome assembly GCA_034770075.1 of Aralia elata. NCBI lineage: Eukaryota > Viridiplantae > Streptophyta > Magnoliopsida > Apiales > Araliaceae > Aralia > Aralia elata. The sequence goes on from CM068377.1 coordinate 82,961,182, forward strand.
ACTTCTATTAGGAGTGTTCTGCCCAGAATCCTTATTAGACCCGGATTCAACTACCTTGATCCGATAGAAGTATTATCCAGTAAAGAACCACAAGGGCCTTGGATACTGGCCCAAACCTTTTCGGACTGGAGAGTCCTCATATAATCCGCTAGGTGTGATTGGCCTTTGGGCCGAGCCCAACAAAAGGAGCCCAATCCAGCCTGTTAGGATTTATATCCGAACACTTAGTATTGTAAACTTTAAAAATGAGATCTTCTTTTTCAATAAAAATACAAACTTAACTGGAAATAGGAAAAATAGAAACTTGGATTGTGTACTACGTGTACTCTCTACACATCAAATTAAGTGAATTTTCCAACTGCTATTGGTGAAATACTGGACATAGTAGGCCATATTTCTTCCTAACCCACCAACACTTCATGATACTATGGTACCTTTATGTTCCATAACTAGACATAGTAGGCCATATTTCTTCCTAACCCACCAACGCTTTATAGTGCCATGGAACCTTTATGGTCCATAACTAGTTGTTCTTTATGGTGAGTATCAACCATTTTTTTTTCAAAATTAAAATTTATTTATATGATGGTGAATAGACGCATTAATTGAGTATCTGTATATTTGTATATTAATTAAGTATATACGTATTTGTATTAATTTACAAACTGTGTCATTGTATTTACTTATAATAAAAGTCACATATTTTTGTTGTAATATATTGAATTCATCTTATTAAAGTCTTGGCAAAGATTGACGACCTTAGAAAATGTTTTTAGTGGAGTCAAAAATATAATAAGGCTACAAATAATTTAGTGGGTGCCTAAACATCCTCGATCCAAAATTTGTTGGTAATTTTATATTTTCGAGTTGTATATATACAAGAGTGAAGGTAAATTCAATAAATTTAAAAGTCCAGACCTACATAAAGGTTGAGCCTAAAGGGGGCAATAAGGAAATTACTACTTTTATGTATGATGTGTCTCGATTCAAATAAATATTTTTTACCGTTTGACAAAAAATCGGTTAATTCAATTTGTAAAATTTTGCCCGTTAAAATTTCAATACAGCAATTTTTAGGAACTTGATGATAAACTTAAAAATTACACTATAAATATGAAGAATGATCCTAAATTTTGTACCGCGAAAGGAATTGATGAACTCAAGTTGCTTCATTCCTTTCAAAGCCCTGTCACTAGCATGACATCATAGTATCTTTTTACAAAGAGATTGAGATAGATTCGAATTAGTCTGGTGAGACAAAAGCTACAAAAGGCAGCACAACCCCATGCAAATATACAAATACAATTGAGCAACTTGCAACAAAGGTTGCATTGAAAGGCTGTTTTCAAATTTCTAAGGGGTAACTTCATATCCTCCCCTTTTTTTATTTTATTTATAATTAGTCACCTTTCCATTTGTTCAAAGGAGGGAATATACCTAAAGGACACACAAAATCATGTCAAATGGTGATATGGACCCCCATCCTTTTAGCCCTAATATGTCTTCTCTCTAGTTTCATCAATTAAAATTTTATATTTTTAAGAAGTATAATTAAAATTAATATTTATCATTTGATTTATAATATTAACTTTTAATATTGCTGCAAAATTAAAATAATCTGACACTTTTATACCATTTAATGAATATCAACATTCTTCATTACAATTTAATGATCGATTAAAAATTATTATTCTTTTTAATGATAAAAATGCATTCAATGAAGAAACGTTTGTAGAATTAATCTCACTATCGTGATATCTATTAACATAGTCGAATCATTTCTACTAAATATATTAAAATAAAATAAGTGATGTATTGAATGAAATTAGAGACTAAGGTTATGTTTGTTTGTAAGAATTATAATCTCGGGACTATATTTCTATGAAATATAATCTCAAGACTACTAATCCTAGAATTAAATAATTCTAGTCACATGTTTGTTTAGAATAAAATTATTCATGAAATAACTTAAAATAATTCCATGTTATGTTTGTTTTGTCCAGAATTATTGAAAGAATTAGATAAAAACTTACCGATTAGACTATTATACTTTACTAGTAATAACAAAAAGATCGCATTTTTAGTAGTGTGAATATAGATGAATAGAATAAGATACACCAGTTATTTTTTAAAAAAGGTAAATGTTATTTTTGTCCACAAATTTTAATCCCAAATTGTAAATATTATAATACCTGGTTCGACATGGTATTAAATATCCCTCATTCCAAGTCATTTTGTTATACCTAAAATAACAGTCGCAAGTCCTATTTTAAAAATAAACAAGGAACTTGTGATTTTTAAGTGTTATCCTTATAAACGAACATGATATTAGATGTAATGGAGGCCAGAGCCAAAATCTTTTTTAGGTCTTTCCCCCAAATTTCAACATGCACAAATCCCCCAAACAGACCCGTGTTTGGTTCTTCATAATCAAAAACTCAGTTTAGTAGTAGTGATCCAAATAAATCAACCTAATTTCTTTATCCAAACTCATACAACTGATGAGTCCCAAACCAAATAACTCAACCTAATTTCATTATCCAAACTCATTATATATACAACTGATAAATCCCAAAAGAGCATAACATTTGTGGTTTATAGGTTGATGCAAGTGTTCGGGATTTGTCGTACAATTTTGTAGTAGATAGTGATTTATACATAGTTAGACTGATTCTTCGTCATAAAATAAAAGATTTTTGTTTAATTTGGAACATATTCTCCTACTCCCTTTGTTCTATCATTTTTGGTTTACTACTAAAATAACTTTAGGATATAAAGAATCAACCTCAAACGCCTCAGAGCGCGGATCAATCACAAATTTACTAATTTCAAAAGTATTATTGGGTAATCTTGACTTTTGGCCCACCACACATGCCAATCCAAATTAAAGTTCATAACAATCTTGGTAGTTAAGGCTGACAATTTCACCCGAATTTGACGAGGTCTGTCCAATCTCGACCTTAATAGAACTCGATTTTTTAAACCCTATAAGATTAGGACTTGCCCCGACCTGATTATATGTATGTATATAATTTTTTTAATTAGTATGTTATATATATACATATGTATTTGTTTAAGTTATTTCATTATAAATAATAATATTAATAATATAATATGTTGCTAGTAATAAAAATATTGCATGTTGTTTGATTTTGAATTAAAAATAGTTGTATAAAGTAATATAAAAAAATTGATAAATAATCGAGTAATCGGATAAACGAGAAGGGGGCAAAACAAGTATGGAGTATTATTTTTGGAGTCGAATGGATTCGAAGAATAGATAATTATTGGCAGGGTAGGTACAGGAAAGGGTCCTCAGATCATATTTGCCCCGTTGCCAAGCGTATTTGGTAGTAATTAAGTCTAAGTTTTGACTTTAAACCGGAGTATTAAAGTCTCCCTACTTATATTTGGAACGTATCTTCGTTAAGACCGGTTAATAGATGTGTGGACTCTAGACTTGAATCAAGACTAAAAATGTATTGTCATAAAGTTAAGAATGGCATTATGCTATTTTGACAGTCACAAATTTATCTAAAATGTCATAACAATTATAATATGTTTCATATATTTCAGTATGAATTAATGTGTCACATAAATGAATAACATCGTTCTTAAAACTAAGAATATTTTAAATTAAATTTAAAAAAGTAAAACCTAATTTTACATTTTAAACTGGATATATATTATAATCCCTACATATGCAAAACGTGATTTGATTTGATTTGGACGCAGCGGTCAAAACGGAGCGCACATTAAGCGAAATATAGACTAGAGAGGCTGCCCTTTCAAAGTATAAGACTAACTACTTATCTAAGTGTCTTTCTCACAACCTAACGCTGTAATCATGTGTTGAAGACATTTGATCACATTATTAATTTGCATTTTTCTCCATTTTCTTGTTTCTTTTTCCAACTCCACGTGGCAAAAATATTTCAAACCAAATCATACCAAGTACAACTCGTCCATTCTCAACCCTACTTCACAAATACAATTATTTTGTATGTTGAAATTTACTAACTATAAAAAATAGCTCACCTACTCTTCATACAAGTCAAAAAATGGCTGAATTAAACAATGCGTAGGTCATACATTTACACTATGACTCACCATTCATACTTTTAAAGGACAATCTCTTCATTAGTCCTCAAATTATAACTATTTTTTACGTTTAGTCTCTTAACTATTTTTTTCGCGCATCTCGTACTCAAACTATATTTTTCTTTCATGTTAGTCTCTAAAATATAGCATTCTTTCACGTTTAGTCCTCAAATTATGATTGTTGTTCACGTTTGGTCTTTAATCTATAGTTGTTTTTCATATTTAGTACCCTTCAATTGTTCTAATTTTGTAAGATTGGACAAAGATTACGAAAATAATAAAGTATAAGGACCAAATGGGTGGAAAAAATAATTTAAAAACTAAACGTGACAAACAATAATAGTTTGGGGACTAACGAAGAGGTTATCCCTATTTTTACTTACATGTAATTCAAATGTTCATCAGTTGTATAAATAGACACAAAGTTAATGATAATAACTACTTATAATATATGTTTAGTTCAAATACAATCGATTTGACATATTTTTTTAATTTGCATAAAAATTGTATATGTTGTGAATATTGCAGATCTATACACGTTCTTATGAAATTATATTCTAATCCAAAAAATTAAGATTCCTTGTATTTCGGTGTGGAATTTATTATCACGTTACACTTCTACAATCTATCCTTAACGCGTGATTCCTTCATTTACACCGACACCAAGTTCCTTCTTAAACTTTTACCTAAATTCTTTTGAGCCTATTTCAAGCCTGTTAGTCTTGTTTATCTTACGAGTTCATCTTTTCAATCTCTCTTATTTACTTTATCAAGAATCTCTGTCAAGCTCATCACGTTTCTTCCATATGAAGAGTTCATCTATCTAATATATCTTGTTTGATTCACCAATAGCCTCTCAAGAAAAATCTACCACTTGCTCAAAGAGTTACATAATTCACCAAACATCTATAACCCATTGAGCTTAGCTTATCACATCTCTTAACTAATGAGCCTACGCTATTCAATATTTCTTGTCAATTAACCAACCAAAAGCCTCTATTAGAAGAGTATACCACTTACTCAAGTACTACGTTGAGCTTAGCCTATCACATCTGTTAACTAACGAACCTACACTATTCAATATTTCTTGTCAATTAACCAACTAAAAGCCTCTATTAGAAGAGTACACCACTTGCTCAAGTAGTTATGTTATCCACCACACATCCATACTCATAGCCCAAGCTTACACGTTATGGTTTTGATACTAATTGTTGGAAAGATAACAAGCTTATGTACTCGAATTTGGAACAATATCTTGACCTAAATGATTAACTTATTAAATTTATTGTCCATTAAAACATATATGTATTCAATCTTTCTTCTTATATTTTATGCGATACCTCAATCATATATTTGCAATCGTTCATCGCGTGCTCGCTCTACTAGTAATGGGGGCCAATTTTTTACTCCTAGTTGAAAGCTTTACTATGTGAAGTTATTAGTATATAATTGTGCCGAAAATATAATCCATTACTCCCTCCGTCCCAAATTAATTGTTCAGTTTTGACTTTTTTAAGTCAAATTGACTATTTTAGAATTAATAATTAAGCATATATAACTATATTTCTAAAATTATAAAAATTGGGGTTAGTAATAAATTGTATATACTTTTTTTTGGTTATAATCTCTTCACTTATATTTTAGCAAAAATAGTAAAAAGATTAATTTTAAAAATGGTCAATTTGATTTTAAAAAGTCAAAACTGAGCAATTAATTTGGGACGAAGAGAGTATTACTAATGAGAAATGATATTTTTAGAGCAAATTTTTTTTCATCTAGCACAAATAATAAGATACATAATTGTACCGCGTAAATAAGTAATATTTGTGCCAAAAATATTACCTCCCTTGTTAATGGACAATGATAATCTAATCGACAGGATTGACCTGGTTGTTCTGATGAGTCAATACCTTCATACGCGGAATAGGAGGAATTTGAATTTCAAACAATTAAAATTGGACAATTTAATAAAAACAAGTTGTATTTATATAAGCAAGAGTTAAATATATAATACTTGTATAACATGAAAATCTACTTTTAATCAACAACATTCTAACTAATATATCACGTACAAGCTGTACAATATGAAAAACTCTATGTTATATTAATGCAGTAAGTTTTTATAGTGATGAATGGGAGTGCACTCGAACTCGACTAAACCTTACTCGAACTCAACTGGAGCTGAGTTTAAACAGTAGAATATATGGTTTGTTAAATATTTAATTATTACAAAAATAAATAAACGAATCGGATTCAACTCAATTAAGCTCGACTCGAACTCGAGCTCGACTTATTTATAAACGAGCTGAGTTCGTACCCTAAATTTTAGACTCATTTAAAGTCGATATGATCTGATTCAACTCGTTTAACTTTTAAAAGAATTCAACCTCAATAAGTTAAATTTCGATTAAACTTATTTACAAACTCTATTAAATAAATTATTCATTTTAAATTATCTGAAATTAATCAAGATTTAAGAGTCTCATTATATATTGTGAAATTTTCTGTCGAATTACGATTATTTTAACGTATATATATGGAATTAGGTAAGATTTTAAGGTTGACTTACTGTATTAAATACATTATTAAAATATTATTAACTACAATTATCTATATAACTCGTAAAAAAAATTAATATATAAAATTACAAAATATAACAATTTTTCAAGATTCAGACGAAGGAGACATGAAATTTTAGAGCATTGGTATTCCCAGGCAAACACGCAGCTGGATGATATGTACAGATGGAGCAATCATGGGTTGTTTGTCTAGGTAAGGCTAGTACTAATATAATGTCCGTAGTCCGTACAGGAGTTGGTCCATATATTTCTATATCGGTTGGTCCAACGACCTTTTCTCCCGCAATTAATTTCATTTTCCAATAATGTGAGGGGACACACACGCTACACCCCCCAGTTATTATCCATGTCTCTCCGTTGTTGCCTTTTTCCTTCCTAATTTTGATACGTCTTCCTTTCCTTTTTATTTAGAATGAATTTAATTTAATTTAATTTAATTTAATTCTTATATTAAACACTTAAAGAAAACTATACGAAACCCTTCCGAATGACCTATTATATAGTTTACTACATTAGCCAAGTTTTCCTTTTTAAATTATAAAATTATTATTAATTTAAAATAATTTTAAATTTAAAATTAATATGAAACAACAAATCTCAAAATGAGTAATACTTTTAAACAATTTACGATTATCATCGATTAAATTAAAAATATATATATGTCATTTTGACATTAAAAGGTCAATAATAATCTTATGTTTTAAAACGGAAACAATATTAATTTATTTTACTTTTATTTTTGTTACTTTAAAAAGATAATATTAAGATTTTATATTTAATTTGGTCAATCAGACATGACATTAATAACATACTCCCTCCGTCCTCAAAAGGATAATAAATTTGCAATTTTTTTGTCCATAAAAGGATGAGCTAAGGTATATAAAGTAAAGTTTAGTGGGGTTCACTAATATAAAAAAAATAAAAGTACTCGTCACTTTTTATAATTTTGTGGGGTCTCTAAAGATAAATTTAAATTTTTTTTACTCTTTTTCTCTAGTTTACCTTTTTTAATATGTGTAAAAAATATATATTTTGCTCATCTTTTTGAAGACGAATGGAATATATGAAAATTATGTGTTTTCTTCTACCATATCAAATAAAAAAGAACAAATGGAGTAATATATTAGTGTCCCAAAATGAGTCTTATTTACAAAATTTATAAATATTAAAAATGATTTTAATTTTTTTATTCATAAAATAAAATTTTATAATAAACTAAATAATATTATGCATCTATTAATATAAAATAAAGACTTTCTTTAATTAAAAAAAAATTTACAAGTGAAGCTCTCTTCGTAAAATAGAGAGAGTATTTTTCACCGTTTCTAGTTTCTTAAATTTTAATTTTCTTAGCCTTTGAGCTTTTCAGGGTTTGTCTTCTAGAACAATGGAGACCAAAAAGTCCATCGCACGGATTATTTGAACAATCAAAATTGCACACTCACATGCACCGTACACACATATACACCACTAGATTTGACTTCCCTTCGATATATTTTCCCTTTAATCTTTATGTTATTCCCTCCGTCCCAAATTAATTACATTTCTAGAACTTTTTAAAGTCAAATTGACTATTTTTAAAACTAATCTTTTTATTATTTTTGCTAACATATAGGTGAAGATATTATAACCAAAAGAAAGTATATACAATTTATTACTAATTTCAATTTTTTTAATTTTAGAAATATATTTATATATGCTTAATTATTAATTTTAAAAATAGTCAATTTGACTTAAAAAAGTCCTAGAAAAGTAATTAATTTGGGACGGAGTGAGTATACAGTATATTAAAATTTTATATTTTTAATAAGAAAATTTATAATATTATGTCGTATCATTACTCTAAAATAAATTAGGACATTTTGTTACCATTTGATAAATATATAAATATTTTTTATTACAATTTTTTTAAAATGCATGAAGTTTATTTTTGTAATTAATTTTATTAACATAATTAGATCATTATTAACAAAACTATGAATATGAAAAAAGAGATGTATTAAATAAAATTGAAAGAAATATATAATGGACCGGATAAGTGGTTAAAAGCGACAAAACAGTAAATTTATTTTTTTTAAAATTTACATTAATTCAAATCCTGTCTCTTTGACTTGTTTACAGACGACTTAAAGGAAGAGAAAAGAGTTACTTATAAGTTAAATAATTTTGTATAAATTTTAATGCTTGAAATTTCATTAATTAGCTTCTTAAATTTAAAATGAGAATATATATATATATATAGTTACAATTTAGGGTATAAAGAAGTACTTTAAATAGGAGTATTGAAAATAAAAAAGTGTAAAAAAAATATAAGGTATAGAATAGTCTAGGAATAATAACTTGTAGAATCAGCCAATTAGGCTAGGCATGCGGTTGGAAAGCAACTGGTTAGGAAAAGAAGGAAACTTTCTGGAGAATCATTTACAGTGATGTGATGCGACCTCAATGTTTCTTCTTTCGTGTTGGAGTCGTATGTAAAGTGGGATCAGATGACATGGTGGCTCTGTTTTGGTGGGCTCCATTTGCGACTACTTCGTGGACGTCCATGTCATCTCCCATTACTGTACTGTTATTAATATACCCTTCTAAAATTAGACATATATTTATAAAATAAAATGATGATTTTTAAAAATAATTTTATATTTTTAAATATAATTTTATTATTAATTAAAGATTAAACTGTAATAATTTGATATTAAAAATAATAGTAAAAAGATATTGACAAATTAAAAATATAAAAAAATATATATATAATTATATAATTATATAGTACACAACCGACCATCACCGATTTAAATATTTTAACTATCTTTTAATTTTAAAATAAGGGAAGTAGTTTATTATGTTTAAAATATTACTCCTGATAAAGAATAAAAGTCTTTCCGGGAAGGGAGGGGAAGGGTCGGTGATTTTCCGTGTACAATGACTTTACCGTACGGATGGACTCCAACGCCTGTAGGTCCCACTCCACCATTGTCGCGGGTCCCACCACCTTCCGTACTTAGCATGACAATACCCGGCACACACCATTAAGCTTTCTTCTCGCCTTTCGAAAGTCTGATTTTACTTCTTTTATTTTTTTGTCTTTTTAACCTGATAAATTACTTCTAATTTTGAGTTTTACTACGTATGATAAAAGTCTTCTCCCAAATTATAATATAAAAGATAATATAGAATTATATGAGTAACATATTAAATGACATTTCTCTTTTAAAGAATTATTACTCATATTTATTTATATAATTAATAAAAAAAATTGATATATAAAATTGTAAATCACAACGGTTTACACACAAGTCACGCACACACAAAATCACATAATTTACAGGACAAGGTCCCAACCTTTTATTGCTTTTCTCAATAATAAAGAATACAATATGGCTAAAGGCTTGCAGACTCACACTTGATTAGTGATCTTTGCCAATACAAGCTCCAGCAATACATATAAATAATGCATACAAAACTAGGTTGCAGTTGACATCCCCAGTTGGGCCTAGGATTTTCAGCGAAGAGGAAACCAGCATTCAAATGTGCAACTGCTTAGTAACTGCCTACTAGTAAACTGTCTGCAGATGTGTTGCACCCATGCTCAGCAATTCAAATCTAAGACATACCAGTCATTTGCGTGGAGGTTGGCTGAGTCAGCAACTGCCCATAACTGCTCACTAATTTGGTCTTTGCTCTAGTCACCCCATACTCCAACTAGCCCACGAAGTCAACCCATATTCTTGTTGCCCCAACCCACGAATTTGCCCAACATGTGCCAGAATGCTTTGTCCATCTAGCCCACACGAAAATCTAACTAGGCTACACACTTGCCCAAGGTGCCCACTATGAATATACCACGTTCAGCAACGTTCTTATCCCATCATGCTCAACCCATGAAAGGGTACTTGATTCAATCTAAGCCACCAATCTGTTGTTAGCATTGTTGTTAGGGGAGCCCAACAATGCTCCTATGCCCTGTGCCATGGCAGCCTGTCCATGTCCTTGGTAGACTTCACGGACCACCCCTCCCCTATAGTAGCACTTATGAAAATTTTTAACATGTCAACAATAGACATCAAGTGTGCTTGGGGAGTCATAATGTAAACTCTCTGGATTTACAAGTTCTGATCAGCGCCCCAATTTGCTGCACAGAGCAGCACAGTGGCCCAAGCTGCCGCACAGTGTCCCAAACTACTGCACAATGCTGCACATTGTCGCACGCTGCCGCACATTGCTACCTGCTGCCATACTCTGTTGCACATTGCCGAACAAATTGAGCATCAAGCTGCCTTATCCCACATTGGCTGAGTATCAAGGCCTAACCTTAGCATGTTGTCTAGCCATCTCGCATGCCAAGTGTGTGTCAAACCCGCTAAGGGGCTAAAAATCCACCCCCACCAAAAGAGCCCGACGGTCCTCGTCGAGGGGTGTGCCCAGTACTCTGCAATCTGTCTCTCAAAGTGTCACAAAGTTACATCCCGTTCCCAACTAGCATCTACCTCATTTTTACCTTTCCAATGCACAAGATAATCTATTTTTCGATTTTTCTTACTTTGACATGCAGTTCTATGAGCCAAAATCTTTTCAACATCCTTATCAAACTGTTTTCTGATCATTGGCGGAGAGCCCTCTTAACTTGTTTCCAACTAGTATCAAGCAATTCATGCTAGAATGGTTTTAGGTAGCTCACATGAAACGTTGGATGAACTTTCAATAGATCCGAAAGTTTCAGCCTGTAAGCCACAACCCCAACTTTCTTCACGACTTCAAAGGGACCGTCATACTTCAAAATCAATCCTTTATGCACAGTCTTACTACTGATCTTCTTCCAAATCTGTGGTGTTAGTGTCAACAACACCATATCTCCCACTTTAAACTCTAGCGGTCTCTTATGCGCATCAACATACTTTTTCATCTGCCTTAATGCTTTGTTAAGGTTGTCTTGTGCTTCCTCAAGCAACTCTGTTCTAGCCCTCGCAAACCGATATGCAGCAGGGCAATTGCCACTAGTACTGTGACAAACGAGAATTTTTGTAACTTATATTTTAAATATTTATTGAATTAAATAAATATTTTTCGATGATTTGATTGTTGAATTAATTGATTAATTAATGAATTTGTGGTAGATTAATTTAATTACATGTGTTACATTAGTTAAATTGACGTGAAGAATTTTTATATTTAAAGTATGTGTTTAATTGAATTTATTTGATTAAATACATTATTTAAATAAGTATAATGTAATTTCTAATTTAATTTAATTATTAATTAGAGATTTAGTAAATGGTCATTATTAATAAATGAGAATTTTATTTATATGACTGTGATTTAATGTAGAACTATTCTATTTTATATATTTGATTTTATTAAGATTATTTAGTTGATTAAAGTGTGACATGAAACTATGTAATAAGCTATTTATTAAAATAAATTAGAAGTGAGGAATATATGAGTAGCCAAACATGGCCTTAGTGGAAGTTGGTATCAGTTATTAAACTGACACCATGTTCTGCTATTTAGTTTTTTTTCACGTATTCCATTATCAGTGATTCATATTCAAGCCAGAGAGAAAATTTGAGAGAAAGAGGAGAGAATTTGGAGAATTGAGAAGAAACCTTGTCACCATCTTGCATAATCTAGCATAATTATTAAAGGTAATTCTTAGTTTTTAATCTTTAAATTGTGTTTTTTAATTTTCTCCATGAATGCATGTTCTGAGTTCTCTGTAAACTAAATTGTATGGCTAAATCTTTAAATAATTTGATGTTAGTAAGCATGTATTTATGTGTTTTATATGATTTAAATATGATTTAGAGTAATTTAATAGGTGAAATTTTGTTTATATGAGTTCAGAAAGTTACAGAGTAGTACAGTGTACGAACATGGTTTGAATGTATGAAATTGAAGTCTGTGTTGCTAGTTAATTGGATAAATTGATAACTTACTTTGTTTATGCATGTGATAATAAAGGAAACATGTTTTAAACGGTTTAATTTGGTTGTATAACGAACCTGTTATGTGTGATTTTATAGAAATTGTAGAAACTTTGATAAACTGATAAGAAACCTCAAATTTGATTCTTAGACTCATGATTTATGTGATTTAAGTGGTTAGAATCATGCTAGAAGGCTTGGGTAGCAATTATTTATGAATTATAGTGTCTGGGTAAGTTTAATTTGACGATTAGAATAACAAGATTGAAAATTTTGGCCTATTTCTGCGTTCTTCGCGAACTGCTGAAATTGGAATTCGTGATTCTCGCCCCGGCGAGAATTTTGTGAAGGAAATTCTCGCCCCGACGAGAGCTCGCCCCCACGAGAATTTTGTGAAAAATTCCTCGCCCCGGCGAAGAATTAAAAAAAAAAGAGTAAAAAGACGAGAGTAAAAATTTTCTTCTTTCTTTGAGATCATGTTATGATATCGTAGACATACCTAAAGCTTGGGCTAAGGTATAAAATGAATACTAAAATACTGTAATGGGTGGTAAGCATAAACCCATTGATTGTTCGATATCAACTGAGCTATTAAAATAGAAATTTTGGATGAGAATGAGTTCTGAAGTGTTTATAATACTGTAACTAATTATTGTTACTGTTTTATAAACGGAATGTATAGGTTGATTAGAGAAACGTGAGTTTTAAATTTATAGTCTACGCACGAGGCAAGTATCTTATCCTTACTTTTACGTTTACGCAAGTTTCTAAATTTCATTATTATAGAATACAAGCTTCATAATGCTATTACTTCTTGAGCAAGTTATTGTTTCTATTCCATTCAATTTCATGGATTCAATGAGACGTTTTTAATTTTCTCTTTGTAATGCTTCAGTTATATAGAACGTATTCAATCGTACCTTTTGTGAGATTTAGTTTTGATTCTCGAATTATACCTTTTGAACCTTGATTGACTAGCGAACCCTTATTGATTCGACTAGTCCATAGTTGATGAGCGTTCTAAATTTTAAAAACGTTATTGAAGTAAATCCAAACCAAACTTCCTTTGGTGCGGACTTCGATGTCATACTGAGATGAACAACCCTTATACAGGGGATTTTATTTACGCGTTAGCGTTAAGATGTTGTGCACATACATGGTACAAAGGGCTGATCCCCCTGAGTACGAGAAGCAAGGTCCATATAGTCTTACGATGGTTAAAGGTTTAAAGTAGAAATACTTGATAACCTGGGACATAGTTCGTGGTCTTAAGACCCTCAGACGTTCTTTTGAATCTTGTCTTACATTCTTGACTCAAAAGCTAAATCTTCGATTATTCAATATCCATTAATTATTTCGCATGTTATTATTACTGTTGTTGTTATACTTGCTGGGCAATCATTGCTCACTCTTGTATAATAACATTGTAGCTAAGGTTGAAAGAACTGACGAGCCATCTACTAGTAAGGGTAAAGGAAAAGCAAACAAGTGATGAAGACTTGTTGTACTTATTTTAATGATGTTATGTAATAGACTTAATTTATGTTTCCGCACTGATGTTATGTTAAGGTTAGATGACCTGGGATTTATTTATGAATGATGTTGTAACCCTTAATGGGAGATTTCTATTTCCATTAATAGTATTTCCATTATGAATGAATGGGTAGTTAGATGTGATGTGATGTATATGGATAGTGAACACCAAATCCTGAGGAAACGTAGTACTCGGATTTGGGGGTGTCACAAGTACACTGCACTGCCACATCATTTGGAGTCCTGGGTTAAAAACCTATGCCCAACTCAAAGGGACTTATTTCTGTTGCAAAGGACTGATGCAAGTTGTAACAGAACTGCGCTGGTTCCAACAACTCCAACCAGTTTTTCTGACTTGTAGTCACATAATGGCGCAGATACTTCAAGCAACTGATTTATCCTTTCATTCTGACCATCTGTTTATGGATGATTGGTTGTGCTGAACTTCAATTCAGACCTAATCAAACCAAACAGTACTGTCCAAAACCTGCCCATGAACGGAGTATCCCGATCACTTATTATATCCACTGGCAACCCAAAATACTTCACAACATGTTTGAAAAATAAACCAGTAGTAACATCTGTTGTACAAGCATGTGGTGTTGAGATGAACACTGCATACTTTGAAAATCGATCAACTACCACAAAGATTGATCTCATTCCATCAACCTTCAGCAACCCAAAAATAAAATCCATTGGCATTGACTGTCAGTGTCTGTCAGGAATGGGAAGAGGCTGCAACAAACCAGCTTCACTAATCTTCTCAAGTTTGTCTATTTGGCACACTAGACAAGACTTGACATATGCCTCCACGTCATCCTCCATTTTGGGCCAGGAGTATAAGCGAGACAACAACGTCATCATTCTCTCGATGCCTAGATAACCAGCCCATTTTGTATCATGCGTCTCCTGCATGATATGTCTCCTCAATCCCCCTCCGCAAGGGACATACAGCCTACCGCCCTTTGTATACAACAACTTATCATTAATCCAATATCTTCGAACCAAGCCCTCCTGCACTTGCGCTCGAAGTTTCTGGTACACAACATCACTTTAATATTGTTCTTTAATTTTGTCCAAGAATTCTGTCTTAACCACAGTGAGAGCAGCAACAAATTCCTGCACCACTTTCCTACTTAATGCATTAGCAACTGAGTTTTGCCTTCCCGGTTTGTGCACCCACACAAAATTAAACTTTGCCAGAAATTCTTGCTAACGAGCCTGCTTGGTAGTCAGTTTATTTTGAATCTTAAAGTAGGTGTTGGCAACATTGTCAGTCATCACCACAAACTTCGTACCCAACAAGTAATGTTTCCATGTTTCCAAGTAATGCACAACTGTAGTCATTTCTTTCTCATGGGTACTGTACCTTTACTCAACATCCTTCGATTTTCGGCTTTCATAGGCAATAGGGTGACCATTCTGGACAAGTATCCTACCAATAGCCTTGTTTGATGCATCAGTATGGACTTCAAAAGGACTGTCAAAGTCAGGAAGCTTCAACACCGGTTCAGATGACACAACTTCTTTCAATTTTTCGAATGCTTCTTGACATCTCGCTGTCCATTCCCACTTTTGATCCTTCTTTAGTAAGTCAGTCAAGGGAGCCACCTTCTTTGAGTAACCTTTGATGAACTTCCGATAGTAATTTGTTAACCCCAAAAATGATCTCAAATCAGCAACTTTCGTAGAAGCAGTCCATTCCACAATGGCTTGAACTTTTCTCTCGTCTATGCGAATCTTTCCTTGCTAACCTAATGCCCAAGGAACATCACCTCTGCCCATACATGATTCACAATTTTCTTTTTTCACATATAATTAGTATTCCCTCAGTTTCTGAAATACCAACCTAAGATGTTCAAGGTGACCATCTAAAGTTTCACTATATACCACAATGTCATCCAGATATATCACAACATATCTATCTAGATACTCATAAAATACATCACTCATAAGATTGTAAACTGTAGCAGGAGCATTTGTGAAGCCAAACGACATTACAAGGAATTCATATGAACCATACCTCGTTACGTAGGTTGTTTTGGCCTCATCACCCGCAGCAATTTTCACTTGCCAATAACTTGATCTCAAGTCCAACTTTGTAAAGTACTTGGCCCCCAACAAACAGTCGAACAAATCAGCGACATTGGGAATAGGGTACTTGTTTTTGATAGTAAACTTATTCATGCCCTGTAGTCTATGCACATCCGCAATGAGCCATCCTGTTTCCATTGAAATAGCATATGAGCACCATATGAAGCCTTGAAAGGTCGCAGAAAACCCGAGTCCAGCAACTCTGTCAATTGTTTTTGCAACTCTGCCAACTCTGAAGGCGACATCTGATAAGGGGCTAGAGCAGGGAGTCTTGCACCCGGCTCCAACTCAATCTTATGATCCACAACACGTCTTGGAGGGTCTTTGGGGGTTCTGGGGCATCATATCCTTGAACTCCTCCAGTAACTTACCCACAACATTTGGCACTTCTTCGACTTTAACCGATTTGATTTCTATCAAAGCACACAAGTAGGTCTCCTCACCACGTTTGAGTTCAGACTTCAACTGCACCGTAGACAATAGGCCAACCTTTTGTTTTCTTTCCTTTTTTTCTAAATTTGGGTATACAACGTTTACAAAACCCGACATTTTCTCATCAGTAATCATCAGACCACCCTAATGAGGCATCACCATGCACTTTGCTGTCATCAGAAAATTAATTCCTAAGATAAGATCAAAATCATCCAAATAAACAACCATCAAACTGCATTTTCCTTCCCATGTACCTTTAAATCTGTCACCAATGTGCCACGAATTGGTTGGGCCTCATAATTTACAGCTTTGATTTTACTTGCATTTTGGCGCAAGTCCAGTTTCAAATTGTCCACCTCCCTTTCTATACTAAAATTATTAGTAGCGTCAGTAACCACTATAGCTAGCACTTCCTTTCCATTGACAACCACTACGTATATCAACCCACATGGAGTAAGGGCCTTTGCCTTTTGGGTCTTCAAAGCACCCAACAGTTGCATAGGGTTCATTCTAGGACCATCTGAAGTTCCTTAACCATCATTCAAGTCATTAGCAACTAGGGCATTCACTTTCTCACGTTTCGGGGATTCCGTTATCCGATGGGGGCCACCACACAAGAAACAACCCTTATTCTTATCCTTAGACTGTCCATCACCTTTAGGCTTTGACTGTTTTTCTCCACCTTTCTTTGATTTCTTATCCTTTTTGCCATCCTTGGAACCACTCTTGTCCTTCTTTCTCGTCTGCTTCTGTTTACCATCAGCAGCATTGGGACCAAAATATATATAGTCAACAAGACTATTTGTTGCTGCAATTACTGTAGGCAAGTCTTTGACGCCCTGCCTACGCAATTCAGTCTACGCCCATTGTTGCATACCCAAGAGGAAATTGTACAACTTGTCTTCTTCAGACATGTTCTTAATGTCCAACATCAAAGAACTAAACTCCTTCACGTACTCTCGAACAGATCCAGTATGTTTCAAATGTTTTAGGTTATCCCTCGCAAGACATGAAGTGTTGAGAGGTAGAAAGTGATCCTTCAGTTCCTTCTTAAGAATTTCCCACGTCTGGATTTTTGGCCTACCTGCACTGACATCATCCTCAATCCGAGTCTGCCACCACAATTTAGCATCCTCCGTCAAGTATATGCTAGTAATGGTAACCTTTTCCCTGTCTGGAATATGTGCAGCAATAAAAATATTGTTTCATATCCCATAAGAAATTCTCTAGTTCCTTTACGTTCCTATTGCCACCAAAGGGTTTGGGTTCAAGAACTTTCACTTTATAGGGTCTAACATCACCACTTGTTGGACCAGCAGCCACAACACAATGCACTAGTGTCATGTCTTCTGCCAATTTCTCATAACGCTCCGTTACTTTTAGGGTCTGATTAGTTGTAGCCAACAAATCCATAGCCATGTCATACATCTTCTTATTGAACTCTAGGACATGGTCTGCAACTTCAGCACGAAGGTTCTCTAATAGAGCAGTTGATGCTCTGATATGGTCTGCCAACGAACCTTCTTCACTCACTAACCGCATACCCACAACATTTTTCAGCGTTTGCAATCTCTCTTGCAAATCATTGATCCGATTTGTGTTATTCGCCATTATTCGTTAAAGAAGCTCTGATACCAATTGTCATAAGGTCTACAAAATGACACTAATTTTTCTGCGTCAAATGTTCTGCCTGTGATGCACTGGTTCGCACCAACCAGTTAACAAGGTTCACACACAAGCACACACATTTATGTAAATCACAACAGTCTATACACAAGCCACACATACAAAGCCGCACAATTTACAGGACAAGGTCCCAACCTTTTATTACTTCTCTTAATAATAAGGAATACAATCTGGCTAAAGGCTTGCAGACTCACACTTGTTCAGTGATCTCTGCCAATGCAAGCCCCGTCAGTACATATAAGTAATGCATACAAAACTAGGTTGCAGTTGACATTCCCAACTGCCTAGGATTTTTAGCTAATAGGAAACCAGTATTCAAATGTGCAACTGCTCAGTAATTGCCCACTAGCAAACTGCCTGCAGATGTGTTGCACCCATGTTCAACAATTCAAATCTAAGACATGTCAGTCATGTGCGTGGAGGTTGGCTGAGTCAACAACTGTCCATAACTGCTCACTAGTTTGGTCCTTGTTCTAGTTAGCCCATCCTCCAACTAGCCCACGAAGTCAGCCCACGAATTTGCCCAATATGTGCCACAATACTTTGTGCCTTCCACCGATAACTTGACTGACGAACTGGTCGTTCGCATATGTCACTGATAGCTAAGTTATTCGGCTAGCTCTCGAATCGAACTAGCCAATGCACTTGTCCAAGGTGATGCTCATTATGAACATGCCACGCTCAGCAATATTTTTGCCCAATCATGCTCAACCCATGAAAAGGTCTTTGATCCAATTCAAGCCACCAATTCGTTATTAGCGTTGTTATTAGGGATGCCCCAATGCCCCGCACGCATAGGCCATGCCAACCTGTGTAAGATCTCGACTTTATAAAATAAAAGTTTATTATTTTCTTTATGATTATTTTTCTAAATAGTGAAGTGCTTAATTGTTATAAATGATAGTTAAGGGTGTTACATGCAAATTATCTGATAAATAGTATGTCGGAGAATATTCTTTTTGTCGGGGAATATTATATTCGGCACCGTACGACGGCGCCAAAATGACAATATTATCAATGATAGTGGGCCCCACAACGGGTTAACTGTCGGATATAGAAAGTGATAGAAATTTGCGGCAAAACTTTAACCGATAACTGTTGAAATACCCGGTGATAAAAAGAACAGTAAAACGCGTTATTCCACAGTAGCACACGGTATTCCACAGTAGCACACGGTGTCGCACAGTGTTTTATATTATTGATTCAATAATTGATAAAGTAACAATTGCATAATATCTTGATTCAATAATTGTTACAGTAGCATCTGCATAATATATTTTAATATTTGTCACGGCACTGTAACTCATATCATTTGATAGGATATTTTAGCATTATTGACAATGTCTAGAAATTCTGTCAAGGAAAGGGGTTATTTAATTGCGCGCCATTTTTATGGAAGGCCCCCTCTTTCCTGTGAATAATCTGGTTGTCAGTATTGGGAGTATATGCTATCTGTGATATTAATACATTTAACACAATAATACAGAAAAAGGGATTTATTGTGATAATGGAGTTATTTTTATAATGGTTTTATCTTTTTGATAATGAAATTATTTTTTGATAATGGAAGAAAAAATGGATGGATGATATAAATGGAAGAAAACAATGGATGGATGATATAAATGGAAGAAAAAAATAGATGGATGATATTAAAAGAATATGCCAAGGGTATAAGCGTAATAAACCAAGAAAAGTTGGGGAAAAGACCAAAATGCCCTCACCTTGATTTTCCTATAAATAGGGAAGATTTTTTTAAGAAATTTTCACACCTTCATTGCCTATACTTTCGCTCTCTCTAAATTTCTTAAGTTCTCTTAGTGTGCTAGGCTATTGTGAGTATTTGTGAGAATACTAGTATTGTCCAAAGTTAGTAAACTTCATAGAAAGCAACATCTAGTCTTTTGTTAACGAAGGTAGGGAATATCATTTCTTTCATACTCATATATAATATCATTTGCTTTCATGTTCGTAAATGGTATTATACTCAAAAAGGTTGTTATTCATTCTGTATTAATTTGTGGGGATAACCTGTCCGTGCGTTATGACGCCTGCCTGGTGAATATTCTTTTATATTCATTCCTTATTATTCTGTAGGAATAACCTGTATGTACGAGTGTCGTACCTGGTGAATACCCTTTGTATTCATTCCTTATTATTCTGTGGGAATAACCTGTATGTACGAGTGTCGTACCTGGTGAATACATTTTGTATTCATTCCTTATTATTCCGTGGGGATAACCTGTATGTACGAGTGTCGTACCTGGTGAATAACCATTTGTACTCATTACTTATTAATCTCTTGTGGAAATAACCTGTCTACGCGAATTATCGCATGGCGGGTGAAAATCCATTTACAGTTTCATATATTCTGTTATACTCGTATAACGTATCATTTCTTTCGTACTCTTTAAGGGATATCTTTTTCTTTCACATTTCTCCATTTATGATAAGAAATCTTTGTTTGTTTCCAAAACCTTATTTTTAAATAGAGAAAATCCCTGAAAATTAGTAGAATATCCTTAATAGTTTGTGTTTCATCTAATATCTTTTCACTTGAATCTTTCTATTTCATTTTATACGTTACAGTTGAAGCATGAAATAATTTCTTGAATATCATTCTTGAATTTGACTCCACAATTTGGTCATCGTATTGGCAATTTGGTCAATCTTTGATACTGATTAAATTATAGAGTTTTTCTTATCCTTAATCTCACTGTATCATTGTCATCATCCTCATTCTCATACTTAAATTGTGGTATTAGTTCTCTTTGGGGCGTAGTGCAAAGATGAACTGGCGTGACATGATTTTGACCAAACTGTGTATTGGTATAATCATGACTTTTGGTGTTACAAACAAAGGCGTATGGTGAAAGTTCTCTTTGGCCCGTAGTGCAAAGATGAACTGGCGTTTGGCATGATCATGACCGGTGATGTTACAAATAAATATCTTTGGCACGTAGTGCAAAAAGAGGCTGTTGAATAATAAATTGTTGATTTGGTTGTTCATAAACAGGAATTGTTGATTGGTGTTACAGGGATAAAATATTGGTGGTGATCCTTTAATCTATAGAAGATGGTAGATATTATAATCTACTTGACTCTTCTAATGGATTGGTCGTTCCGCTGCAGTTGTTGTTGTTAAACAAATATAATATCTTTAAATCTCTGATTTATTATTATTGAAGACTAAAGATAATTTTTATTCTTTATTATCTTAGTCATGTTATTTCTTACTGGGCTATTTGAGCTCACCCTTTTCAGTTTTGTCCCATTGTTCTTCTCAGGAAAGGAAAATGTAGCTGGGACTAGCTAGGGAGTGGAGTAATGGTCCGAGTTATTGGTTGTCCTCATCAAGTTATAGCATAGTTTAATAATAATTGCATTGGAGAATTAAAACGTGTGTTGCCGTCTTTTTACGGCATTGTAATAATTCGGGTTTGGATACTGTGGTACCATACGGTACGATATTTGTATGGAAAGTCACAGTATGTGTATGGTCGTATTTTGCATGACAAATATTAGTTGTAAATGGAAAAATTCGTATTTGTATTTGTATTTTTGTAGAATGTTATTAGCGACTCAAAATGGGTTGTGTGGACCTATTTTGGGGGCGTCACAACCTGCCCATGGTCTGGGTGGACTTCACGGACCACTCCTCCCCTATAGTAGTACTTATGAAAATTTCTAACATGCCAGCAATAAACATCAGGTGTGCTTGAGGAGTCATAATGAAAACCCCCTGGATTTATAAGTTTTGGTCAGCGCCCCAATTTGCTGTAGAGAGCCGTATAATGGCCCAAGTTGCAACACAATGCCCCAAGCTGCTGCACACTGTCGCACGCTGCTGCGCATTGCTGCCTGTTGTTGTACTCTGCTGCACACTGCCACACAAATTGAGCGTCAAGCTGCCTTGCCCTACATTGACTGAGTGTCAAGGCCCAACCTTGACATGTTGTCTGGCCATCCTGTATATCAAGTGCGTGTCAAACGCGGTAAGGGGCTAACAATATGTTATATTTATTCCTAACTCACCATCCATTTTTATGGTACTTTTGTACCTATATGGTTCATAACTAGTGGTTTTTTATGACGAGTACCAACTATCTTGTTTTAAAATTAGAGAGATATTTTAATTTTAAAAAAGAAAAATTTATATGACGATAAAAATGTATTTATTATTTTTATTGTGAATAGACGCATTAATTAAGTATCTATATATTTTATTAATTTACAAATTGTGTCATTGTGTCTACTTACAATAAAAAT
Organism: Aralia elata; assembly: GCA_034770075.1. Classification (NCBI taxonomy): domain Eukaryota; kingdom Viridiplantae; phylum Streptophyta; class Magnoliopsida; order Apiales; family Araliaceae; genus Aralia; species Aralia elata. The sequence goes on from CM068377.1 coordinate 82,983,794, forward strand.
CGCATGTTTTAGTTGTAATATGTTCGATTTTTTTTTGATTTTGAAAATAAGTTACAAAATTTCAAGATCTAAAATCGTTTGTTTTAAATTTATTTAATTTTATTATAATAATTACAAACTAAATAAATGTCATCATTACTTATATGATCAACAATTAGTTACATTTAAAATTAATAAATCCTATTACTCTTTTAAATATATTTACTAAAAACAAAGAGATTATGATCATGATAAATTACATTTATTAAAAATCTAACTATATATGCTAATTATTAACTTTTAGAACGATCAATTTGTACATAAAAATATAGGAAATTTATGGTGGGATAGAGATAGGACTTATTATAAGCAAAAAAATGAATGAATTATATAAATCAAAGTTATAAAGTTGTATAATACATATAAAAGTATGGAATCAAATGAAGTTAATAAATATTTTCTTAAAATTAGTACTATTTTTAATTTGCGACCATTTTAATGAAGGAGTATTGACTTTTTAGTCGCTACGGTAATTTACTATCCAATAATTAATCTTATTTTCACCTCAACTAGCTAGGGCGGGGGCTACCCTACAAATACCATAGTAGTAGACTAGTAGTAGCTTTAAAGCCTGTAGGGATACCATCTTGTAATATTTTTTATTTTTAATTTTAATTTTAAGTTTTTACTTTTAAGTCATTGGTATCACAATGTGTTACAATCAAGAATTAGGGAATTTGGCAAAGGCCGGGTGATACGGCAAAATAATGCATTTGATCTCTATATTGATGGTTTAGTTTTATTTTAATTTATATATTATTTTTCAAAAATATCGTTGCACTATTTTTTAAAACATTAATTTAGTTGTCAACGTTGTCACCTCATTAAGTTAATATGACACGACATTAAAAAAAGAAGAAAAAAAATAATGAGATATAATTCTTTTAATGTCATGCATATGAGATTAAGGCCAATAATGTCTTTTACCCATATTTTAGCTTCAAAAAAGTAAAAAATCTAATTCACTTTTTCTCCTAGTTAATTTGTAAAATTTTAAAATTCTCAAAATTAATATTAATTTGGCTTTATTTTAATTAGTGCAATAGTCTATAGTGAAAATTGTTTAAGAATTATTACTGATTGTAAAAATATTATTTTAAACATTAAAATAAACTTATGCTAGAAATTAAAACTTAATTTTTACAAAGTAATTAAGATCATCTTTATTGATTAAACTGAAAAAATTAATTTTCAAGGAGTTTAATAAACATTTGAAAATAATAATATAGATCGTAAATGATATTATTGTCTTTGTTTCACATATTTGGAGTCAAGGAATTACGCCTAAGTATTTTTTTTTTCTTTTTATTTAAGTGTCATGTCAGTTTTTCTATTGAGGTGACACCATTTAAAAACTATGCTTAATTATTTCATAAATTTTAGGGGGAATTAAAGTAAAAATATTAAAATTTTATAGACTTAAAAAAAGTTTAAATTTTTTGGGTTTAGCCCAAACCACCTAAGCCCTATACTAGCTCTGTCCTTGCCTGTAGGGTACGTGTCTTTAATTTCTTTCGTGGTCTATTCATGAGTTTTAATTTGGGCAAAGGGAAGGGATGAGATCGAAGAAAAAATTTCTTCTTTTTAAAATAAATATTCACTTTAAAAAAAATAGAAATACATTTATAAATAAACGACTTTTAATAAATAAAACAAATTATGTCAAACTTATTCTTAACATTATTGCTAACAATTCCTTGTATTATAAATGTTATAAATTTTTCATAAATAAATTTAAATAACTACATAATTATATAAAAATCTAAATAATTATATATGCAATCATACTACTTAGGGAGCAAATCATACCATGTACTACTAATTTACTAAATTCACAAAATTCCTAACTTGGTGATCCAACCATTAATAACATTTTAGTTTGAAACTTTCAAGAGTTCATATCTCATTATCATTGTTCCCATCAAGATTTTATACTCATTACCCAAACTATGAGGTTTATCATAATAGGTAACTTTAATTATTAAATATGATAAAATATAGAATTTTTATTATTATTAAATAAAGACTTTTATTAATAAGATTTCAAAGAAAATTTAGAAAAAAATTATATTCAATATTTAGAATGTCTGTCAATTCTAACTTAATTCTAACTTTATTAAAAAATAAACTTGAACGTATAATTTTAAGTCTTAAGATTAAGGCAACATTGAATTAAATTGTATCACTCACACACACACACACACACTATCTGTTTTGTGATTGCTAGTAAATTCCATCACATAATATATTTGTTGGTCATATATGCTTGTTTTTTAGCGATTGTCTTGACTGTCACAAATAATTTATAGTGATGACAAAATTAGTCATTACTAGGAGCCGTCATCTATATTATTATTTTGTGATTGTTGAAAAAAGTCCATCATATAATACCATTTTTTGAGATTGCTTTAAATATCATCATAAAGGTCCGTCACATGTGGGTTTTTTTTCGTAATGGACTTGGTCGTCACCAAATAGTTTCAAGGAGAAATATATAGGTGATGGTTGCATGCCATCACCAAAACTAAAAATTATTTTGAACAATATTTGGTGATTGAAATATCCGTCACATATATATATTCACGATGGCAAAATTAACCATCACTAGAGCCATCATATATATATATATATATATATATATATATATTAGTTTTTGTGATGACTCAAATAATTCATCACGAAATATTGTTTATTGTAATTGCTTTTGAAAATCGTCACTAAAATCCATCAGGCATGCTTGCTTTTCTAGTAGTGCATCACCTAAATTTACTTCAGGGAATTCGAAAAGCATTAAAACAGAATGTGCATTGTTCGTTTATAGAATATGAATTGGTGGATGTGTTATTAGCCACTATTATTGTACAATTACATTTGGTAAGCATTTATGATTAATATTAGTATCTTTTTCTAATCTTGTTTAAGAGGAAGATAATTAAGTATTAAAAAATGATACACATGTCAATAAATATTTGACGAAATCAGATTGCGACCAATGTGTAAGTATATTCGATAAAATAGAATAAATTAAAGTGAGATATTTTTTAATTTCTACTTATTCCATGTATACACATACGTCGCAATCGTAATTCTGCTCAAAACTTTCTCAATATATAACAAGACTCTTAAGTATTGCATGCGTATCCAAACTTATGGATGATAATTATCCTACTAGTTTTATATTAGCAGCCGTCCAGCTTAATTAATTCAGTGTGACAACTTATTAATATTAAACCCAATTTGTTAATTAATTAATGTGATAAGTTTAAGACTTTTGATATGTGCTTATAAATAGTAATAAATTCATTGAACTCAATCCGGAATCAACAGCTTTCTGTGAAAGGCGGTAAGAATTAGAGGTACGAAATTAATTGTGGTTAGGTTGGTACAATGTTGAAACATGATAAAAGAAATAAAACTATTGCGGTTTTAAAATATAAGATTTTAAGTTTGAAAAAAAATTCAAACTTAAAATTAATATGATTCATTTAATATTTTTTCTTCATCAAATAATTTTAAAGACTAAAATATATTAAAACTGTAACTTGTTACAAAAGATAAAAAAAAATAACAATAAAAAAATTTTAAAAAATAATTTTTTCAAACAAAATAATAGATCATTAAAAAAAACCAATCATAACAACTGCGAGGGAACACATAGATATTCCTCAAATATATAGATTTGAGCAGTTTTTCAATCTACTTAGATTATGTTTGTTTCAAAAATAATAGATGGAATATGACTATTTGTAATAATTTATTATCATTTTAAATTATTTTATCTCATAATTAATCCGCTATTTAATACATGAACTATTTTCGAATATTTCTAAGTTCAGTTTATACCTCAAAAGTAGAATTATATAATACCATCTTTTTACTTTAGATTATAATTTATCATCATCATCATCATCATCATCAAATAATCTTGTAAATAAATTACATGCTAATCATGAAAACAAATAATTAAAAATAATAACAAATTAGTATAAATAGTTGAATTTCACCCATCATAACCTTAAAATATAAGTAATGACATTAAAATTTTAATATTATTTAATAGTTTAAAATAAAAATTATATCTTTAATTTTGTAACAAATTAAAAAAAAATATCTCTAATATTATAGGGAGTATATAAGACACATCACAAAATACAGATAACATCAAACATAAATATTCATGTTATAAAAATGAAACATTTATGATTAAAAAAATATAGGTAATTAATCGAAATAATAGGTATAAAACATTTTCCCACTACACTAACCTTATCAAATGTAAGAATAAAAGTTTGTCTCAAGCCGAGACAGGAACAACATTACCCCGCAGCCAAACAGGTAGAATTTCACATGACTAGTAATATTCCCGTGAATTGCAGGAATCTGAGTATATCTTGGGAATGTCTTCTCTCTCTCTCTTCCAAACAAAAGGAAAAGCTAAAAAAAAAACTGAAAATGAATTTTATTAAATAGAAAATGAGATTAGGGCTCCCAAAATAATTTATTTATAAAAAATATATTTTATAAATTTATTTTTTTATCAATTACGTAAATATTACGAGTGGTAAATTTTGTTAAGATCGATGATATTGTCAGAACAAAAATAATATTATCAGAATAAATATATAATTAACGATATTTTTATAATTATTATAGTGAAATTTAACACTTTTAAACGATATTTATTTTTTTAATAATATAATTTTTATTCTAACAATATTGAAGTAATTTATTTCTTAAATATACATATAATATATGTGATGCATATAATTTTCCTAATATTGATATTTGTCTTTTGTAATTATAATTGGATAGATAATTTTGGTAGTTGCAGGGTTTTGTATTTAATTATTTATCATTAAAAAATAAAACATATTGTACCTGCCTAGTACGCCTACCTGTACCTCTCAACTATCTCCAAAGCGTACTCTTTCTCTCTCCTCTTCTAAAATATTTATTATTCCACTTTTTTTTCCATATTTATATCCCCTTACTCCCTCCACGCTCCACCTCCTTCTTCACCCATTTCATCATTTTCTCTTTCTACAATTCCCTTCAGATATCTCTGAAATCCAAAATTCTCTTTGTTTGTTACTAAAATCGCTAACATAATGAAGAAATTGATTCGAAGACTCTCACGAGTTGCCGATTCCTCGCAGTACTCTCTTCTCCGGTCAGAATCGCGGTCATCTACCCGGCATCGCCGTTCGGACGCGTTCCGCAATTTGAAGCAGCGCAGATCCGGCGGCGTGCCGGAGGGACACCTTCCGGTATACGTCGGCGAGGAAATGGAACGGTTTATTGTCTGTGCCGAGTTACTAAATCACCCGATTTTCATCAATCTGCTCAATAAATCGGCGCAGGAGTACGGATACGAGCAAAAAGGCGTTCTTCGGATCCCTTGCCGTGTGCTCGTCTTTGAAAGAGTACTGGAAGCTTTGAGAGTCGGCGAGGTATCGCCCGACGTTCAAGATCTGCTTAATTCATTCTCCGATGAATTTCATTAGTATTTTGGAATTATATTATAATTTTTATTATATATATATATATTTTGAAGAGTGAGGTTTAGAGAACAGAGCAGATCTTGATCGTATTACTAGGTCGATCTTTGTTTTTCTTGTAAATATACTCTGTTATCACCGTTGTATGTTTCAGGTGAAAAATTAGGGTTCCGATGAGGGTGCTTTTGCTCCGGTGTAGTGAGAGCTTATATATACTCTCCTCACTGATAGAGCAATGGATGTTAATTCTTGAATTTTTGCCCTAATTTATTACATTACTTTCTTATTTTCTGTTGTTTTTGGCTAAGAAGAAACTTCGAAACTGAAGAGTTAATCTATATACATACATATATACGAAAGCAAGACTATGAGCCTGTTCGGAACGACTTATTTTAAATGATTTAGAAGTTAAAATATAACTTAATTTATAAATTGTTTTAAGTTGAATTTATAAGTTAAAATATTTGAGATCAATTTGACTCCGACTTATAAATTAAAATAATATAAAGATTATTAAAAAAAATATTAATAAAAAAGAGGCAAAATAAAAAGGGGCAAAATAGACATTATATTTGGTCAAACTAACTTATTTTAAAATGATTTATAAGTCATTTTAAAATAAGTCACAAATATTTACTTATTTTTTTGACTTAAAAACTAATTTATAAATTAAAAAATAAATAGCTGCTAAACACTCAAGGCAAATGACTTGTATATAAGTTGGTCCATAAGTCACTGTCAAACAACCCCAAGTATTTTGGTAGTTGGTAGGATTAGAATTTAACTGTTATTAAATTACTTTTAAAATTTTTTAATTTTATTTTATTAATTATTTTTAAAATTCTTTTTAAATTTAGAATTTAACCAGAATCAATACACAATTTATGATCCTAAAAATTTGAAAGTAACCTATTATTTTATAATAATTTTATTTCTTATAAAAGTTCTTTACTAATATTGATTCTTATAAACCCAAATTAAAACATATAAGAATCATTGTTAAATACATTGTCTATCATATAAAAATAAATTATTCTACTGTTGAAACATAAATAAGTTATATTAAATTGGAGCAATACTATAATATAATTATACTAAAATATACATTCGTAATAATTAACTAATATTATATAGTAACAAATTCTTTTACTATTATATCATAATTATCACAAATTAAACTTTTGAAAGATAAGTAATTAAGCTATATTAAATTGGAGTAATACTATATTTTAGCTATACTAAAATATATAATCACAATAATTAATTGGAATTAACTTATAAAAAATATAATTATAGTGTTTTATGAGTGTTTAATATTTTAATTTTTTTTAAAGAAGACAAAACACAACTCTATATCTATAATTCTGTGTATCTATATACATATATAATAAGACAAAACTTTTTTTTTTGTCTTTACTATAGGCCTAAAATTTAACTATTACTAAAATACTTTTTAAAATCTCTCTAATTTGTTAATTTATTTATTTTAAATAAGTCTAGAATTTAACATAAATTAAAACACTTTTTATTGTGTAAAGAAGGAAAAAGAAGGAGAAATGAAAGTTAAAAAAGAAAGAAAAGTATTTTTGGATAATTAACACATCCCCATGTTACGCCATCTCCATGGTACGCAATTCGTATCATTTACTCGCAATTGTGCCTTCCATGCTTATTTTTTAGTTCAATTTTGAGGAAGGTGAAATTCTTCGTGATATTAAGAATATAAAAATTATATATACATATTAAAAATATAGAAATATATTATGAGTAAATATTAACTTATTATTTATAATAATTTTGTTCTTTATAAAAATCATTTAACTATTTAGTCATACAAAAAATTCTAACTTAAAAATCATGTTTAGAATTTTACTTTTAGGTTTCAACTCAACTTTGAACTCTAAATAACGTATGCATTGAAAATATTTAAAAAAATATTATGAATGAATAATGATTAATATTAGTAAATATATTATATATATTAACGATTAAACTTCAGTTACTAATTTTATTTTGTATAGGAGATCTTTAGTTAATTAATATTATAAAATCAATTCTAACTTATATATTAGTGATTAAAATTTCATTAACTAATTTAAAAACTAAAAATCATAATGGTAACTTATTATTTTACGATAATTCTATTTCTAAATAACTACATATTAAAAATATATATAAATATTATGACTAAATATAATTAGTATTAAAAAAAACTTTATATATATATATATATCAAAATAAATTAATTCATAATCAAACTTTAGTTTCCAACTTTTTCACAATAGTAACTTAATATTCTACAACAATTTTATTCTTTATAAGATTTCTTTAACTCATTAATCATATAATTTCGTCTTTTTGAGCTAAATTTGTAGACATTCTGATAACAATAGTAAGTTAATTTGTGATTTTTTTAAAAAAAATTCATAATCATTATATATAAAATGAATAAAAAATTAAAAATTTTGCTATTTGAAAATTAAACCCGTACTTTGTACGGGGCATTATCTAATTTTAATTAGTTTCATAACTAAATTTTAATTAGTTTCATAACTAGTTTTTCTTTTGTTTTACGTTAGGCAAATTGCATTTTCTTTGTTTGGTATTATCTTTAAAAGTTAAACAAGTTGAATTTATTGGAATTGTCTTTAATTAAAAGTTAAACCGACTCAGATCATTTTACGGGTTCGAATCTGCCTGATTCATTTACAGATCTAATTATATTTAGTAGTGATATTTTATATTTTTATATGACTTCATTCACATGAATATAAATAATTATAATTTTTATAGGCGAAATTTGATATTTTAAAAGGTTGTTGATATTGGTAAAGTAAAGTTGATGCTAGTACAATAAATATAAATTTAATCACAATTTTATAATTATTTTAACGACATTTAAAAAATCAAAAGACACCTAATGTTATGATAATATTATTTATGTTATGACAATATCACTCATTTTATAAAAATTATTTATTTTTTATTGATTTTTTCCGGGTCATTTATTTCCCGGAGTAAAGTTCCCTGAGAATTTTTGAAAGGCCTAAAATAGTGGAGATGAAGTTGGTACTTTGGTGCAAATTACGGAAATAGTACTTTTAATTAGTTTTACGTACACTCGAGAGTACTACTACTACCAGTAACGGACAACCGGTAGAACGGAAACGGTGGGGACTTTATTGAGAAGTGTGTATTTTGTGGGGACATCTTCTGTAATTTCCGAGATTTCCGGTGGCTCTTTTGCGGCTTCCGATACGAGGGGATTGTGTGATTCGTGGTGTTGATGGGATAGTTAGCTTTAAACTGAAGGCTATATTTGTCATTCAGCTTGGAATGAGAAGGGTAGTTTCGTCACGTAAACTGGCTGCTAGGCTAGGGATACGAGGGACGTTATACTATCTTTGGTAGGAAAGTGTATTCTTTAATCTTTACAACTGTAGTTTAGTTCCATTAGATAATATGCAAGGACTGTTTGGCGGATACTTTAATTTGTTTGGAGCCACTTTTTATGACATTTTATTCCAAATATTGTAACAAATTAGATTTAATGTTCTATTTTCGGTTTTATCCAATGTCCCTTTTCTTATAATAATTATAGATAATATTTATTTTTTTATAGAAATAGCACTAAATAAAAAAGTGAATAACACCCCGACAAGAGTAATATAAGATGGTACGACAATTGAACCAGGAGTTGGAACAAAAGATATAAACTCGTTTATTTTTATTTTTTTTGAGTTTTGAAAAATAAATTAATCTTTTAGTAGTTTAATTTATAGGTTATATTCATCTAATTGAGTTTATAGCGATACATATTAGTTCGTTTATCGCACTAAAAATGACGAGATTTGTTTAGATTCTAACTTTGTATTCTGAATTTAATAAATTATATTTAAAATAAATTACTTTTAAACGAAAATTCTTAAGTATATTGGGCTTTTAAACGTCTCATAGGTTGATACTCGTAATATATACATATTTAAATGAAAAATAAGTTGTGGGTCAATTGGGGAAAGTCTTTTTTTGTTGTGCTAGACCTAAAATTTGAGATTTTACCAAGTGGCATGAGCAATACTCCTTAATCCTTCCTCTTCCTCTTCCCCTTTGTATCCGTTGGCAAAGATTTTTCTGTTTCTAAATTCAAATTACTCAGTGCTACATACTGTGAATGTTTTTGTAGATTTTTAATTGTCAATTATATAAATAAGTATTAATTATAATTTTTTTTAAACATGTATAATAAATAAGGTTCTCTTATATAACTCTATATGTTTCGTAATTATAATTCGATACAAATTTATCGTAATATATAACAGAACTCGTACGTTATGTATTTTGTTGATATGTACCAAATAAAATATAAAATAAAATACAAGTCCAAGTCAATTGCTCAATTCTGTCAAATTATCTAATCATGAAAACCTATAGGTATGAAATGAAAATCGAACATTCCGATATAACTAGTCAAAGTTGGCACCTTTTTTTATATATATATTTTAATGTCGTTACAACTTATATATTCTTTAGTTTCTTTTAATTTATGTATATATGTAGTTGCACAGCAGCTTATATTTATATTGTCAAATGACATGTTGAACATTCTTCCTGTTGAACAGTTTTGATAGTATTTTTCTATCTTTTCCATGTGAGTAATTCTCAAAGAAGGAGCTTGACCCTAACTCTAAATAAATAAATAAACAAATAAAGTTTATGTTCATGCATGTAGGAATACAGATACTTGCTAATCACGCTACTAAATTAATTAAATACTCTCTAGGTTTCATAAAAAGAATTTAAGTTGTAGTCTCAATATAAAATTTGCGTTTTGTTATATATTTATATAAGTTTTAAATTTAACATTGAAAAGCATGATGATAAAATTATGACGTCAAATTTAAGTAAATTGTACTTTTAATACTACTTTGGGTGAAAAAATGATTCTTTATATATGTGTAAAAAAAATACAAATTAGACTTTTAATTGTGAAACAAAGGAAGTCTGCGAAAGAAAAATAAATAATTCATTTGTGCAATTAATAAAGACCTTGTGATCATGTTTCCACACCTAGCCGAATAATGTTAAATACAGCATTCTCATTTTTAAACATAAATTGCATAATCAATATCACGATTTTTAAATTATACAATAAAAAATAAATATAAATTTATGCAAATGATAAAATTTTAATTTACAATTATCACATACGAAGGTCTCACGGGTTGTTTATTACTTCTGAATGAGTATGAATCTGACCGAATAAGTCATTCACACAGTTTGTTTTAAAAATTTTAAAATTTTAGATGCGTATGAATGTATCTAAACAAGTATTCCAAAAAAAAATGTAGCTAAATTGACAAAAAATAGCGTTGAATGATATTTTTACTTACATACTCTCATTGATAATTAACGATTACATTCAATATCCATCTTGTTTTTATTATAAACAAATTTTGTTATGTATAAATTGTTTTTAATTTTTCTTTAACAAATTGGTCAATAACCAATTTAATGAATATTATTGTAGTATTTTGTTTTGATTTTATGGACTAATAGAAAGTTATTAATATTTTTAGTATTTTATTTCTACAATTATATTACTAATAGTATACTGCATAAAAAATTATACAAAATTTATATTTAATTTTTTTTAGATAACACTGTTTATTTATAATTACATAATATATTTGTTCATAATAACCCATAAAATTAAAATAGAAAAATATACATATTCAGATATTTTAGACAGAAAATTATCATCCACGTCATTTTATTCTATTATTAGAATTTCTACTACATTTAACTCATTTAGATTTTAGTATATATTTAAAAAATTTCATTCAATTTTATCCAATAGTCCTTTGCTCTTGAGTCCTTTGCTCTTGATCATGTATATATAAATAACGTAAGATTCATTAGTTGATAAAATAATATAGAATATTTATTTGAGATATCTGATACTATTATTTAATATGAACTTTCAGTACACACGAAATCCATTTTGAAAGTTGTTATCATTTGGTAAATGCAGCCATATCAGAAAATATGATACATTAGTTGATAAAATAACATAGAATATTTATTTTAGATCTCTGATACTATTATTTAATATGAACTTTCAGTACGCATGAAATCCATTTTGAAAGTTGTTATCATTTGGTAAATCCAGCCGTATCACGAAATATGGTTATATAGTTATCAGCATTGAATTTTATTTTTATTTCGGCTTTAAAAAACTCGTGTGTCAGAGTAGTTGATGTAAAAAATTACCATAGTTAGTTTTAAGAATTTGGAATGTCATTTTGGGGGAATCATTCTCGCCAAACAGAAATTTTATGTCTGAAATAAAAATTTAATACTTAAAAGACAAATCTATATAAATATATAATATGATAAAACTTTATAAATATGTTTAATAATAATTATATTTTTGAAACAACGATTAACTAAAAATATTATAAATTTAGTATTTTTCACATACATTATAGAGTATAATAATATTATATATTTTGATTTGATGATTAGTACATAGTAAAATCGATCGACGTCTGACCGCTGCATAGCAGAAACGGGAACCGAAGATTGAGATGTGGCGAGAAAGTCTGGCAGGAGATTTGGTGCCAATTGTTCCTTCTCATCCTTACTTACAGCATCTATCTGATGTTTCTTTTATCTCATTCTTCCCCTTCTTAGTAATAGCAGAGTTCTATTGTTTCAATATGTCTCAACAACTTAGTTTTAATCAAAGTTATTCCACCTCTAGTTGCACCTTCCACTCAACTCAACGTACACAACCTGCACTTTTCACCTAATATAGTGCTTTCGATCATCCCGAATATTGCTATTGTGAAAATTTGGCTCAATTGAAGACAACTTGGACTATATGAAATATGGGACGCCAATTCTATGGATGTGCTTATTGGAGCCCTACAACTCTATGAATTTTTTTTCTTTATAACTATCTTTATGAATACTTGATCTTGTATGTGTATGCGTACATACTTATATTATGTAAAAGGTAATTACTAATCCATTTATTACTAAATATAAATATGATTTTGTAGATAGGACTTACTTGTGATTTTTTTGAATGGATTGGTCCATCTCTCTGCAAAAAGGGAAAGGAAATTATTCCTAAAATTTGGAACAAACTCAATGAAACAGAGACTAAAAACAAGACACTTATTGTTGATTTCAAAGATTCTCGTAAGCATGAAAAATATCTGGTGGAGCAGCTCAACGGCGTTGTTCAATGTGAAGGTGACTGCAAAGTTAGGTAATTTGTAAGACCCCAACTTTTTATGAATATGACTTCAATTTTTTTTTTAAATAATAAGGTGTTGATTTAATAAATGTTATAGTTATGAGTGATATGTGTAAATTATAAGAAGTAAACAGTCTGTTGAGGAATATTCGTTTTGTCGGGGAATATTCGTACGACGGCGCCGAAATAACCAATCATTTGTGGGCCCCACAACGAAATAATTGTCAGATATAGAAAGCGACAGTAATAACCTTTTAAAAATTGGCGACAGAACTTTTACCGTTGACTGTTGATATACCTGGTAATAAAAGAATAGTAACACACACTATTCCATAGTAGCATACAGTACTCTACAGTAGTACACGATATTCCACAGTAACACATAGTATTGCATAATATTTCTGATTATTGATTCAATAATTGCTACAGTAGTAGTCACTCAGTATTTCATTCAATAATTGCTACAGTAATAACTGTATAGTATTTTATATTATTGATTCAATAATTACTACAATAGTAGTCACACAATATTTCATATTATTGATTTAATAATTGTCATAGTAGTAACTGCATAGTATTTTGTATTATTGATTCAATAATTGTTACAATGACAATTGCATAGTATTTTATATTATTAACTAATAATTGTCACAATAACCACTGCACAGTATTTCACATTATTAATCAATAATTGTCACGACACGATAACTCATATTATTTGAAATGATCTTAATAGATTAATTAGCATTATTGACAATGTCTAGAAGTTCTGTCGAGAAAATGAGTTATTTAATTGCGCGCCGTTTATACGAAAGACCCCCTCTTTCTTGGAAACGATCTGATTACCAGTATTGCGAGTCTATGATATCTATGATATTAATACATTAATACAATAATATAGAAAATGAATTTATAATAATAATGGTAAGTAATAAAGAATAATAATCTTGAAATGTGTAACGTGTGTTTTGAAAATGTGTAACGTGTGTTCTAAAATGTGTAACGTTTATCCTGAAGTTTGAAACGTGTGTAAGAATAGTCCTAAAGTGTGTAACGTGTGTTCTGAAAATGTGTAACGTGTAGATAAGTGATGGATGGTGTAGATTAAAACTTTTCTAAAATGTATAACGTATGGATTTGTGATGAACGGTATAGATTAAAAGTATCATAAAATGTGTAACGAGTGGTGATGTTAATATGAGTTAAGTTTTTGCTATAAATAGGGAGGTTTGACAGAAGAATTTTCATAACTCTCTTGCTTAATCCTTCTTTCCACTCTCTAATTCATTAGTGTAAGTGTCTTTGAGGTTCTAAGGCTGTCTTAAGTTTTGGTGCACCAATTATTCAGGTAAGTTTTTATAATAGTTACATAAGCACCCATACACATCACATAGTTTTTACAACTCTTTCTTTAAAAGATTTATTTTGAAAATCTTCCTCTGGAAAATTGTTTTGAAATATTACTTATTTCTTTCAAAAGTTATTTTGAAATACTATGTTTTGTATACTACACAAATTTATACCATTAAGTCCATTTTGACAATTTTATAATATACGAGTTCGTGTATACCATGAAACTTATATGTAGTAGTTACTAATTAAATTATAAATATACATATGGGTTGATCAATTTCATAAAAAGTAGTATCTAGTTACGTGCTAAGGTAAGAGATATCATTTTCTTTCATACTCTATATTTATGGTAAGAAATTATCATTTGTTTTGACAATATTATCCTCAAACGGTGAATTTATTTCATCTAATATCTTTTCACATGAATCTTTCTATTGCGTTTTACATGTGTTTTATCTAATATCTTTTCACCTGAATCTTCCTATTGCGTTTTACACGTTATAGTTGAATTGTGAACCTTATTTATTATTGAACTCTAATTGAATTTCTGGATATCATGTTGATAATTTGGACATTGTTGGACAAATTAAATTGCGAATCTCTATTGTTTATCCTTAATCTTATTGTTCTTATTATTTATATTCATCCTTCATATTATTGTTATAATCATCAGATTAAATTGTGGTAAAAAGTTCTCTTTGACCCGTAGTGCAAAGAAGAACTGTTGATTGGCATGATTATGACAAAAAAATATTTATTGGTATGATCATGACCATTGTTGTTACAAATGAATATCTTTGGCCCGTAGTGCAAAGATGGACTATTGATTGTCATGATCATGACCATTGGTGTTATAAATAAATATCTTTGGCCCGTTGTGCAAAGATGAACTGTTGGTTTGCATGATTATGAACAGGAACTGTTGATTGGTGTTACAATGATAAAATATTGTTGGTAAACTTTTAAATTAGAAAAGATAGTAAATATTATGAGATACTTGACTCTTCTAATGGATTGCTTGTTCCGCTGCAGTTATTGTTGAAAACTTATATTATCTTTAAATATTTGATTTATCACTGTTGAAGGTTAAAAATAATTTATTCTTCATTATCTTAGTCATGATATTCTTTAGTGGGTTATTTGAGCTCACCCTTTTTTTTGTTTCATTGTTCTTCTCAGAAAATGAGAGTGTAGTTGGGACTAGCCAAGAAATGGAGTAATGGTCTGAGATAGTTACTATAGTAGTCTTCACCATGTTGCAAAATAGTGTGACAATAATTGTAGTGATGACTTAGAATGAGTTGTTGTATTTGGTACTGTATTATTATATATTTGTTGTTTGTCTTTTGGTGACTCAAATTGGGTTGTGTGGACCCGATTTTCGGGACGTCACATAATTGACATTTCGAAATTATTGTCCATCTATAAGAAGGAGAGGCATGTGCTCTATGGGTTGATTGGAGCTTTGTTTTTCCTTGTAGTTGTCCTTATTATCTCTACATGAAGGTGGTTCTTGGTGGCTGGTTTTTGGTTTATTTAGAAGTCAGTTTTTGTGTTAACTTTGGACTTAAAAATGTACACTTTTGTTGATAATAGTTGAAAGTTATTGATGTAAAAATGAAATGTAGGAAGAAACTAATGACTCGTGTAAAAACGTAAGGAAAAGTTTCGAACTAATGTTGTTATGTTTGGTTATTTGTGACTTGGCTTAGAAGAAACTAATGTTAGTAATGTTATTATGTTCATTGGTGATGTATGTGAATGTTTGATCACAGAATTGGGTGGTTATTTTGGTGAGTTTGTATTAACTTTTTTGGAGTGTATGATATATTTCAAATTCATTCTAAAAAGTTGATATTCATTTTCAAATGTAGTAATGCACTAGGATAACTTAAAAGGATGTAATAAATATAGTGAATGGTTGCAGATTGTTTCACAGTTTTTAGATTGTGAAATGAGACTCTATTTATTACTTTGAGGTTGAGGAAAGAGATTTCATATTTGTGGTGAAACAGAGCACGTACTATAATTGTCAACACCATGGAACAAAGCACCATCAAACAGATCGTAGAGTGAAACGTGGAGTGAATTCTCAGATCGTAGAATGACTTAACTCTACGTTTCTACGATCGTAGAGTGAAACGTAGAGTGAATCTTCATATCGTAGAATGACTTAACTCTACGTTTCTACGATCGTAAAGTGAATTCTTAGATCGTAGAGTGAATCCTCAGATCGTAGAGTGACTTAACTCTACGTTTCTACGATCGTAGGATGAAACGTCGAGTGAATTCTCAAATCGTAGAATCACTTAATTCTACGTTTCTACGTTTGTAGGGTGAATCCTCAGATCGTAGAGTGAATACTCAGATCATAGAATGACTTAACTCTACGTTTCTACGATCATAGAGTAAATCCTCAGATCGTAGAGTGAATCCTCAAATCATAGAATGACTTAACTCTACATTTCTATGACCGCAGAGTGAATCTTCAGATTGTAGAATTGACCCTTGTGTTCATTTGGATGATTTGGACTATGGAAGTAGTGATTGTGTATATTTTTTAGCTTTATTTTTCAGTGATTCTTCAGTATAAAAGTTCAAGTATACTGTAATGGATAAGATTTAGTTCTTACATTATTACTTTTGTATGGTAACAATGGATAAGATTATCACACACACTTCAGTTCAAACGTAAATGTGTCAGTATGAGTTTCAGACATGCCATGAACTATTAAACTGAGACATTAACAACAATTGCATATGAATTTTTTTTAACTTCATATATTACATAGTAGTAACATTAACTACTTGGTTCGCTATTAAACTGAGACATTAACAGCTCAGTAAAGGATGAGTGTCCACATCTTTGTTCATCACCATGTCTTCCAAATGATAAGTGTCCACTTCCTTGTTCATCATCATGCCTTCCAAAATGATGAGTGTCCACTTCCTTGTTCATCACCATGCCTTCCAAATGATGAGTGTCCACTTTCTTGTTCATCGTCATGCTTTTCATTTGATCCGGAGCTCCATCTCGTCATCTGTCCATGCTTTAAAATATACATATGTATACAGATGCAACAAGTATAGGAAATCGTTGCATTTGTGTTGTAAGAAGTAGCATTTGACCATAAATTTGACAACCACAAGGCAAAATTAATGCAGAAATGGTTGTATATAGATACAACAATTTTCTACAGCTGATCATGTCCATTATTCAATATGTATATTTATATAATACTGCTATCAATACCTCGGCCTTTTTACTTCCAACTTTTTGCCTCTTTTTCCCTGTCAATTTTTCTCGCAAGCACTTCAGTCATAATTGGCCCTTATGTGATCTCTTCCTTTTTTTGATTCCTCGTACTGTTGCTCATTTTGGAATTCCTACTCTTGCAGGTGCATTGACTGTAATGGAATTAACAACTATCTCATAATGGCCCACTTTATCAGAATCATTGTTTTTCTCTTGGTGGATGCTTATTTGTCTATTACATATTTCTTCAACACAAACAGATAGCTCACCAATTGCTTTATTAACCATTTATGTTGTCTCTTCACATTCTACAGCTCGATGAGCAATCTTAACTAGATTTGACATTAACAGTCGATACTGATTGCCTAATTTCGGCTCGGGATCCCCCTCTACCTCTCTCCCATAACTGTCTATTACCTGCCCATTCCTCACAAACTTTGTCCATCTTTTCAAGATATATTTCTTTGAAACCAATTTGATATTCATAGTGTCTAAAATTTTCAATGTATAAGAGCATAAGATACCTTTTTTCTCAAATATTTTACATGAACACACAACTTCTTCGCGAGTAGGGTTGCCTGTAACAGTTCAAATTTTATCGCTCCCAAAGTAACTTACTACGTAATCGAATTGCCCTTCCTCCTTCTCCTCAACTAACTTTATAATAAGGCAGAGTGACTTATCAATTTGTTCTTCGAATTCAGAAAATATTGCAGGGGTATAGTGAATGAAAGCTTTATTCAACATTGGTGTCCTCTTCACCCTGCCATATTGTACTCTCTTCCTTACCTTATACTCGGCCTCCAACTCTTTATATCTCTTAGCCTCAAGCAGTCGGTTGAAATGTATGAAGAATTGTACTAATTTAATTCATGAGCCTAAGTAATCTTTGATATATGCGTTCAAGCTCTCACTGAGTTGTGTACTCCTCATTCCCAAAGTACAAGTCTTGTTAGTATAAAATCTTGCCCATTTTTCTTTTAATGAATATGTACATTGTATCCACTCATTTGACTCAAATTTATACTTGGCAATCATTTCAGTCCAAGCATTTTCAAATGATGACTCATCATCATATTTATAGACACAATTCATAAATATTTGTAGAAATTTTTGATTGCCTTCTTTCATCGCGAGGGACATGCGTTTCACACAATTTCGAGCAATATGCCAAGTATACAACCCATGATATATGTCTGGCATCATTGATGATAATGCACTTGCTATTGCATGATCTTGATCAGTTAATATTGTAATGGATTTCTTCTATGATATAGCATCTAAAAAACTACAAAACAACCATTCAAACGACGACGTTATCTCGTCATACATTAATGCTGCACCAAATATGACTGCATGTCTATGGTGATTAAAACCTGCAAAACACCACAAGGTCTATACGAGCTATTTGTTTTGTAAGTGGTATCAAAAGTAATTAACTCCCCAAATTGAGCATAATCGATTATCATTTTTGCATCTGCCCAAAATATATTTGTTATCTACTCATCCTTGTCTAATTGGACTGCATAAAAGAATGACGGATTTTCAGACAACTGCTTCTGAAAGTACAATAAGAGACTGACAGCTTCACCGTATTCCATATCTCTTTGCCTTTTGTTTGTAAATGATTCTTCTGATCTGATCTTGTGTGACCAACACAATCCTTCCCGCCAGTTTGTCTAGACATCAACTCATGGGCTTGTTTGGATTTTATTCCAGAATTATATGCTAATTCAATCTCAATCGCTTGTATTTTGGCTACATCCCGTTGAGATCGTATCAAATGAACGCATTCAGGAATATGCAATAAGTGATTGTGATTCTCATCAAAGCCGTTGACACTGTAATTTTATATTATTTTATCAAGTACTACATTTATTTTTGCTTGACAATTGAATCTACTAGGTTGTCTAACTCTCTTTTTCTTGCTCTCTACTATTACTTCCATCTGCTCACCCTCCTTCGAGCATGAATATCTTCTTGAAGTAACTACAACAAGCTTGTTCTTTCTTCCATAGTTATTACAGAAATTAAACGCATCCTCCTCCAAATCAAATTCTTGTACTATGTAAGGACTTTCAATAAGTGGAACACCTTCTGAACTTCTATCCTCTATTTAGTTTCTTCTATGTTTCAATTGTCAAAACAAATTAGATCGAACAGACATCATATACATTTACTCTTCAAATTTGAATTCTTAACCATAGTTGCTCTATTGAGACATGACATATATTGTCAGAGCCGAGTGATTTACCAATTACTTGCTTCTTATTTGATCGGGTCGACCGATTTATCTGGTTTATCTTTGTCAAATAACGTCATGCCTAGTAATTTTATCTCGCCCATTGATTCTTCCCTACAATGACGTATCGGCACCATATCATTCAACTGATCAATGGTCTTGACGGGATAAATTCATGCTAACCGCATCCGTAAGAATATATATATATATATTTTTTTTTTTTTTAAATTAGAGATATATTATTCGTTTTAGAATATAAAATGACAAGAAATATTAAAAGTATGTCATTATTACTTACTTTTAAGTAGGTCAAATAATACTATCAGTTTAAAATAATAAAAAAAGAAAATACCACATCTACGTTCCTACTTAATGTTAAAGATATATTTTTAAACTTTTAAAAAAAAATCACAATTTTAAAAAATATATTTTTAATTTTCAAAAAAAAGATATATCTGTAATTTTCGATTAGATAGAGTACATGTGATGATCGTGACCAAAAGATATATGCATGAGTGAAGGGTGATGTGTCGACACTTCTGCCACCAAAAATGATTTGGTAAGCCGTAGGTAGCAAGTTTATATGCTTAATACGAAATATGTACTTATATACTATATTTTTAATATTTCATGAAGCTAAATGTGTGTCACAATTATACATGGTTCTTGGTTGATGATTGTGATTTGTGACCATACTAATTAATCATTACTACTATTCTTATTTATTTATTTATTTTTCATTTCAGTTGGAAACTAATTATAAACAATTTCGCTGCAATTTCCTTCGGATTTTTTTATAAAACCTAAAATTTAAAAAATATATATATATAGTTCATATCTTGAGTTGATTATAGTATTTTTGCACCCTCCCTCCATAGTATGTCCTTCCCATAAGAATATCAACTTCATTATTGAACCATCTCCATCAGTATATCTCGTCCAACAATGTAATGTGACCCTTTGTTGTTCCACAAAATTCTTGATATCTCACTAGTCAACATTGTCATGCAATGAGCTTTACTAATTTCTAAGGTATATAATTTAGAGAAAACGGGAGCTGAATAGTTTCTGGGGGAAAAAATGTATAATATTATATTTGCAATTTCTAGATAATTATAGAAATTGTAAAGATTATAACTATTTATGTACTCCCTCCGTCCCAAATTAATTGCTCAGTTTTGACTTTTTAAAGTCAAATTGACCATTTTTAAAACTAATATTTTTATTATTTTTGCTAAAATATAGGTGAAGAGATTATAACCAAAAGAAAGTATATACAATTTATTACTAACCCCAATTTTTATAATTTTAAAAATATATTTATATATGCTTAATTATTAATTATAAAAATAGTCAATTTGACTTAAAAAAAGTCAAAACTGAGCAATTAATTTGGGACGGAGGGAGTATTTAATATATTTTTTATCGCTAAACTTGTGCAGGTCCTATAATTGAATCTTGTTATTGCATTCAATATTTGCTTCGAATGCGAAATTTATCTTTGGTCATAGTAGTTGTTCGTTACCAATTTACGGGAGTTTTTAGTACGTTTGAAAGTTCACACAAATTTAAAAATTAATTTTGTTGGTCTATAAATAATTTATGATATTACTTATTTAACTTACAAATTTAGCGTTTAAGGTTGAAATGCATCACAACAAAATTAATGTGATGCGTTCAGACCTCCAAATTAACATACTAAACATTATCATTGTAAATGTTATAAATATTGGTAACCGAATATACCTAATCACGTTATATCTAGTTTCTTTAACTAGCCTTATGGTTATTTAACCATAAAGTAGTTAGTTAATAACCTAATCGCGTTATATCTAGTTTCTATTATATATTATACAATTATAATAATTGTATCAATTAAAATCAAATCAATTCATATTAATTTATAATTTAATATGTTATCGTTTGACCTTAAAAATTAAATTATATTTTTAATTTTAAAACGAATGGAGTATACAAGCATATAATATGGCTAGGGGAGTAGGTTAAAAGGGTCACAAGCAAAAAGGATTTGATGAGGTTGGACAAATATTAGTGGGAGAATCGTCATTTTCTTTGGCTAATGGCCCCATAAGATTGGAGTGAAGTGTGTATTATGCAACTTTAAAATCAACACTTATCATCAACTCAACAATCACTTGATTGAGGATTAAATTATAATCAATACTTATCATCAACTTAATAATCACTTGATTGAGCAATAAATTAGACAGAAATCGGATCCAATGATATGATGTGAAAGCTGAAACTGATAATGTTGACATAACTTATTTGAGACCCCAAATTTAGATTTCGTTGCCTACATCACTTGTAAAGTTGTTGTGTAATAATAAGACAATATTCCCTCATGTCTAAATTTATTTATTTATTGACAATTTATAAAAAATTTAAATAAATACAATCCCAAATAATTATATTTGTTATAAACTAACTTAAAGAATTATTAATTATCATATTTGTTATTTTCAAAATCATAACAAATTTATATCAATTATAAAATTTTAAATTTTATTTTTAAAAAAAAAGTCAAAATGAATCTCTGATTTTTAAAATGGATATAATATTAAAAAATTAATGCCAAATCATTTTAGTATACTTTTTCCATTAAGTCATAAATTAAACACATATTCATGGAATGCCAATTGCCAAGCCAAAGATGGACAGTATTGGTGTCTTCATAAAATAAATTGAGTAGTTAAATTAGTTAGAAATTATTTATTAATCTTCTTCTATTTTTTTTTATGTGGGACTTGTTATAGGAATCTTTGTGGGAACCCAAATGATTATGGCCATATTACCAAAAAGTCAAGTGGAAAGTGGATCTAGTCAGTTATTATGACTGACATAAATTGGGTCATGTTCTGCAGTTTGACTCTCATTTGGTTGACCCATTACCATTTCAATACTATTTTCAGTCAGAGAACTAATAATTTTAAAATTTTAAAAATAAAAAAAATTGAAGAAGTTTAGAAGTATTGGCGTCAGAATATCCAAAAGAGGAAATACAGAAAACAAAAATGAAGCTAATTTTATGTTTATATTGATTTAATATAATTAATTTGTTGTACTCAATCATGTTTTGCCAACTCCTTCAAACTAATAAATTATTTAAACTCCAATAATCATCTTTCCCCCATATGAAAATAAGCTGGTTACAGCTTATCATTAACTAATCCAAAATATAATAATAACAATAATTTATACTTTACTTAGAGGAACTGGCAAGAGACGAAATTCGTCGTAACTAAAAATAATAATAATAATACTTTGTTCGTCCTAAATTAATTGTTCAGTTTTGATTTTTAAAGTCAAATTGACCATTTTTAAAACTAATCTTTTTACTATTTTTGCTAAAATATAGGTGAAGAGATTATAACCAAAAAAAAGTATATACAATTTATTACTAACCCCAATTTTTATAATTTTAAAAATATATTTATATATGCTTAATTATTAATTTTAAAAATAGTCAATTTGACTTAAAAAATCAAAACTGAGCAATTAATTTGGAACGGAGAGAGTAATATTTATTTATTATGGAAGAATATATATATATATATATATATATATATATATATATATATATATATATATATATATATATATATATATATATACACACGACGACGCCGCGGCGTTAATCATGATTGGGTCACATGAGAATTTAATATGTTAAGGCTTGATTTTAGGCATAGCAGCTGGCACATAATCAGTATATTATCTCCAAAACAAATTAGTATCTACATTGTTTAAGCATTTTTTGAAGATGCCGATTGCCAGCCAGCCAGCCAAGGTATTTTTGCTATCCTGTTTTCATACTTTTAGTGGAAAAATGGTACGGAGATCCAAGAAAGAAGGACTAGGCTTTCTTTAGATTATAAATAAACATGTGAATATGTGACATCTTGCACATTATCAAGATCTCATTCACACTTTTTGGACAAGTCTACATCATCTTCTCTACCCTACTTATACATAATAACTCATTCCATATATAATATCTATATCTACTTATATATTCATAAAAAAATACTTGCTATCACACTATTCACGCAAACACATCTTCTCCGATCGTCCAATACTACTATGAATGACCAGAAATGTGTTTACACGAATAGTCTCATGTCTATCTATATATAGATACTTGATAACCGTATCCCAACGAATTCGTGATCTTAATTCATATAATATGGTTTTGTCTTTTTAGGCTTTTTTTTTTCCTTAATTTTTCTAGACAAGAATTCTGGAAATGTAATGAGTTTTTTCAGGCCTGCCATAAAGAGTTTTATCCATACAGCAAATACATGTATCCTAAGCCCATGCCAAGGCTAAGAGGCCATTCTCTTCTTAAAAAAGATTGTTAATAAATGCTACTTGTCAGACCAAAGGAAAATCTTGTTACTACAACCCATATATAGATGGGCATCTGAAGATATGTAGGAAATAACTATCATAAACAGCAAAATTCTCAATAGCTTCTTTTTATTGGTATTTGCTCTAACAAATGACCAACAATAAAAATAAACTAAGCACACTACCAGCAGTCTTAAACCTTTTCTTTAGTGATGCTAGTACAATTGTACAGATATGGAAATACTTTTTTGTCAATATAATTTCAACATCATGCCACAACTACACTAAAGTAACTCTTCATTAGTTTAGGCATCAACATGAAACAAAAATACTTCCTTAATATTTGCAAATTTTACAAATACACTCATTTTGTGGAAAAAAGGGAGTGCCTTTTTTCTTTTATGTTACATGTTGTGATGTTACAAATCTTTATATGGATCAGTAACGTTGTTCTACTACAACAAAACCAAATGTCTAATTTCACATAAACTGAAATTGGCAAGAGAATATCCATTCCAGACTAGCTGAAAGAAAGGCCAAAGTTGAGTATTTTGAGACTTCTGGGAAATTTAAAGGAGTCTATTGATTTAAAAGTAAAGGCCAAACTTGGGTACTTTATAAAAAATAACCAAGAATGTACCATATAACTAAGGAAAAAATACAAAAAAAGAAAAAGAAAGTAAAAAAACGTTCCAAACCACTAGCTGGGTAGGCCTAAAGATTACAAAATTTGACAGGGTTCAAGAGTACGATCAACAATGGTCTTGGGCTACTTTTTCTTTTTCTTTTGCTTCTTGTACTGTTCATATAATTGTAACGACAATGATGTTCGATCCAACTCACCCCTTAATCTCTCATTCTCTGATATGTCACGAAGAAGAAAGAAATGTTCAGAGAGTTTCTTTCTTACCTCATTTTCGTCAGTCTGACTTGCCATATCAACATCAGGCCCAATATTAGCAGCTACAATTGACCCATTTCCTCTTTTCCGCTTATTATTGGATTTGTTGACATCACTCTTTGGATTGAATGACTCCTGTTCAAGCGACGACTCGGTGAATGCTTGTTGAGGAGAGACATTGGCATGATAAACCTGGTTATTTGTATTACTTATCATTGCTATGCTTGTAGCTATTGTTGAAACAGCTGGATGAAAATGTTTTGAAAGGAGGTTCAGCTCCCAAAGTACTGAAGCAAGTGCACCGCTAAGGTTTGGGTCTGAAGCATAAGGCTGGTATTTCTGCAAGTGATGTTAAAAAAGCAATGGCACGAGGTCAGGAAATTCAATTGATGAAATCAATCTTAAATGACATCTGCAGTTTAATATTGACCAGATTTGGAACACCAGAAAAGAAAATTAAGCAAGTTTATTTTCTGTTGCAAGGGAATTTGAAAATCAAAGACGTGAGTGTAGAAGATTATTTGGGGAAATTTCCACCAAAAAAAAAAACAAAACAAAAAAGAAAAAAAAATCATATTTAGATTTGATTTAACACTTGAGCATTTGGTTACAATTATAGATAGATGAACTACTACAGTTTCCATTCTGGAACAAATAATTTATACTATATCATAGGCAAAAGAGCAAAAGTTCATGGGTAGTAGAAAATGAACTTGCTAAATGTTTAATCTTTGAAGGACAGAGAATATGGCATACCGCAATAGGACCTGAAACCGAGCCACCTCCATCATCGTTTTCTAACAGATTTCTGCATTTGACATTCTTCTGAAGAAGATGCTTCAATGTAACCAAAGCTGCAATAGTTACAAGAAATTTGCATATTATGTCCATACCAAACTACAATATTAATTAATATTAGATACTAGTTAATTGTACTATACCAGCCATGGACTCCGCAGACCCAAAGCACAGGGAGAATGTGGCCAAACGTTTTATGAATGCAGCAGCTCTTTGCATGTCGTGTTGTCTATCATCGCACAACATTATCTTCAGAGCTTCAGCTAACACTTCACCCTGATCCCTGCTTCACAGTTTTCATTTGAAGAAAATGAACCTCTAGTGGACATATTTCTCTTTCCCTTTTAACCCACTCCAAAATAAATAAGAAAAGAAGGATGACACACAGATGAAACATCAAGGAAGGAGTAAGAAAAGTGCGAACTAATTAGAAGATGATGCTATCCCTTTTTTCCATTTCGCTGGAAAAGGAAGTGTCAAATACAGCAGTAATAGATGATCACATGATTACTACCACCGCTACAGTACTCTTACATATAGTTTTTCGTATAAAACGAGCAAGGTCATGAAAAAACATTTAATACGAAGTGAGCATAAAAGATCTATGGCAAAAGTAATGCACTAAACTCACAGCCAGCTTAACCGATGAGAACACAAGGAACCTAGTTGATAAGTAATTCACTGAAATAAACACGAAGGCGTTCACAGTTGCTGGATTACTTGAAAGTTAAATATTGTTGAAAGATAAGAATAAAATTGAGTAACCCAATTAATGTCTCCATTTCCAGATTGCTAGCGCTAAGGCCTTCCTCAACTCAACAACACCAGAGAAGCCTAAAAGGTGCAACTTCCAATGAACTTGAATTACCAAGAACATTTTTGTCATGCTCTCAAAAGCTAAGCTAAACCCAGAAGGCCAGAAACTGATTCAAGAGAATTAAAAAAGCAGCGTTCTAAAAATCCTTCTAAGCCCCCACCTAGGCCCTAGCCTGTCCTCTACTGCCTCGATTTGGTATGGTGTCTAGGCCCCCGACTAAGCGGAATAAGTCCTCTATCGCATCGACTTAATGAAAGCTTTGAAGCTCTACAATGCTTGGAATGAATTTGATTTGCCTTCTAAGATTATTTATTTTTTTTGGGTAACTTTTTCGTGTAATTTAAAATCTTTACATCTATTACATGTTTTATATAGTATAAACAAAAATCTATACAATAGAAGGATTATAAGAAGAAAATTTATTTTTAAAGAAAGGTAGGATTGCTTAGGCGGCCTATGCCACCCTCAGCGGCCTACGTTCGCCTAGTGTTTTAGTACACTGGTAAAAAGAATAAAAGTATAACTTGAGAACACATGATGAAATGCATGGAGAGGACCGACCACAGGTGCAGTCCAGACAACCGAAAGGAAAAACCCAATAGCATATCCAGGGTAAATAAATTTGATAAAAATGTTAGTAACTAAACCTGAAATCAATAATTTTAACAGACTGTACACAAGATTCTCGATGAGCTATAGTGCATAATGACTAAGTGGCTTAGGTCTATTTATTCACCTAGAAAATTCACTAAGTTGATGCTACGCCAGTAACTTATTAAAAGATGATTTTGAAAGTTTTAATTGTGCTTCGTCTGGTTGAAGAATTTTGCGCCTCCAGAACCTATGAAGAAAAGGCACCAAACTACTTGTTGTGCAACTTCATCAAGCTTTAAAGCATTATAAAAAACCACAATCATATGTTACATCAATACATAGATCTGAATGCACACAACAGATCTGGCATTGAAATATAGGAATAGATAATTTCATTGATTTCATAGCAAAAAAAAAATTAGACAGCAAATATAAGTACCTCCCAGGCCTGTACTCAAGTATAAGACTATAAAGCTGAGCAAAAAAGTCCTGTAGGTCAATATTCAAGGCATCAAGGTTACTCTTCATCACTTTGAAAGCGACAATGCAACATTGCAGGCGTTCAGACACAGTCAAAGGTTTTGAAGAATTCTCCAAAGAACCATTTGAGTCACTTCCTCCTCCAGCGAGCTTTCTTAGGTAATTCATAAGATCAGCCATAAAATCTAAGTCGATCAGATGTGAAAATTTTCCAATTCCATTCAGACATGGAGCAAGAAGTGGATGTCCCCTAGAGGCACTAGCTACCACTCCTGAACTGGCTTCTGATCTGAGCAACGAAGGAGCAGAATAGGAAAAACATGAATACAATGCAGAATAATTGCTGTGCCAAGCATATAGATACGTAAATATGTATCAGTATATAACATATATCATACACGTAATTATGCTGATTACTCCCCCCCCCCCCAAATGCCCATTCCTTTGATAAAATAATCCCCTCGCCATTAGGAAAAAGTCTATTTTATGATAAGCTTCCACCCCCATCCCAACCAATAATGCTAATTTCAAGCACAAAAGAAACTAACATCTCAACATCATGTTTTATTGGTTACAAATTTGGCATGTGTCCAGCATGAACACATCAACTCTTAAAGACTCGGTACTTTATATGATTTTTTTTCCTATTTCTTTTTGAGAGGTAAACATTGTTTTTATATGTATATAATTAGGAAAGGTGTATGTGAACAAATAGCCAGTGTAAATCCATGGTTAAACATTAAATGGGGCTGTGAACAAACAAGTGCATTGCTTTCTAAAGAAAGCCTTTACCCACATTAGTCCCCTTAAATGAGGATGTAGGGGATGTGGATAGCATGCAGACCTAAACTTTGCATAATTTCCACTAAAATAACTTTCTTCAAAATACTTGATGTCAATGCTTCGGAAATTACTTCACAATTGATTCCCCTTTGACAGGAAAAAATTAATAACAATACATGAAATTTCACAAACCAAACAAAGTACAAATGACTGTTCTGCAGTATTATATTTCACTTTACTTCATCTACATGCACATTACATGGACATACCTTTCCTGCATGGTACGTTTCAATATACGAAAGTAAGTCTCAAATACAGCTGAAAGAGCCTCTGACTGCATCCTTCTTCGCTCCGTAATATCTTGGGCAAAGGATGCAGCCTTAAAGTCGGCATTGACCTGCGCATAAGAAGGTGGAAGTGATGCACAAACGAATTGCAAAATAATAGTAACAATACTAAATTTTTTTACAAAACTTTTTCACAAAAGTAATGGTCCCATGGAAAGATGAATACCTCCTCCCTTGTTTTTGACATTAATTCTTTCCTACTTTTCTTTTTTTCATTATCTGGCAATTGACTTCGCTCCTCAAAGTTCTTTCCTTTCTTAAATTTTTTGCCTTTGACCTTCTTATCTGCAGTTGATTTTTCAGGCCTCCCAAGATCTTCATCAAACGAAAGAGACATAAACACCTGAGGAAACATAGCAAATCAGATAAACTATGAAAGTTTTATTCAAGTAAATGTTGATAAATAGGACTCAAACAGGATGGCATTCCGAGTATTGGAGTCCTGATGTCTCGAGTTGCACACTAAGCCAGACAATAAGATGAAGTTGCTGGACAATCTTCTCTTCTTACATAAATAATAATCTCAAGTTCAATATCTACCCTAGACACTTACATGAAAAGTAATTTTATCACGGATTCATGGTGGCTTCCTCCATTGATAGCGGTGAAAGCTCCATTAATGGAGGCTCCGCCTCCTTTACCATATGTATACTCTAAATCTTTGATACATGTAAACATATAAAGAGAGACTTATTGCAGTGGGTGATGGTGTGGATAAAAGACTCTTTCCAGGGAAGAAGATGAAATCTGATCCGTTTTTATCCTTCCTTTTTTTCGTTTCTTTTTACTTTTTATTAATTATAATATAAAGGACAAAACAGATATTAGCCACATTCTTTAACGGCACTATGATGGAAAATTGAACAGGTAATGAAACCATAGGTGGCAATTTGGAGGTTTTTCAATCACAGGTAATGAAGTGCTGTAAAATTAAAACCACAGGTAGTAAATTGCATTTATCCTTAAAGAAATTATACATGCATGTAAATATTATACTATAAATATATATCACATGGATACGTTTCCCTATTTTTACGCCTGTATTAGGAATCACAATATGTGTACTATATATATATATATATATATATATATATATATATATATATATATATATAGCTGCCAATGTAGTAGAAAACTCTGAGTTCAACATTGAATAGCCATAGTGAGTTCATCACCATATATACATTGAGTGAAAGAAACACACTAAATATCTTACAGAGAAGATCAGAAATTGTAGAATGCTTACCTACATAAATAAAACATAACTTGGAAATAAGAAAAATACCACCAGTACAGAAAGAACAAAACAGGATATCTATCTACAAAGGTGCAAGGACAAATTAGAAGCACAAATTTATTTATGTTAAAAGTTCTCCTACAAATAGTCCTGTTTCTAAGGAGTAACAGAATGCAGAAAAGTAAAATAGAAAGAAAATCAGCTCTCTCGTTTGTGTTTCAAGATCATTCTTGACAGTTATTATTTGTTTAGAGGCACTTCATCAATCAAAAAAAACAGTATCCGTAGTGATTAATCAACCCCATTAATGGTCTTATTTCGAAATGAAAGACAGAGAGGTAAATGAGAGAAGGATGCAATGTGACACACAATATTAAGCACTGTAAAATAGGTTGGACTTTAAGGTCATGTCAACTCTAAATAAAGAAACATATCGGCCTATATTCCCCATTACTGATAAACACACTGTCCCTCAGTTCTTACCAACCTCTGGTGTGTGAAGCCAAATTTATAGTCAAATTGGTTAAATTGCAAGCAGTTTAAGGAAATTTTGATACCTCAATTGAATCAGGGTGTAATTGGCAATCATGAGCTTTCACAAGACCCGCAATCAATTGAACAGCCTCCACAGTAGCTTCCCCACCATGTTTTCCCTCATTGGTAAAAAGTGACTTAACAGTGGCACAACAGTGTTTCCTATCCCAACAGGTAAAGTAGGCATGATATGAGGGGAAAAATCAAGATTGTGCCCAGCTATTATTCATCAAATGGAAAGCAGAAAACAAAAGGTGGCAAAAAGTACGAAAAGGAAAAAAATAATCACTAGCAATATGACCTCACCATATGGGCTAACGACAAAAGGCAACCGTAGGCAGTAGGAGTAGCAACTAAGTCAAAGGTCAAGGTGGTAAATAAGGAAGCAACAAGCACTACACACTTAATAAGCTACACTTAATAAGCTATACACTTCCAATGAAATATGTGGCTGAGGGTGAAGTGTGAACTAGCTATCACTATGATTACCAGAGGCTGAGAGGAGACATGATGCTAAAGTTATAAATGAATATTGCTGAACCCGACAAAGTTTCAAAATTGTACAGAGCCAGAAGAACCAGCCACTCACACCCCATGCCTACTTTATTGATATTTTGAATCCCAAACCTACAATTCATAAGCCATTTAATTAAAGACTCTGGCTTGCACTCCAGCATAAGATCTCTCACTCTTGTTCTTTATCCTTTATAGTACAAGTGCACAACAGCACCGATAAATTCCGATAGTATAATTAGTTATAACAGTGCGCCCCACTTAAGATTTCAACTCACAGAAATAGTCTATATGATGATGTCAATTGATTGATAGTGAGTTGATGTGTATGAAGTTGAAATATCACCTTATACGGTTTCAATATACTCCCTCTCCTCCATTCCAAATTATAAGATCAATATTGATTTTTCAAAAGTCAATTTCAAATATTTTCAAACTCAAAATTGACATGAATTCATTTAGTTTGTCATTACAATTATGAATATCATAAACTATCTAAAAAGTAATACAAGTTAAAAAAATTATTATTTTCAAGCTTTAAATGAATCATGCCAATTTAACATTTAAAAATGTCTCAAATTGACTTTTAAAAAGTCAATATTGATCTAATAATTTGAAACAAAGGGAGTAATAACTTATCTTCATGTTTTTTTCCCTATCTTATCCATTAATATATAATGGTATTATAATGTCTTAGCTCAATCCCACATTGAACTACTGAGTACAGACACTTTCTCATTATCATATTTCTTTTTAATTTCCTTTTTTGGGTCTGGGCGCAACAAAGATTCAGGTCAAAACATTGATTAACAGTGACTGGTTTTTAGAGCAGGTGCTGGAGTATGGTGGCTGTGATGAGAATAATTTTGGAGGTGCATATGGCAACGCTTGTGGGAGCAAGGGGATCTTCCTATTTATTTGAACTGAAGGGTGAAATCTTATTCTAGACAGCATGAGTTCAAAAGTATTGTTTCTCCTCTAACTTGCAAGGATACACAATAGGGAAGAATATAATTCATGTGACCTAGGAAGCATGGACACTTCCTGGACGGCCACAAATCCGTGACCGCACGGATTCGCTCGGACACGCACCTGTGAACTTTTTTTTTCTTTTGTTTAAAGCCTGGACACGTTCGGACACGTCGGGACTCACCAAGGACACGTCGGGACATGCCAAGGGTCAAAATAAATAATTGCAGTACTTAAGTTTACAATCTAGTGGCTGCATATTTGAGTGGCTACAGGCTGCAAATTTGAGTCATTGAGTGGCTGCCCAAATTCTTAGCTCTCAAGTTTATTCCATATATGGCTGCATATTTGAGTCATTGAGTGGCTGCCCAAAATCATAAGTTTATTCCATGTATTTTTTACTGCGGGCTGCCTAATAAATTTGTATATGGTGTAGGCAGCATATTTGACTGGCTAGCAGGCTGCATATTCATCTTATTATAGTTTTGATTAACATTAAATATTATTACAAATTTACAATTGTTAACGTTAATTTTATTCCATATATGTGATTAAATAAATTTATATTATTAAGAAGATATATATATAATTGAACGCGTTCCTGATGTATCGTATCCTGGTTTTTTGGAAAATGTCGTATCCTATGTCGTGTGCTGTGCCTATGTCCCGTGTCCGTGTCCCGTGTCCGAGTCGGTGCTTTATAGGACGTGACACTCACAAATCATGAAAGGAGAAAAATAAGGAACATGTGATAGCTTGACAAGTCAGGATGAAAGGAAACATGGATGATAACAAAAGAGGAAATACAAAGAATTAGGGACATAATAGATAACCTTACGACATCATCAGCGGAGCTTATGTTCTTGATAACAACAGCTAACAACCTTTCACGGAAGTTAAAGTGTGGCACTGCCTCTAGCAAAGTACAAATGCAGCGAATAGCCACACGCTGCAATGCAGCTTTCTCTTCTAAAGAAATCAACTTCTGCAGGTATGCCTGTAAATGCAAATAGATAAAAAGCTCAACTAGTCAGCAAGATGGCATCAGATATAATATGTAACATCGACAGATACTTCAAGTAGTAAATATGTGTTATATATATTACTTCCAACAACATGAAGAAGGTATCAAAAAGAAACATTTAATCTTTGTAACATACTCCTAAATGTTGGCAGCCACCAATCTTCAATTTCTTGTAACAATTTCCAAGCCATTCAGCAAACTTTTGCAAATGCATACACTTTCTTACAACCACCTATGGAAACTAGACAAAACCTGGTTCCCGACTCATATAGGCATTGTAGAGTAAAAATCCCAATTGAGATAAGGAAGATGTCAACAAAGGGTGAAAAATGGCCATCCTTCAGCTTCAACATTTAATTATTTTTCCTATTACTTAGGATTGGACAATTTAACATAAAGAGGTCTTAAAAATTATGCAAAGTGAATTAACCTTGAATAGGGTTATTCTAGTCATTTCTTGTAGTTAGATAGTTATATAATGAATTGGTTAAAGATATTTTCATTACCAACATGATGGCGAGATCAGTATGAAGCATGTAGTCAGAAATTACTATATTAAAGCCAAAGCTTCTATGGAAAGTGTCCACCCCTCCCTACCCCCCAACACATACAGAAAAATAAGTAAACCAATACATATACATATATAGTACACATGCCGAGATGTACAAACTAAATACATGTCACTAAATTCTGTAGCTAAAAGTCTTTCACTATGCAATATTATAAAATACTCCAAAATATCCAACACTAGTCCATAAGAAGTTGTAGATATGAAAATATCATTAAGCCCATTCTTTTCTCACATTTCTAATATAAGGTCAACATAATAGTCCAAATCTCAAAACTTAAAAAAATCAAACCGTACAAGTAACATTGTAGAGAACTTGTACAACATTTTATTATTTCAAATGTATGAACTATCAAAACATAGACGACTCCTATTCTAGTCAAACAATACAGAAAGCTGACATAATAAGCATGAAAGCCTTGCCTAAGCCTTCGCACACTTGCAAATTATAATGGTTGAAAGAGTACTTTCATATTGTAATGATGAATAAGAGAAGCCAATGTTTTTTTGAAGCAGGGAATTTTTCCGAACAAATAAAATTGCAGAACAACATTGAAGGCTGCAAAAGCGTAAGTTGGCTAAAGAAACAGCCAAGTTGCCAAAATATGTGACTCAGTTTGGTTTCCTTAAGCACCGCTCTGTTAATGGGTTACGAATTGTAATTCCAACATTATAAATGTCAAGGATGTGTATAGGCACAATTTCAGCGTAAGGAGGATAAATTACAATGTGTCAAAAAAAATAAAGCAGAAATAAAGGTGTAATGGATAAATCAAATCCAAAATAATGGCATACGGAGAATCAATTGTCTTTCTCTTTCTCATTCCCAACTCTTTCTCTTTCTCTTTTTCTTTCCACTCGTATATACTGCCTATGGATTGTCTTCTTTTTTTTAAGCACTGCCGTACAGTCGATGATTGTATATATGTGACTAATTTATCAAAAAATAATACTTCTTCTGTTCCATTTGCAAATACGTAGAATAATAGTGTTGGGATTTATTTTGTGCCACAGAGGGATTAATAATAGTAATATCAAAATTGTTACTCCTTTTGTGGAACAAAGGGAGTAACAATAATAATAATAATAGTAATAATAATGATAATGATGCTAATAATATAATAATAAATAATAAATAAAATAAATTGGGACTCTTTTTGTGGATTTGATGGGAGTAGTAGTAGTAATAATAATAATAATAATATTGAAAATGAGACTCTTTTTTGTGGACAAAAGAGTTCATAATAATAATAAATAAATAAATAAAATATTTGTAACTTCACATATTAACTTATCCCAAAAAAAAAAAGATAAAACAATAGTAATAATAATAAATATGTATATGTATATGTACATACTAACTTATCAAAAAATAATGTATACAAAATATATTTCATGCACAATGATTTATAACTATTTAATTTCTTATATTATATTTATATACTTTTAAAGTACCTTACGAACTTATTATTCCATTATTATGCAATATAGCATTAGATAAATCTGCAAGACTTATATGTATTCTCATTTGGACAATGCAATGCGTACTAGATGGTTTTTTTTGGCTTATCTAATTGATCCATCTTGTTCTTCTTATTAACTAGAATTTTTTCATAATTTTAAAAATAAATAAATAGATAAATAAAAATGAAGCTCCTAATTAGTGTAACGGTGTGTGTCGCCCAAAACCGAAACTAGTGAAAAAATCGCATTCCGTAACCTCAGCCGCTACTGTGACTTTGAACCTCGAGCATAACACCTATAGTGATATGTACAGTATCCCATATAAGTAATTGTACTGCCACTTAGAAACTTCAGAAACAACTCTACCCAGATTGACAATTTGTAAGAGAAATGAAAAATAACAAGGAGACCTAAACTTCATATCTCTACCATAGCTTCATATATGTATTAGGAATTCAACTAATTTGGTTCACCAACCAACCAAGATCGGCCTTCACTTTTTCAATTTGAAGTTCCTTACAATCGAAAAGCAATCATTGGAGAAGTGAAAAACGAGGACCAAACCTAAACCCATCGTACTATTTGGTTATAGCATCTTTAGCATTAAAATAAGATATTAGAGTCCATCTACCATAGTGTATATCTTTTAGTAAAATTTCTACCCGATGAACTAACTTAACAATGTCAAACAAGCTACGACACAAAGAAGCACAATTTCAAATAAGGAAAGAGAAAACACATCCAAAATGAGGTTCACAAGTAGGAATTAGTGAAAAGCAAAGGAGAAGGAAAAAAATTATGTAAAAAGCAGTATACAAGATGAAAATTAGAAAGTTGTTTCAAAAAAGAAGATTATATCATGGCTAGGTTCCTAAAACAAGATAGATACCAACATTCAATCCTCCTTCACATAATAAACGAAAATTTTATATCGCACCTTGTATACTGACAAGAGGGTAGACTCGTAAAAGCGCATTTTCTTAATAGCCTTTGAAACAATCATTGCTTGCTCCTTTTCAGTAGGTAGCCTTATACGATATCTGTTGCAAAAATTGGAAAGAAGAAAAAAAGGGTCAATACTTGGACCGAGTGAAAATAAAGACAGAATATTCATTACGACATAGCACCAGAAAAGCACAATGGAATCAACGAAACATCCCTACCCAGGAATAATGTCTTTAAAAACCGCCAACAAAGATTTCAAACCAAGTGTTACTATAGCACGATTTTCATCTTTAGAAATTTTTAGCATCTCTTTGAGAGACTTGATATTGGCTTCTGGATCCATAAGCAGTGCGGTTCCAAGCTCCGCAAGTCTAAACTTCTTACTTTCATTTGCTTCTTCAGCTGTAAGATCCTTTTCCACCTCAGCCTACACAAAGAGTACAACTTTTACAAGGGATACACAGTTTACAAGTAAAATAAGTTCTGGGAGTCTGTTTTAGAACTGAAGGAATACACCAGTTTACAAGTAAAAAGTCCACAAGAGTGGTCAGTTGATAGGAATAACGATTCACAGTTCAAGAACAATGAAGAATAATGTTTATTTATTGTTTAGGGATTTTTACTATGTAGTTAGATATTTTATTAAATAGTTAGGGATTTTATTAAATAGTTAGGGATTTAGGATATTTTATTCTAATGAATGTGAAATTTTAATATTTAGTAGTATTTTAGTTGTTAGTACTTCTCTTGTTCCCTAAGCAAAATTAGGGTTATGTTCCTATTTGGTCCAGTTCCCTGATATTGATCCACTAGTAGAATGCTTGAGTTGTGCGGTAGTTGCTCGTCCTACGACCTACTTGGAGCTTCCTTTAGGAGCTGGGTGTAAGGCAACTCAGTGACCATACCTGTGGTGGAAGGTTTGAGACGAGACTAATAGGGTGGAGGGGGATTTAACTTTCAAAGGGGGGATTTAATTTGGTGTGGAGACCTGTGGCAGAATGTTGGAGTAGTGTATCATATCTTTGGCTGTTGAGGGTCTGGGGACTAGATATCTCTGTAAGTTCAATCAAGTGCTGAGAGAGCGAGAATCTGTTTTTGCATACAGACACAACTGAATTTAATATGAGAAAAATATTTTCACATAATACTAAACAGAACAGCTTTCTTAGAGAATTCTTCATCCTCAATGATAGGCCAAGAGAACTAAATCTAAAAAAATATATACAGGATTTAGGAAGTGGACAAAGATTAAGAGAGTTGTGGGGATCTACCGGCCTATCTACAAAAATAAATACAGGATTTAGCAAGTACACAAAGATTAAGAGAGTTGTGGGGATCTACTGGCCTTGCTTTGCAAACAGACATGCAATAATATTATATTTTGACATCATAAGCTTCTGTGCAAGGCAGGAAAAAAATGATTGTGGAGGTATCAAAATTGGAAAAGCATAACACATTGTGATCGGCTTTTGAAATGCACATAATATTGCAATGTAATGCCTTATTCTTTAAGCATCATGTGACTGCATCACAGCATGTGGTCATTGATTAAAGCACCGCCATGTATCCAACTGCATTTCAATTTCTAAAAGTATCCCATGAATTTAACAAGTTCATATTCTCCATTACAGGTGACTGGAGGAGGTGGTCCTTCACAAGTTGAGGACCGAGTATTTTCCTAAAAACGGTGTGAATAATTAGAATTAATGTGTACCGTCCACATTACCAACATTTTCACACATAGCCGCATAGGTAGGATCATCACTACGTAATGGCCTTCTATAATTTCCCATGACCTACCATTCGTCCACTGCATGCATCTCTTTCCAATAAATTGAAACAGAAGCATTAGCAAATCAAATAAAACAAGCTGCATAGGAATATATACCAGCACTTCAGCTTGAGCAGTTTGGTGCACTTCCTCAATTTCAGCCACCTCCTTCCCTTGTTTCTTTGCTTCTTTCCTTAATTTTTTAAACTTTGCACGCTTTTCCGCTTTGGTTAACCTCACGACATTTTCATCTGCAACATCATGTCCATTGTTGCTAGTGTCTTCACCTTCATTTGGCACACTCTCCGAAGCTTTTGATGCCTTCGGTACTACACCAATATATAGAGGAGTTAAAAACATGTATATCTTAACCATATACAATTAGAATATCTCAATTGGCTTGCCACCAGAAAAGAACTTGAATTACAATTATTTATCTTATTTCCCTCATTTATTGATGACTATATATGATCTGTCCAACTACAACAGAGCTTCCATATCATATGGAAAGGAAAATTGACAATATTCTATTAAAAAAATTTATTACAAGGTTGTGAGGTTGGGTTCATTACCTGTCCTGAAGACAATTTTTCCATCCAAGGTCTTCACAGGAAGAGCATCCACAGGATCAACTTCAAGCACATTCTCCTCTTTTTCTTTACCTAATGACTTCTTTCTCAATCGTCTTTCATATAAAGACTCCAGCGCATCTTCTTTCACATCAGCAACACGGTTGACATGCCTTTCAAAGTAAAATAAAGTTAACACTTGCACAAAGAGGGAATTTCTATTTTAAATTTCTATTTTAATTATTAAGAAGTAAATTCTTAATGGCGTTAAGTTTCTAAACACACTGACTAAAAATAAGAAACTATGCACTAGTCCCACCCAAAATGAGAGTCCACTTTAAGAGTCAAAGTTTTTCTATTATGTCTTTTTAACACAATCAAGGGACAATATCAAAAGATATCTAAAACATAATCATGAAAGTGTACATTTATACTGAAATTGGACTCTCGCCGCGTAAAATTGCAAGAAAAAAAATCTACTATTAATTTAAAACAAAGGGAAGAAATCTATATTTCCAACATCTTCCCACTTGACCTATATACATATTTTGGCACAAAATTGCAACATCCACAATTAAATTTTTCACTACTACAATGTCAATGAATGAACTAACAGAATGCAGTACTCATATGTCCCAAAACACTTGGGAATTCTTTTTGGGAGCAGTGAAACTAAAATCATAAATTCTAGCATGATCTTATTAGCATTTTTCTAACAGTATAATCGTGGAATTGTAAGTGTTGAGAAATTTTAATCCTATATCATGCACCAAAGAATTAGCAACAACCCAGTTCTTAGAATCATAATAAAATATATTCTGCACTGATGTGAAAATAAGTAGTGCTACAATAAAATTCAAGAATTTAGAACAAAGGGAAATCAATATTTCCAACATCTTCCCACTTGACCTATATATATAAATTTTAACATATTTGGGAATTATATCATTCTTTTTAGAGCAGTTACACTAAAATTACGAATTTCGAGCATGATACATTAGCATTTTAAGTATTAAGAAATTTTAATCCTATATCATGCACCAAAGATTTAGCAACAACCCAGTTCTTAGAATTATAATAGAGCACATATTCAATAAAATTGAATTCATAGAGTGTATGTAGAGAAACCTAGTAATGGATTGGGTGTCCAAAGTGGAGACAAATCCAGCATAATCACGATTCTCATTAACGAACTCCAAATCCTCATCTGATACTTCAACTTCATCCTCAGGAACATCTGGCGGCAGTTCAGGCGGCAATACTATCTTCTGCTTTTTCTTCCCCATATATATTTTTATATGTATCAATTTAATCGAGGAAGAAACAAACAGTTGCAAATTCAAGCTAGTAGTTATATAAATAGGAAGAAATATGAAAAAATATATAGACCGTATAGGAAGAATAAATATGGCTGTTGCAGAAAGAGGAGGGAACGAACCCTAAACTGAGTTGCTGAATGAGTAGAATGATAAGTTCACCTGCTTTTCAGCTTATTACAGTCACCAACCAGTAAACGGACTTGGGGCGGTGGGCCAGAAATAAATCGGGCTAAAAAATAGGTATTATATTTTATTTTTAAATTTCAATACATTTCAAAGTCTAAATAATTTTAAAAAACAGATAAATAAAAGGTTAATATAAAAAAAATTAACATAAGGTTTACGGTCGAATAAATAAGATTAATATTATGATTAACGCTAGGTGTCTCAAATTTAAGGCATGTTCGGGAGTTCCTTATAAGTTGTTCAAACTAATTTATAAGGAATTTTTTATTGTTTTAGTGTTCGGAAATGACTTAATTTTTGATTTATAAGTCAAAAAAAATAAGTAATAAATTGTAACTTATAAAAAAATGACTTATAAGTTATTCTAAATAAGTTATTTTAACCAAAAGTAATGACTATTTTACCCCTCTTATGTCTTGTAAATTACATGTCTACCCCTGCTAACCTAAAAAGCCTTCTCCTTCTCTTTCTCTTTACGTAAACATTTTCATAGCGGCGAAGCTCGATCATCTCTGATCTGCTCATCCAGGTTATTCATTTCAATGTTTTACTAGTTTAACGATCATTGAATTAGTTTAATCGCTGAAATTTGTGATATATACAAATAATGTTTGTGCAATCTTAATAGATGAGTTGTGTTCGAGTTTGTGGTCTACTAGTTTTCATAAATGATTACTTATATGAACGAATTCTCTTATGGATTAGTATTTTTGTTATAAAAGTTATTTATGCATGGATGATTATCTAGTTTTGTGATTTGGGAAAAATATAATGTTACTAATGAACTCATTTTAGGATGAAGGGAGGAATAGTTTTGTTATTATCTGTGTTTTGTATCTTAAAAATGTTGTTAATTAGTTTTGTTGTTTACTTGTTTTATCCTCTGAAGCTTTTGCTTAATTTTGTGTTTGGGATGTAAGGCGTAACAACTAGCTGGAGATCTTTAATATTTAATGCTTGCTGATTGTTTTCAGATGTTAGAGTATTGTTTTGTAATTTATCTTTTGTTATATTTATAATTATTTGCAGAGTATTTACAAATATAGTTTGATTATGGTTTGGGTCTGTATACTCATTCCTCTCATTGAATAAAATAATACTGCAATATAACTTTCTACTCATTTAAATGAAATTACTATTTAAAAAATAGGATGCATTATACTTCAAGGCTTAATTGATCAACACATGTATTGTCATTCTCAATGTAAGTTTCTCTGAAAATTGAGCACATTTAAGTTGCTATTGGATTATTTGGTTTCCCTGTGCTATAGACAAGACTGTG
This sequence comes from Aralia elata, assembly GCA_034770075.1. Classification (NCBI taxonomy): domain Eukaryota; kingdom Viridiplantae; phylum Streptophyta; class Magnoliopsida; order Apiales; family Araliaceae; genus Aralia; species Aralia elata. The sequence goes on from CM068377.1 coordinate 83,024,918, forward strand.
TTTATTAAGTTCAGTTCTTGAAAGAGTTTTTGTAAGAAAATGGTTTCGTAAATGCAAACTCTGTTTTGTTTTGTGGGTTTCATGTTAGTTCTACTTTCTTTTTTCCCCTCTTTTGGGGAATTTCTAAGAGTGGATAAAAAGTAGAAATTGTAAATGAAACTACTCCTTTTGAATTGATTTTGAGTCATTTCAAATGGTTGGTAATGCTTGTGAAGTGGAGGTCCTGTTTGAACCAAGTTTACTTCATTTTAAAGTTAGTCACGTTGTTCCTCTCTAAATTAGTTGGTTTTGGTGGTTTCTAGTTAAGGAGGACTTGAATCCACCAGAAAATTTGTAGGTTTCATTTAGAGCACTTTAATTTTCAAGTGTTCAACTACTTGTGTTTTGGTTCCACTATTCCCTTTGTCAATTTATTACATATAGAGTTCTACATGTTGTAATTTATTTATCTGCTAAAAAGCCTAAAATTCAATACACATATTCTGCATTTACTTTGCTATCTTTACACGTCACTTGGACAAAATAAGAATTCTTGCAGCAGCCTCAATCCTTACTGAAGTTGTAAATGAATCGAGTCGAGTAAGTTTCATAATTTATAAGCTGACTTTGTTTTGCTTTGAAAGTAGATAGTGTTTGGTCCTTGCTAATGTACTGCATTGTTAATTTGATATATGCAGGAACAACTGAGATAGGGCATGGTTCTTTTGCAACTGCATTTTTTTTTTGAAGTTGCACATGTGTTAGTATGTCATAGTTATGTGAAACTTCTTCATGTCAGCTTTTATATTTTCCAACCAAAAGTTAGTGAGGCATTTAGATTTATTTAGACTAAACATACATCCTGCTGCCAAACCATGTAATAAAATTGTTAATTTTGTCTTCTTATGCATCATGTTTAGTTCAACAAGTCAGAGCCACATTTGAAAAAACATCTCCTGGAAACCTAGGATTGTTTTTAAATATATATTTAAATATAGTATTTGGTATTAACTTGTTTACAGTTTATTTTGGATACAGGTGCATCAGAACTTTGTGCTTTTCTTGATTCAAGGACAATTTAATCAAGTCACTTGTGGACATGAAGAATTCTAAGATGCCCCCACCTAGTTTTCATCAAGTTATCGTTTGAATATTTTATTTATTGTTGTAATGAGATGTTTTATTAAGATTATATTTCCTGAAGAGATTGTAATATGTATACTATAAATGTAATTCCAAAGGCTTCTGATTGCCTTTGCCACTCTTCATGTGTTTTATTTTATGTTTAAGAATATTAGGTTTTTTTTTGTCATGATTTGTGAATGAATGAGCATTTTGGTATTTTATGTAGATACTAAGATGTAATCTTGATTATTTTGCAATTAATTGGTTGTCTTTTCAAGCAGCTAATGGGCTGAAATATTTTGATGTTGTTAAATCCACCTGATTGGGTCTGTGAATTTTCATTGGTTACTTGTCGCAACGTGTTATTCTTGGCATTCCTATTAATGGTAGATGTCAATTTCTCATTTTTGTCCCATCAGCAAGCTAAACTAAGATTATTGGTTTCCACCCAAATAATAAGTTGTTTAAATAATAAGTTGTTTAATTAATAAATTATTGACCAATAAGCTGGTTAAATAATAAGTTGTTTACCAGTAATAAAGACTAATAAGTTGTTTAAATAAGTTGTTTATCAATAATAAGCTGTTTATTATTAATAAGCTGTTTACCAATAATAAACTGTTCAAGTAATAAGTTGTTTATCAATAAGCTGTTTAAATAATAAGTTGTTTACCAATAAGTTGTTTACCAATAATAAGCTATTTACCAATAAACTGTTACAATAAGTTGTTTACCAATAATAAGTTGTTTGCCAATAATAAGTTGTTTACCAATAATAAGTTGTTTACCAATAAACTGTTTAAATAATATGTTGTTTACTATTAATTAGGATGTTTACCAATAATAAGCTATTTAAATCATAAGTTATTTACCAATAAGTTATTTAAATAATAAGTTATTTACCATAAGTTGTTTACCAATAAGCTGTTTAAATAATAAGTTATTTATCAATAATAAGTTGTTTACTAATAAGTTGTTTATCAATAAGTTATTTAAATAATAATCTGTTTACCAATGATAAGTTATGTTACCAATAAGTTGTTTACCAACAATAAGCTGTTTACCAACAATAAGCTAGTTAAATAATAAATTGTTAACCAATAAGTTGTTCACTAATAAGCTGTTTACCAATAAGTTATTTAAATAATAAGTTGTTTGTTAATAATAAGCTGTTTAAATGATATTGAATCAATGTATCTTTTTATAATGTCCTTTTTAGTAATATTTACAATTTAGTTTAACTTATAAGTCATTATCAGCCGAACACCTTCATCACTTGTTTTAACTTAATTTCTGACTTATAAGTCATTATCAGTCGAACGCTTTTACTTATAAGTCACAACTTAAAACAACTTATAAATCAACTTATATTTTAACTTATAAGTCATTTTAAAATAAGTCATTCCCGAACAGGCCCTTAGTCTCTCAAATTATTTTAAACTAGTCTCTTGAACACACACTTCGTGTATGTTAATTATTTTTAATTATTAATAATTATAAGTAGTAAAATAAAAAGGAAGTAATGGAAAAAACTTGGGATAGAAGAGAGAAAGATAAAAAAAAATAGATAAGTGAATAAATAGGAGTAGAAATTGGGAGTACTTGAGAGAAAAATAAGAGAATTTTAAATTACGTTAATAACCATGAATTATAATTTTTTTAGTTAAAAAGGGAGGATATAATTCAGATTATAGAGTGAGTAGATTAAGAGACCAGAGACTATGTTCTCCTTTTATAATATTTATATAGATATACATGTTATCATTGTATTAGTATGTAATGAAATTCGTAGAATCAACCATGATATTGAACAAATATAATGATAACATGTGTATTTAAAGACGCATTTAAAAAAATTCAAGACCCTTAATATATAAAGTTTTTATTTTATGTTTATATTTTTTTAATTTACATTAATACTTTTAGTACTAAAGATTTTTTTTCATATATTTTTCGGCCTCTTCCCACTCAATTTTCTGGCTATGCCTCAAGTTACACATGTTGTGACGCCCCCAAAATAGGTCCATACAACCCATTTTGAGTCATCAATAACATTCCACAAAATACAAATATAAATATTAATTTTTCCATTTACAACAAATAAGTGTTGTGCAAAATACGACAACACAATACAAATACATCTTAAATTCTCAATACACTTATTGTCACACTAATAGTAAGGTATTGAGACACTTCTATTATCTCGGACCATCACTCCATTCCCCGGCTAGTCCCCGCTACACTCTCTTTTCCTGAGGAGAACAATGGAACAAAAAGGAAAAGGGTGAGCACAAATAGCTCAGTAAGAAATATCATGACTAAGATAATGAAGAATAAAAATTATCTTTAGTCTTCAACAGAATTAAATCAGAGATTTAAAGATATTTTAATTGTTCAACAACAACAATTGCAGCGGAACAAACAATCCATTAGAAGAGTCAAGTAGATTATAATATCTACCATCTTCTATAAATTAAAGGATCACCACAAATATTTTATCCCTATAACACCAATCAACAATTCCTGTTTATGAACATCCAACTTAACAGTTTATAATCAACAGCATCTCTTTGCACTACGTGCCAAAGATATTTATTTGTAACATCACCGGTCATGATCATGTCAAACGCCAGTTCATCTTTGCACTACGGGCAAAAGAGAACTTTCACCATACGCCTTTATTTGTAACACCAAAAGTCATGATTATACCAATACACAGTTTGGTCAAAATCATGTCACGCCTGTTCATCTTTGCACTACGGGCCAAAGAGAACTATCACCACAATTTAAGTATGAGGATGAGGATGATGACAATGATACAGTGAGATTAAGGATAAGAAAAGCTTAATAATTTAATCAGTATCAAAGATTGACCAAATTGTCAACACGATGACCAAATTGTGGAGTCAAATTCAAGAATGATATTCAAGAAATTATTTTATGCTTCAACTATAACGTATAAAATGAAATAGAAAGATTCAAGTGAAAAGATATTAGATGAAGCACAAACTATTAAGAATATTCTACAAATGTTCAGGGATTTTCTCCATTTAAAAATAAGGTTTTGGAAACAAACAAAGATTTCTTATCATAAATGGAGAAATGTGAAAGAAAAAGATATCCCTTAAAGAGTACAAAAGAAATGATACGTTATACGAGTATAACAGAATATATGAAACTGCAAATGGATTTTCACCCGTCATGCGATAATTCGCGTAGACAGATTATTTCCACAACAGATTAATAAGTAAGGAATACAAAGGGTTATTCACCAGGCATGCGTCAATCCGCACGGACAGGTTATACCCACAGATTAGTAAGAAATGAATACAAAGGGTTATTCACCAGGTACGACACTCGTACATACAGGTTATCCCCACAGAATAATAAGTAATAATACAAAAAGATATTCACCAGGTACGACACTCGTACATACAGGTTATTCCCATAGAATAATAAGGAATAAATATAAAAGGATATTCATCAGACATGCGTCATACCGCACAGATAGGTTATCCCCACAAATTAATACAGAATGAATAACAACCTTTATGAGTATAATATCACTTACGAACATGAAAGCAAATGATATTATATATGAGTATGAAAGAAATGATATTCCCTACCTTAGTTAACAAGTGACTGGATGTTACTTTCTATGAAGTTTACCAACTTCGGATAATACTAGTATTCTCACAAATACTCACAATAGCCTAGCACACTAAGAGAACTCAAGAAATTTAGAGAGAGAGAGAAAGTATAAGCAATGAAGGTGTGAAAATTTCTTAAGCAAACCCTCCCTATTTATAGGAAAATCAAGGTGAGGGCATTATAGTCTTTTCCCTAAATTTTCTTGGTTTATTACTCTTATACCCTTGGCATATTCTTTTAATATACTTTATGCCATAGTATATTCTCAGAATATGCTTCCACTTAGGTTTTTAACCCTAAGGTAAAATAAAAACTGAATTAACTATTTACTGATGGTAATTACTATTGAATGCCATGTGGGTCCCACGGAAAAATAAAATCTGAAGAAATTATTCTACGAAAATAATTTGTGGGTCCCACCGATCAAATAGTTATAGGTCCCACGGAATAAAGTGTGGGTCCCACAGAAATATAAGTTAACTTACAACAAACGCTTCACGTATTTTTAATCAACACTATTTTAGACTTTCAACAATTATTCACCGTTAATATTATAGACTTATAATATTGACAACCAGATCATTCCCAAGAAAAAGGGGGCCTTCCGTATAAACGGCGCGCAATTAAATAACCTTTTTCCTTGACAGAATTTCTAGACATTGTCAATAATGCTAAAATATCATATCAAATAATATAAGTTACAGTGTCATGACAAATAATAAAAAGTATTATGCAGATGCTACTGTAACAATTATTGAATCAAAATACTGTGCAATAGCTGCTTTATCAATTATTGAAGCAATAATATAAAATACTGTGCAACACCGTGTGCTTGTGAAATACCGCGTACTACTGTGGACTAACGCGTTTTACTGTTCTTTTTATTACCGAGTATTTTAACAGTTGCAGGTGATAATACTGTTGACAAATACTGTCGTTTTCAGTATCCGACAATGGGGCCCACTATCATTGACAATATTGCCATTTCGGCGCCGTCGTACGATACCGAATATAATATTCTCCGACAAAAAGAATAATCCCTGACAAAAAGAATATTCCCCGACATGTACTGTTTATCAGATAATTTGCATATAACACCCTTAACTATCATTTATAACAATTAAGCACTTTACTATTTAGAAGAATAATCATAAAGAAAATAATAAACTTTTATTTCATAAAGTCGGGATCTTACACATGTGGTATATAAAGAGTAAACAAGTGATACAAACCTTAGCTTATTTAACCCACACTTTTCAAGGTGGCTCAAAGGGGTTAAGGTTTGTATCATTGGTGACCTCTTTAACCCACCTTGAAAACCTAGTTGTCCAAAGAAAGAGGTTAAGGTATATATCTACCACACCATGTTACATTTGTAATCGATGTGGTACTATTATTTATGGTCTAGTTTGGAGTTCACATCAATACACTCACATTGCAAAGTCGACGACCTCGTCGACCCATCTACCCAGCTATGACGACTTCATCTTAGCGACACTAACCCAACACCATTTGTACCTATTAGTATTTTAATTTGGCCTATAAATAGCCATTTTCATAGTTCGCCCCATTTACGAGTCTCAACTTATAAGTATGAGTTCTCAATAAGAGAACCATTATTACCGATTTATAGTCTCAGGTATACTTTGAAAGGAATTATAGGAGAAAAAGAGAGAGAAATAGAAATATAGATTAGAGAAAAAGTTTTTAATTCATTCCATCCCCTTTAAAATCCACCTTGTCCTCAAAGGTGGAATTTAGCAATTGCTACATTGTTGCAAACTACTTGTTATACCGTTGATCAACATGTTGATGGAACCATAATAGCATATGCTTAAGAAAGGATGAGCTCCCCATGATCCCCTGTCTACTATTTGTTGCATGATAGGTAAAAATTTTAGTAGTCAGCTTCACAACTCTCGGTTCTTCTACAAGTGTTAGAGTCGAAGTACTTAATTTTGTTGCAAAATTCAGAAGCAATATTTTGATTATGTTAACAATTGCGTGTATAGCTCCTCCACAAAAATCATTAACTAGATGAATTTCATCGATAAGCATAAGTGCAATATTGACAAAGAAACTCATCACATATAAGATTGCTCCAACTATGCCTTTTATTGCCCTTTGGTAACTCTTTTAAGGCACCACACAATAGAGTCACCAATTTCAATAAACTCAGACTTGAGAAAAACTCCACCAACTAGAAACCTGTCAACATTAACAAACGTAAGTAGATCATCAAATTCAACCATGTCATCGCCCATTTTGAGGATACTCAGAGAGAACACCATGTATACATAATCATGTGTGTTGCCAAAAAGAGTTTGGTCCAATAATATTTATGATGTGTATCTTGGTGGCATGTCATATTAGACAATATTTTCAATGTAATTTAATGTCAGACATAGAATTCAAGACACTGCAATATTAACAGATGTAGCCCATGTGGCTGACTCATTAGCATAAATCTTGCAAATTAACCTTTTCATCTCTGTTCAAAACTGAATTCCAAGTATGACGTGCATCCACTGAAATTACACCATGATTCCTTTCAGCACATACATCAAATTCAATAAATGAGCATATAGAGCAGAATATGCAACCCATTTTATGAACTTAACCAATTCATTTTTACCTTCTATATACCGATAAAAGAATCACAGAAAGAAGAGCTCACTACGAAGAGAAAATTCCTCAACAACATATCTCTACATTATCAACATTTTGTCATTATATTTCTTTTGCAACTGAAAGTTCACAGGCTCCTTAAAAAATTTTGATTGTGGTTTATCATTGAACGCTCGCTTTTCTACTTTAAAAAATTTTGGTTTGAACTTTTCTTTGATAACTTGAGCAAACTGTAGCATGACTAATTCCTCTGGACTACCTAAATTTAGACCCACTTAGTCATCTTCCATTACTGCCACCACTTTATTTAATATGTTTGATACATACTAAAAGCCTATTATTTTATTTTTGTAACGATCGAGAAGATCGTGTAACCTTGTAATTAGGTTTCTGAATATTTATCTAATAAAATGAAGTTTTATGGATAATTATTTCGTGTAAATGTGATGAATAAATAAATGTATGTATATTATATATTTATTTGCTAGTATGTGAGTAAAGGTCGAATTAGTGACCTACGTTATGTGTTATATGAGTGAACATAAGTGTTGTCATTTGAAATAAGAAATAAAATTTTCTGAGAAATAATGTTAAAATACTATTCATAAAACACGGAAAACGCTTTTCATTTTTACGACTTTTCGTATTACGTCATAACGTTTATATGAAGGTTAAAGATGTAATATCTAATTAAATGTACGAAAGGTTAAAATTAATATTTTGACTAATCGGATGAGTTAGGAAGGCTAACTAGAAACAAACTAAGTTTGGTCTAACCAAGGCTTGGTTAAGCCAAGGGTTGAGCCAAGGAGACAAGTGTTGGGCTAAGGGTAAGCCAAGGGTTGAGCCAAGGGCCATATGGGCAAGTGGGACAAACTTTTCATAAATGGAAAGTTATTTTTGCAAGGAACCATCAACATCCATCAAGCTACCCATCCCCCACCAAATTGTCATCATATTGTCTAGCATTTAACCCATGGTTAGCTTAATTAAATGGATGGTTAAGGTTAACTAGGGGTGGTTAGTAGAATTAAGATAGGTAAGGGGATTGACTAGTGAAGACCAAGCATGGGTGACCAAATTTGAAACCCTAGCAAAGTTATTTTATATATAGGATGCTATCATCCTTTCTAAACCTTTGCCTCATTTCACTTAAGTAAAAGAAAGAGAGCTTGGGAGAGTAAGAGAGAAAGAGATAGGCGGATTGGAGAAGAAAGGAGGAAGAGGAAAAGCTCGAAAGCTTAAGCCAAAAAGAAAGATAGAACCAAGAAAGGTAAAACCCTAGAACCACTTTAAAGCTTTATATGTTTATTTCTTATTGGTTGTGAGAGTTATGGTGTAAATGATGAGGATCATGGTGGATCTGAAGGTATAAAGTGGTATTGATGGTAGTTATATGAATAAACCATAGTAATATGCATGAAAGTGGAAGAAAACTAAAGTAAAAAGCATAAGAATGAAAAATAATAAAACTAGTTCATATATTATTTTTCGAGTAAGCATAACTTGATGTGTATAAGTTACTTTTGAGTTCCGGAAAGATGAGTTGATACTCTTAAGAGTTATGTAAACGACCCAATTGGAACGAAGTTAAAATCTATTGTAATGAATTTATGGCAAATTTTCTAGTAAAACATGTAAAAATTGAAAACCTAGGTCATGTGTGACTTTCGGGCCATTTTTGTGGCTAGTTAGCGCCTCCGAATTTTTTAAATTTTCTGGGGTTTTGTTAAAGTGTAGAATTAATGAGTCGTAGGCTCAAGAACAAACTTATTCCGACTTCGGATGAGCGAGTTATGAAGCGTCGAAGTAGGGGCATTAGAACGCGTAAAAGCTGAAAAATCTAGAAAAACTGATGGAGAGAGTGTTGGTCATGTGGGGCTGCAGCGCCACCAGCAAGGCTATTTAGGGCTGCTAGGTTGTGCGGCGTTGGGCGTTCGCGTAGGTAAGTCGGGCGTGCGACGTGCAAGCATCGTGACACCGTACCAAGTGTTTGTATCATTGTTTGATGTTTCGACTCTAATAAAAAGGAACATCGTATGATATGAAATAAAATTAATGAAAACCAATAATTGGCGTTATTATGTGACTAATTGGTGTGTCGTCGTTAATTAAAATATGTAGGGCATTTGAAGAGCGAATTAGCGTAAAGTTATAAAGAACGCTTCAGACAAGTTTTCTAACTTCATTCGACTTATGTTCTTAAAAATGTTTTATGACGTATTGATGTTCTGATTTACGCAATGCCTATATATTATGTGAATTTCAAACTTATGCAAATATTTTAATATTTGTACAAGTTGTTCAAGCTATACTAAATTGCAAAGTGATAAAGTTTTAAAGTTCTGTTATTTACGAACTGTTTAAGAAGTATGTCGATACCATTTGTTTCGGCTAGACAAATGTTGAGATAATATATCAAATTGTTAAGAATTATTTAAAGATTATTGCTATTAAGTAGAGCTATACAAACTAAATTGTTTTGGTATGGATTCCAATGATAAGTCTGAGATGAATAATCTTGACATTATGGATATTTTTAGTCGGTAATATCCGGCAAGACCAGGTGGGGTCAAAATAAAATAGACGTTAATGTCTGGTAAGACCAGGTGGGGTCATAAACGCATATAGTCATTTAGAATCTCTATGTTATGCATAATATAGGGTACCATAGGCTGATCCCTAAAGTACTTGCGGAGAATATTTTCAGTCTCCGTGTTTGTTAAATATTCTGTCGGTTTACAGCCGAAAAACTGTTAAACCTTTTGGTCATGCAAAGGAAAAGTTTAAGGTCTTTAAGACTGCTCAGCATGGGTGTTTAAGGAGTTTAAAGAAAAGGAAAATTTTTATTCCTATTTATTCGAGCTACTTCACAATTATTGTTCAATTGTTGAAAATGTCAGAGATAGTTTATTTTATTCATGATATTGTTGATTACCCAACTATTTATACTTGCTGATCAATCAAATGTTCACTCTTGCTTGAAATAAATATTTGCAGCTAAGCCAGAGCGGAACAAAGAATCCGATAAAGTCGAAGGAAAAGAAAAGTTAATGATTAGGAGATGTTATGTATTAATTATAATAATTAGTGCTGATGTAATAATATAAAGAATATTTTAGATAATATTATGTTTTGAAAGATGTAAAGGTCTTAGAACCTGGGATTAGAGTTGTGATGTAATGTAATAATATAGTAATTACATTTATATCTTTAAGATTATGTTAAATTGGTAGTACCGTGGAGCACCAGACCCAGGTTTGAAGGTACCCAAATTTCGGGGCTTCACAATTTTCCTTAGCATAAACTGTCAATGATTGCTTGTGGCTGGCCCTTAACATTCTTGCTAGTTAAAGAGGGCCATAACCTTTTTAAATGAATTAAAGGCTAAATATACTTCTGTTACACCAAATATCATCAAATTCATAATTCGGCCTCCAAAGTAATTGAGCTCACAAATTGCTGCATAAACTACCTAATTACATACAATATTGACCCCAAAATTATTTTTTGGCAGAAATTCGCCAGAATACTCCATTTTCAACAACTCATTTGATTTTCTATGGTTTGATCGTATTCAGATACGATTTGACTTCATTATATAGTAAAAATATTAACTTAAGGAATTATTTTTATAATAACTAATTTAGAGACTCAATAATGTTAAAAAAACTAAAAAAAAATCACCATTTAACTTCTTAGTTTGCAGAAACAAGAACATACAATCAAATTGATGTAAAAGCGGAAGAATGACATAATTCATATTTAAATTTTTTTGCAATCTCAGGAATCACCTTTATACGATATTATTAAACGAGGAAGGATAAAAGATAGACTTTATGAAGATGAATTAACTACTTAATCTTATCTTCAAGTCTCAATCATTTGATCCTTCGCACTTCTTCAAATCCACGGATTAAACATTAGCTACTCAGTGTGTGTAGTGCTCTAAAGTGATCTACCAAGAGATTATTGATTGAAGAAGTAAATTTAAGTTTTCACCATAACCTTGGGTGGCTAGCCTTAATTCTCTCTCTATCCTAACTTTTTAGGTTGTAGAGAATTATTACGTAGTATATAGACTACCAACATCAGTCACCAATCTATAATAAAGCCTCTCCTTATATAGACTAATCATCTCTCCTAAACTCTTTAGGACTTAAGGTTTTAATTTAATTCCTAAACCATTTAGGAACTAAATAATAATAAGAATAAGAATATTTCTTATTAATTTATAATTAGTATTTCTCTAAATACTTAATTATAAATATTAAGCTATTTAATTTATTATATCATGGACAAATTAAATACACATAATTTATTATCATTAAGTCAATTACTTCTAAAATAATATTTCTATTTTATGGTGTGACCCTTTAGGTTCAATATTATACCGATAATAGAATAAATATATTAAAACTATTCTAATATTATTTATAATGAATTAAACTCCTTTAATTCAAATATAAATAAATGTATTTATCCTACATTATGAGTGAAACCTCTCAGCATATCATGTGCAAGATCCCGAGTTTATGAAATAAAAGTTTATTATTTTCTTTATGATTATTTTTCTAAATAGTGAAGTGCTTAATTATTATAAATGATAGTTAAGAGTGTTATATGCAAATTATCTGATAAACAGTATGTCGGGGAATATTCTTTTTGTCGGAGAATATTATATTCGGTATCGTACGACGGCGCCGAAATGGCAATATTGTCAATGATAGTGGGCCCCATTGTCGGATACTGAAAACGACAGTATTTGTCAACAGTATTATCACCTGCAACTGTTAAAATACTCGGTAATAAAAAGAACAGTAAAACGCGTTAGTCCACAGTAGTACGCGGTATTTCACAAGCACACGGTGTTGCACAGTATTTTATATTATTGATTCAATAAGTGATAAAGCAGCTATTGCACAGTATTTTGATTCAATAATTGTTGCAGTAGCATCTGCATAATACTTTTTATTATTTGTCATGACACTGTAACTTATATTATTTGATATGATATTTAGCATTATTGACAATGTCTAGAGATTCTGTCAAGGAAAACAGTTATTTAATTGCGCACCGTTTATACGGAAGGACCCATTTTTTCTGGGAATGATCTGGTTGTCAATATTATAAGTCTATAATATTAACGGTGAATAATTGTTGAAAGTCTGAAATAGTGTTGATTAAAAATACGTGAAGTGTTTGTTGTAAGTTAACTTATATTTCTGTGGGACCCACACTTTATTCCGTGGGACCCATAACTATTTGATCGGTGGGACCCACAAATTATTTTCGTAGAATAATTTCTTCAGATTTTATTTTTCCGTGGGATCCACATGTCATTCAATAGTAATTACCGTCAGTAAATAGTTAATTCAGTTTTTGTTTTACCTTAGGGTTAAAAACCTAAGTGAAAGCATATTCTAAGAATATACTATGGCATAAAGTATTTTAAAAGAATATGCCAAGGGTATAAGAGTAATAAACCAAGAAAATTTAGGGAAAAGACTAAAATGTCCTCACCTTGATTTTCCTATAAATAGGGAGGGTTCGCTTAAAAAAATTTCACACCTTCATTGTTTATACTTCCTCTCTCTCTCTAAATTTTTAAGCTCTCTTAGTGTGTTAGGCTATTATGAGTATTTGTGAGAATACTAGTATTATCCGAAGTTAGTAAACTTCATAGAAAGTAACATCCAGTCACTTGTTAACTAAGGTAGGGAATATTATTTCTTTCATACTCATATATAATATCATTTGTTTTCATGTTCGTAAGTGATATTATACTCATAAAGGTTATTATTCATTCTGTATTAATTTGTGGGGATAACCTGTCTGTGCGGTATGACGCATGCCTGGTGAATATCCTTTTGTATTCATTTCTTATTATTCTGTGGGAATAACCTGTATGTACGGAGTGTCGTACCTGGTGAATAACCCTTTGTATTCATTCCTTATTAATCTGTGGGTATTACCTGTCCGTGCGGATTGACGCATGCCTGGTGAATAACCCTTTGTATTCATTACTTATTAATCTTTTGTGGAAATAATCTGTCTACGTGGATTATCGCATGACGAGTGAAAATCCATTTGCAATTTCATATATCATATTATACTCGTATAACGTATCATTTCTTTTTGTACTCTTTAAGTGATATCTTTTTCTTTCACATTTCTCCATTTATGATAAGAAATCTTTGTTTGTTTCCAAAACCTTATTTTTAAATGGTGAAAATCCCTGAAAATTAGTAGAATATCCTTAATAGTCTGTGCTTCATCTAATATCTTTTCACTTGAATCTTTCTATTTCGTTTTATACGTTATAGTTGAATCATGAAATAATTTCTTGAATATCATTCTTGAATTTGACTCCACAATTTGGTCATCGTGTTGGCAATTTGGTCAATCTTCGATACTGATTAAATTATAAATCTTTTCTTATCCTTAATCTCACTGTATCATTGTCGTCATCCTCATCCTCATACTTAAATTGTGGTGATAGTTCTCTTTGGCCCGTAGTGCAAAGATGAACTGGCGTGACATGATTTTGATTAAATTGTGTATTGGTATAATCATGACTTTTGGTGTTACAAACAAAGGCGTGTGGTGAAAGTTCTCTTTGGCTCTTAGTGCAAAGACGAACTGGCATTTGGCATGATCATGACCGGTGATGTTACAAATAAATATCTTTGGCACATAGTTCAAAGAGAGGCTGTTGAATATAAACTGTTAATTTGGATGTTCATAAACATGAACTATTGATTGGTGTTACAGGGATAAAATATTGATGGTAATCCTTTAACTTATAGAATATGGTAGATATTATAATCTACTTGACTCTTCTAATGGATTGTTCGTTCCACTGCAGTTGTTGTTGTTGAACAATTATAATATCTTTAAATCTCTTATTTATTATTGTTGATGACTAAAGATAATTTTTATTATTTATTATCTTAGTCATGATATTTTCTACTGGGCTATTTGTGCTCACCATTTTTCTTTTTGTTCCATTGTTCTCTGCAGGAAAAGAGAGTGTAGCGGGGACTAGCCGGGGAGTGGAGTGATGGTCCGAGACAATAGAAGTATCTCAATACATTACTATTAGTGTGACAATAAGTGTATTGAGAATTTAAGATGTATTTGTATTGTGTTGCCGTATTTAGCACAACACTTATTAGTTGTAAATGGGAAAATTCGTATTTGTATTTGTATTTTGTAGAATGTTATTGGCGACTCAAAATGGGTTGTATGGACCTATTTTGGGGGCGTCACATCATGACTATCTGGATAATATGAAATCAACGTTTAATCACAAAGAACCTATTCAGTAAATAGTTACCGTATAATTCAATCCTTCTACTATACAATGTCTCAATCAAATATAAAACATGAAATTTCTGTCAAGTTTTATTTATTTGATCATATGCATTTCAATTCTAAAATGCACAACTCTAGTTAATATGCATTAGAAACGCCTTTCTAATTTTCATTCTACCTTGGCCAGGGATTTCTGAGTTGCCATTTATCGAATCACATAGGACATTCTCTCCGTTTACTAGAAGTGGTAGATCCTTTTTGATCATTCACCTACCTCCATGTACACTTTATTATACTCGAACATACCCTTTTATCTACCTTAAAAGTTTTAAGGAATATGATAAAGTATAACTCAAAATACACAAGGTATTATGACGATTTCAAGTCTAAGGATTATATGTACTACTATCATTATGGGAACTCCTATTGACAGACAAGTAAAACTCCATTAAGTGTTCCTTCAAGCGAGTCATGTTTAGTGAACTTATTCTCCAATAAGCACATATATACTTGATTTAGTGTCTCCACACAAATGATTATGAGATCAACCATCCTCTTCAAAATAACAAACATAGTATATACTAATCTATCTGGATTTACCAACCCTACATTAGTGATTCTACGATTAGGAATGTTCTACTTTTAAGTTATCTAGATTTTAGATCTCATTAGCATGAACTCATCATGATTCTAAAAGCATTGTTCCAAAATTACGGGTTTATCCAATTAATTCTAACAATTAAACATGGATAAATAAATATCTTTAAGTAAATAAATTCATTTATTAATAAATGAATAAGATTACAAAGTAAATGCTTTATCACATCAAATGTGATTGGCTTGAGGGCATACTATCACCACTGCGTGCCACTGTCGCACCAGCACTACCACTAACATCACCAACACCATTGCCAACTTCTCCATCTACGTCATCAATCAAGCATTCCTTTCTTTCCTAAACTCCAATTGTATCTTGAATTACTTCACAATCACAATACAATCTTCAAAATTATCACCTTCAAATAAATAGATCTGAGCACATAATTGAAAGCAAAGTCGGTATAAATTTTTTTTGAACCCACCTCTTTGATCTTCTCTCGTTGTTAAATAAACCCAGATTTGGATGATTTGCTTCTTTCACGGTGTGAAAAATTTGGATGGTGGTGGGAACTGTAAGAGATTCCATAAAAGGTGAAGAAGAAGAAATTAGGGCTCATAAGGAGAAGGTGAAAGATGAAGATGAAGAAGAGAATTTCTAGAAACTTTACCCCCTCAGTTTAATAGACGCGTTCTAGATGAAGAATAAGATTTGATTGTCGTCATGATTGAATCGAAGTGGTGTGAATCTTTTCATCACTGCAAATGGGTCCTTTAACGAATTCATTTATAAGCACAAAATTGATTTTGTGGCTCATGATTCTCTCCATCACGCGATTCTAATAGAGCTACAATGATGTTTACGATTTTATCCAATCAGTCAGTAAATTTAGTAAATAATTTGGATTATAATCAGTATGTGATTTCAAATTTGGATCTGATGTATTCGAGAAAGGAGTTTGGAGTTAGCTTTGTGAAGGAGCTAAGCTTGGGGTTACTATAGAAAAATTAGGAAGCAAATGATTTAACTATATATAGTATTAATTACTATTCTTTTTAATTTTTTTATTTGTTAAACATTACTTGGTATAATTGTACATTTTATATTTTAAAGTCAATATTATTTGGGGCGAACTATATTTAAAAGTATTTTAATTTAAGTTTAATTGTATTTAGAAGTATTTTAATTTTTTTTAATGAAGTTAACCATATCTGAATACGGTCAAACTGTATAAAACCAAACAGATTGCTGGTCGGGTCGGGTATTCTGCCCAATTTTCGCTGAAAATAATTTTGGGGTCGACATTATATGCAGTTAGATAGTTTATGTAGCAATTTATAAGCCTAATTACTTAGGGGGGTGAATTATGAATTTGGTGATACTTAATGTAACAGATGTGTATTTAGCTCAATTTCATTACCATGTAAAAGTCTTCATTTAAGCAAGTAACTATCTTAACAACATGAACCAGCCACACACACCATACACCATCATGTCATCATTTAAGTGCCCCACAACATCAATGCAACCATTACGAGTAAAACCCGATAAAGCAGAATTCCATGGCACTAGTAACGGGCAACCAACTATGCAGTTTAATTGATCAAACACCTAGCATTCATAGAACTTTAAAATACCTAGTGCTGGTGTTATTTTGGTACTGAGAAGAGAACACAAGTCTTCTAGGCAGGAGCTCTTTATAAACCAATACGGAGCACTAATTTTTACTCCATGCTTAATTATAAGAGAAATAATCCACATCTATGGCATAGTACTTAATCACCATGAAGCCGTATCCATCTTTAATGTACCAGCCTGTCATTTTTACCATATTCTGGTGTCTGTCACTCCATCTTTCCTTTGCGTGGAAAATATCTTCAAACTTTTAATCCTTAGGTAAATATTTAGTTCTTAATTGTTAATCATCAAACAAAGAATGATGAGGTGGAAATGGGTTATTAAAGCATCGAAGAACTAATATGTATATTGTAGCAATAAGTATTATAACTAAGACAATCATTCCAATTATTACACCAGCTAGTATCTGAACTCGCCTAAGACATTTCACATCTCTCACATGGTACTCAAGCTGATGCCCCATATTCAATTTCTCCCTGTAGTGGTGTGGTGGACTGTGATTAGTATCAAAAACCAACTTGTAAGACTTTAGAGCTTCTTCCTTAGCACAATAGACAACTAACGTGTCATTACCACCAACACTAATGGCTTTACAAAGTTTACCAGTCATAATATTGATATCCAAATCAATTGTTGCAAACTTTACTAAGGCGTGTTGTTGCAAACTTCACTAAGACAGTCCCTCTAACTTGCATAATAACCATTAAAATGCTAAGATCTTCAATTAAATTTATTATAAGCCAACATTTAATTTCTTGATTCACCCTTGACATTTTCAAAATCACAAACTTAGTTGACTGAGAAGCATTACCACTCGAACCAAACTACCCATCATGTCTATTCATCTCATTTTCAACAAATATGGATCTGCCCAAAGAACTGTTATGTACAATCGTACTTGGTGAGTAAACTAACAAGTTAGGAACCATATTATACCCCATTTAATGGGAACCTCCTCAGATTTGTCTTTGTCTTTGTCATTGAAGCACCCAAAGAGACACCCTTCAATTGACTTGGTTAATCCTTCAAGCATGAATATAGTGCAATTATATAGGTCCTTTTCTAACAACTTGAAAATCTCAGGTGGGTCATAAGAAGGCAAATACCATAACCAATGGGGACATCAATCTCATTTAAAATTATATTTCCACTCGGAAATGACTACCATAAATGTTATGTCTTATCACCCGTCCCTTTGAAAATCATCTTATCCTCAAGATGGGTTCGAAGAGTGTTTGTGTATTCTTCAACTCTGGTTACAAAGTGTGTTGTAGCACCTTTAGGGAATATGTAGACAATACGAAATGCAAGAAGGTTATAAGGTGCTACTCTAATGCTTTTTGTTAAATAGATTTGAAACGTATATTGTTTAACCCTTGCATCAAGAACCTGATGTACTGAACTAAATATCCCTTCCAATGGTATTCCTTTGAAGTTAGAACTGCTTGAATGCACATTAGAAAAGTAGCTTGAAGTTTTGACATATATATCGACATGATCCCAAATATCCCAGTCTCGTTCCAAACTTTCATTAAACACATTTCCATTAACATAAGGCCCCTCTTTATATGTTGCAGCCACATCTAAAATAATATTATGGACACAAACTTTAGAATTCATTTCGCATTAAACCATGAAAGTCTAATAATAATATAGAAGGAGGGTTGAATAGATTATCACTGTTTAAAAATTTATCTTAGGCCTTTTTGAATTTTTAGTAGATTAATGTGCAATGTCAGAAATCAATAAACAAGATAGTAAGAATTCAATCATACAATGCACAGAGATTTATCTGGTTCACAATATACAGCTTGGGTATGTTGTTATGTCCAGTCTCAAGCTCCTTTCTAGGACTTGAGATCCTATTACTCTCAGTAATAAATACTCCTTCAATAGGCGGAGAAGCCTTTACAAAGTTTTAAAAATAAACTTACAACTAACTATCTTAGACAGCAAGCTCCCAGCTCATTCCTCAAGTTTAGTTGTATCTGTCCTTTGAGTTCAGTTCTATACTATGATATGGTCTTGAAACGACAACCTTTTCCTCACCTCACAAGTACACTAGAGACCCAACTCCCAACTGACATATCTAAGACTTTGGTCTTGGTCAAAGAATTACTAGTCTTTCTCATAAGTACATAAAATAAACTAACTCTTCCCTTTTTCCTTTTTACAAAAAGTTTGGTTTGAATTTGCTTCTAAGGTAAGCAAATAAAGTTTAGTACAGATATATAAAAGTTCAAATAACTTTTATATTTGATGCTTCTCAAATAGCAGATAAACAGTTTAAGGATTAGATATTTAAATAAAAGCTCAAGACTTTTATATTTGTGTGAAAGCTTCTATGCAAGCAGATATACAGATTAATGCAGTTTTATAAAGATTTTCTTTTTCTTTATAAATAGAGAATGTGTTTCTATGTAAAACATATATAACTTTGAGTTTTGATATAAAAATCTAAATAACTTTTATAGTGAGTGATGTGCTTATTTTTAAGCAGATATAATCACTGAAGTTTGTAATATAAAAGTTTAAGTAACTTTTATATTACGCAACAAGTATTTATGAATAAATGAATTTATGTGCAAAATACTTGTGATGACAATTATTAAGTACAACAGTTTCATCAATTAATAATACTTGATATATCACATAAATTTGTTTCACTCAAAAATATATCTTTTTGTATATTTGATCTACGTTGTGAATATTCGGCCACTTAGGATTTCAAAGACCGTCCATATAATATTCTTTGTTAAGAAATATCTCTGAATATCGGTATCTAAGTACTGACTAAATTTTGGTTTCATAATCTAATAATTATATAAATATTTTATAATATTTATATAAATTATCTATATCAATAAAATGCCACATAGGATTTTAAAGACCGTTCAGAAGATTTCAGAGAAAAACTTCTAAATTGTTTCAGTATCTAAGTACTGACTTTTTATATGATATTGATAGATAAAAAATAGATATGTATAGGTGTGTATAACAATTTATATTTGAATATCTCTTTCTCTCTCTCTCTATATATATATATATATAAACAAGTATGAGATAAAGCAAGTAAAACAATTCAATAACTTATCTCAAATACTTTGACTAATTTTCTCTTCTTCAAAAATTAGAACTTTGTTAGAAGAAAGAGTGAAAGCTTCTTTAGAGAGAATGTAGGCAATGAGAGTAAGCTTTCTTGGATTTATAAATTGGTAGTGAAAAATGAAGAAAAGTCTTCCTATTTATAGAATTTTGAAGTTAAGGGCAAAAAGGTCGTTTGGCATTTGATTTTAAAAACCAATGGTTTAATTGCAATTTAAATTAAATGGATGGTTCGGATGAATGCATGGTTCACACGGATTGAAAAAGGAACATGCCCTTATTAATTGTTATGAACTTTAAGCCCATCACAAATATTGCTAACTTTTGAGTCAAAACATTTGAAAGTAAAACCTCCCAGCACATTTACTTCAAAACATTCCAAGTATACTCGGTAAAGGTGGAGGCTTTAATGCCTTCACTTTTTTTTTTACTCGCATGCCAACACACACCCACACATGTTATATTAAATAACATTTGCACACACACATGCACGTATTATAACATATATTTTATAATTTTTCTTTTTGCCCATAAGAGAATTTTTAAAAGATTTAGTTTGAAAATTATTTTGAAAAGAAATAGGAATTCTCCTTGCCTTAGGAAATGTTATTATATGAATCAATTTCTTTAACACTTGATATTAGTTTATCAGGGTCAAACAATAAATTCAATAAGAGTTTGGAAAAATATTTTGGTCAAGATAAATAAGATTAATTAAAAGTATTTTAATATTTTAATCCTATGGAGAGCATTCTACCCGTTTGACCTATTTACTTAATTTGTTATCATCAAAATAAAACTAGAAGATCTGGAGACCTATCAAACCACTATTGAATGAATCAACTTACTAGTCTTAAAATTTCCACAAGCATGTAAACTTTTCAGAAACAAAACTCCATAAAGAACAATATTTCATCCTCTATCAGTTCCTTCAGTTCCCTAACTGAAGCCGCTAAATCTGAATTTCCATAATAGAATTTTGTACCACCGTAATCTATAGGACCATGATACGTATCATATTAGAGCAATAAACCTCAAAGTTCAGTTGACAAGCCTTGCATGGTTTGTCAGAGTATTTTATGAACCCAACCCCTTCATTACTCATTGTGCTTAATTCAAACATAGACATGCCAACTTTGTTGGGAATCTGTATGAGATCGTTAAGCTCATTATCATAGGGGGAGAATGTTATAAGATCTGCATGTGATTACCATTATTCAATATATGTGATTTGATTGATGACAAAATGATAAGAAGAACATTCATACTGGTAAAGCCTTGTAAAGTCCTTAAATGAAATACATGTACAAGGACTTAGAGGATCAAATATATTAGGTTGATCTAAGCTGAATAAATATCTATCTGATCAAAGCATGTTTGCAACATTAGGTTTTGTAAAGTCCTTAAATGAATATGATGTACAAGGACTTAGAATAGAAAAAGATCAAACTTTTTAGGTTGATTTTATGAATTGTAATGATATATGTACAAACAAGGGCCAGACTGAACGTAGAGCACTGCACTAACTAAGTGAAGGATCGTAGAACAGTCAACCAACTTCGCAGAGTCAAAGTATGCCATCACAGAGTTTGCCAGGCAAACGTAAAGTGAAGCTCGGCAGAACGTAGAGTTCTCTCGGCAAATCGTAGAGCTTTCTCGACAGGACGTAGAGCTCTCTCGGCAGATCGTAGAGTTCTCTCGGCAGAACGTAGAGCACTCTCGGTAGGACATAGAATTGTCTCAGCATTACAATATTAAATCTCAAGATCGTAGAGTCTGCCAGACAAGCACAGTAAAAGGATCAGCCGATCGTAGAGCTCACTCGGCAGCACTCTCTTGGCATCATAGAGTTGAAGCCAGACATAAACACAACTCACTCTCGGAATTGTAGAGTGAAACAGGAATACCGCAGAATGAAGGGTGATAAGGTACATCGTAGGGTTGTGCATGTTTTGCAAGGCAATCGTAGAGTATGGCTCGGCAGAACAAGGAGCTTACTCAGGATCGTAGAGTGCGCACTGCAAAGAGAAGATTGTTGTGCTAACATGGGTTCGAAGAGTCAGTCCAAGTCAGCCATTCTACAACTCCCATGAACAATCTACAATCAAACAACAACGTAAAACAGTCTCTGTTGAAGCACCCAAAGCTAAAGTGACAATCTTCATAAAGACTTCCAAGCAAGATGAACATGAGCTATTAGACATAGGAAGATATCTGAGCATAACCAAAGCATCAAGCCATAACAAAGATCACATGACAGCTCAAACAATCACTCTACGATCTATCAAGACTCTATGACCCGCACCAAGGACAACATCGTAGAGTAGAAAAGCAACAGCAAGATCAAGTGATCGTAGAGTTGAGCCTAAGAAAACAGAGGTACTCAAACAGTCTCAGCAAAGCAGAAGAAGATCATAGAGTAGTACTCTATAACGTAAGAGAGAATGTCTGAAGATTAAGTAGATCAGTCCTCTACATCAAAAGTGCTAAAGCATCAGAAGATTATAGAGCAATCCTCTATAACACAACAACATGGCTATCACCTGAAGAACATAGAGCAGTCCTCTATGATAAGTACACTACAACAATGGTTCAAAAAAGTTCATAGTACACTATGCTCTGGGAACGAAAAGCTAAATGGAGATCATAGAGCATAAGGGAGCACAAACTGCAGTATAGTAAGAAGCACATTAAAGCGTAGTGCAAGTGCAAACAGCCACTCTACGAACTGCAAGGCAGCACAAGGTCATACTGGAGCTAGCAGTTAACTCTACGATCAAAGGCAACAGTCTTCAGTCTGAAGCAATCAGTTAGCTCTACGATCAGAAGCTACAGGCTACACCTAAGATGATCGTAGAGTAAGTAAGTGCTAACAAGGATTAAAGATGTCAGAGCATTTAGGGTTACTATCTCAAGATGAGGGGCTGAGTAGTTAAAAGAGTAAAATAAAGAACCAATCTGAGTGGGACTCAAATAGCCATGTTTGCAGCAGTAAACAAGCGGCTCATGTGACTCCACTATCTTGGTACCAGCTAATGGATGCTGACTCAGCCATCACTAGCAGACTTAAGGAAGTAAAATATTCAGTGGTACAATAAACAAGTCTGCAGAAAGTAAGTCTCCAACGGAAAGAAGTGCAACAAAAATATATCAACGACAAGCTTCCAACGGGAAGAAAATGGAGATCTACAAAAGAGAAAACTGCATTCAGATTGCAATGAGTGTGTGGTGAACAAGAGCAAGAGCATTGACTTAACAAACAACTAGAATCTTCACTGTAACATGAGAGGTATGCCGAAGGGCTGGCATATGAGCTAAGAGTCGAATGACCAAGAAACCAAGATCATGAGTGACCTGATCCAGAACGGACAACTCTATGATCAAGTTGATCACACTATGAGCTGAACAGATAAAGAACTAACTTGGAAAAGTCAACCACTGTTCATTTAGAGTGATTATCTGCATCTGCTATGTACCAAAAGAAGGAAGGGCTTCAACGACCATCATCAGTAGCATTCAGAAGAAGATCACAATTGGCTGCCAAGTACTTGAAGATGAAAAAGACCAAAGTTCATCTTGGCAGCACAACCCAACAAACAATCAACACACCAAAGAGGGTGGGGCGTCCTTGTCTTAAGTGACTAAACAAAGTCAAGTCTGTTGGACTTGCTGAGTACCAAAGGGTACAAGAGATTCTAAGGCTGCTGGTCTTAGTCTACAGGATTCCAAAGTTGCTGGCCTTAAAGAGTTTTTTGTGAACTGGGTATCCAAGTCTGCTGGACTTGAAGAGGGTCATAAGATCTTTATCTAAGGGACTAAAAATAACTCATGTCTGCGGGACTCAAGAGGGGTCAGAGGATCCGTGTCTACGGGACTTGAGGAGGGTCATAGGATCATTGCCTTAGTGGCTAAAAATAACTCTTGTCTGCTAGACTTGAGGAGGGCGGAGAGTCCTTGTCTTTGTGACTAAAACCATTAATGGATTCTTACTTGTTGAAGTAGAAGAGTGGAGTAGAAGTTATTCAGTCTCCGAACCACTTAAAAATCTCCTGTGTCTTTTACTTGATGTCATTTACCTTATGCACATTAAACTTCTATACCTGTTGTCAACCATACTGTAGATTTGATGATTGAACTGAGATTATGTCTACATCTTTGAAGGGGTTATTAAAGTATATTCTGATGTGCATGAATTGATTCTAATATTCATAATTGTTATACTTTCATGGTTAAAATGAATTTTTTTTAAAAGATCTATTCAACCTCCCCCTTCTAGATCCCTATTGTGTCCCAGTGAACCAACAAACTTGAGTATCATAGTTATCTGGGGGCGAGAGTTTATTTATCTTGTTTAAGGGTTTTATCAAATAATTTATCTTCAACATGAGTGGTACCACCACACCATACAGTATATCCTATTAAACCTAGTTTCTCATCACGTAGACTTTTCTGATTATTCAGTTGTGTTGTATACTCAATTACTAAAGAATAGGATTAACTGATAGAATCTTCTGTAGAAATAGGGTTTTTGATTGGCAATAACTCAAAACTAACCCCTTGAGCTTGAGTTAACTGAGAACATTTATCAAATACTTTAGCTGCAACAAGTAATCCATTCTATTTTCTATAATATTTTTCTTCAACGATATTGTCCACCAAGTTAGGAGATTAAAAATCACATTTGGGAACAGAAATTACCTTATCATAAATTAATTCAGCCCAAACTTGAGTGATATGTGAGCTTAGGTCTTCAGTTTTTGCCAGCAAATCCTCATGATCTCCAACATTAGGGATAACTCGATTATCATCTTCATCACTATTGTCTTGGTATACTGAATTTAAGGAATCTATTGCTTCATATAACAATCCTCCTCTTTCGTATAGCCACAAATATAAACTTTACGATCATGCTTTGGAACGGAATTTGGGCGAGCTTACTTCAAAGCTTCAACAAATTGATCAGCAAATTTTGTCCTAAATTTTGAAAATCTCTCCGCGAATTTGTCCCAAACAACTATGATAGGATCAGGTTCCATGAACTCAACTCTCAATGAACGCAATAATGATACAAACCTTAGCCTCTTTAACCCACCTTGAAAAGCTAGTTATCAATGGGGTAGCATGTTACATTTGAAACTGATGTGGGACTATTCCTTACGGTCTAGTTTGGAGTTTGCATCAACAACATATGTTCCTCATAATGTTTTATTTTTTTAAACAGTTAAGAGACTGAGGAAAATTTATTAACCAAGCGCATCCTTTACAACTAAAGGAAGAACTCGAATGAATATCTTCCAGCCAATAAGTAAGAAATTTAAAATTTGGGTTTTGTGCTAGAGCAGTTAAGCTGTGAGCAACTGAATTCCCTTACCTACGAACATGAGAAAAATTACACTCTTCAAAATTTCTTCCCAAAGACAAACAATCTTCAATTATCAAATCCAAGTAAGAACATTCCCATTTATGTTTAACAAGTCAGTTAGTAACGATAGTACTATCACTTTCAACCACAATCCGACGACATCCACACTGGCCGACAAATTTTATAGCCTTTCTTAGCATCATTGACTCTGCACATTCACCATCTACATTGCCCAATTCTCTATCCAAACCAGCACCAAACACCTTCCCTTTATGGTCTCTAATGACAAACCCAATACCAGTAAAACCATACCCTTTAAGTAAAGTATCGGAGTGTAATTTGAAGCCATAGAGAAACAATTTCACCCACTTGGATTCTAGATGTTCCCTGTAATGTGGTTTGTTGAAAAGAGCAAGCTCATCTATTTCGAGTGAAGCACGAGTTGTATGAATAACATAATTAGTTAAATAGTTAATCAGAACCTTGATAGAATAGTTATAACTAGGACAATTATTTAGTAATGAATCCACTAAAATTGTTTAGCCACGAAGGGATTTCATTACTAAATAAGTGTCATAACTTCAATTGTCTTCTCAATTATTTTACACACGTAATTCTTCCTCTTTTTTGCCTCGTTTTACATGTTCAAATCTTAATACTATTTTTTTTCTTGTTAATCATGTTATGCTTTTACTAATTTCAATCAATTGCGACAGTTTTTTGGGATAAAATTCGAACTATAGGTAGCATCATTGTGACATATTTGCTTGAGCAGAATTTGAACTATAGTTAAATTAATTTTTGAAATTGAATCAAAATAAAACTATTTGTTACGTCAATCAGCAACCTTCAAATTAAGGTTTCGGTCAACCCATGAACTTTAATTTGACCGTTGCTTTACCGCCTTGATCTCGACAAAAAATCTGCAAAAAGTCCACCAGAGTTCGGGGTTCCGAGAGGACTCTCCGCTTAAGTCAAAACACCGATATGGAGGGAGAGAATTATTATGTGAGTAAAATAGCGCACCTTGAATGTGCTAAAATATCCCTTATTTATAGCACGAGAGTCATCTCCTTCAAGAGTTAGGAATTAGAATCCTACATGGTTTTAGAGACCTTCCAGGTTGTCAATCCTTAGTTAGTTAAACTTCTTGAAAATTCTATTTTTTATTGAATTTAATATGCTTCTTGAATACTCAGCAGGCAAAATTATTATATTACCTTTCATTAATAGAGTGCTAGATTTAACACGTGACAACTCATTATTAGTAGGTTATTTTTACCCACATCACTACTGAATACCCAACTTTTAGTAAGGCTACAAATGTATTTCCTATTTTGGATGATGCATGGTAGTTCTTGCGTGTGATGAAGAACACACATACCATTATTTTTGTACTCCTTCCGTTCTAAAATTAAAGATACATTTGTTAAACGACAATTTTTAAGGATAATTTTATATTATCAAATATAATCTTTGTACTGGCTTAGAATTCAGTTATGGTGGGAGAGTTGTCGGCAAGCAATCCAAAATTAATCTCACTTGCACTCTACGAATTCAAATAACAAGCACAGTAGTAAGTAAGGATCGATCCCACAGAGAATTAATATTGTTCTAAATTTATTCTAATGTTTCTAACTAAAAACAATAATTGAAAGTTGGGGGGTTTTGAATCAATTATAATTAACTAAGAAAAACATAATTAAATTAATAAAGATTATCAAATATGTAAAAGCTTAAGTTCAGCTTCACCAATTTACAGTAATAGAATAATCAAGTTAATATTATTTCTTGCTTCAATGAAATTAACAACCTTAGATGATCAACAATCGTTCAATTATCCGAAATTCTCCTTAGGTTTTAAATCTAATGTGACAATCGCCCCCACTAGACTCTAACTGTTATATAACCCAAAACTATCATTCTAGATTTAATATGACAGAAGCATTAAGAATTAGGTTGTTCCAAGCAACAATCACACTATCAGGAATTATTTAACTTGCCTTCTGATAATCTTAATAATACCCAAAAGTTTGTCCACAATCAAATATTATTAAGTACTACATGTGATCAGATATAACATCGTTTGCTTAATATTATACCTTAATCTAGCAGATGATAACAATTCACCAATTTAATCTTACAGAAACTAAATTAGTAAACTGAATATTCAACCGGATTATCAGAATAAATTTCATACACGAAGGAATCAATAATATAACTCAATTATTATATTAACTATGAATATGGTTCCACATCCCTTTCGAACTGAATAAAAAACTAAGTTAGCATGCTGATAAATAATATATCTAAAATCAAGAATAATGGATGTTGAATTGTGTTTTACTGATTACAAGTGCTAAGTATTTATACATCATCAAAACTCTAGAAGAATTCTAATCCAATTCTACTTCGGAAGTCTTCAATCTTTAGATATGGTAGGATTCTATATCCTTGCCAAACTCTACAATCCAGCTTTAAGTAGCTTACTTATCAAATCAAGATTCAGTTTTCAAATCCAAGTCTTCCTTAGTTTCCTTCTCTAGTTCGGCATCAGTTCCCATATTAAATTGCAACTCAGATTCCTTCTCAGGTTCTACTTCCAGCATCAAAGATACTTTCCATGTAAGCGCGTAATTCCATCTCCAAATCCTCATACAAGTCGAACTCTATCATCCCAGCAACTTAAATCCTACTCAGAATAGGAATCCATCACTTCGTAGAGTAGTCATGCAGTCGTAGAGTTCTCTCATCAGACGTAGAGTGAACTTAGGACAATCGTCGAGTTGACAACATCATCGTAGAGTTCACAACCACTCAAGCGTAGAGCTCCCACTCTACGAACGTAGAGTACTAAATCAAATCGTCGCGTGACTCTGCCTTAACCTTCCTGCGATCGTAGAGCTGTCAGGCTACCACTGTAACACTACGAACGTAGAACACTCACCCAACGATCGTAGAGTATTCTGCAAAACAACAAAAAATCTAACATTAAACTATATTTTTGCAGAATCACATCAAATTCTTCTATAAATCAATAAATACTTTAAATCAACTCTTATGACAGATAACATGCAACTAAACTACGGATAAAGAAATGAAAATAATATTGTGATATGATATTAAAAATGATAATGAAAAGTAATGACAAATTAAGAATATTTTTATAGTCTTAAAATAAAAATACATCTCTAATTTTGATATATATATATATATATATCTAATTTTGGAAGATATGGAGTATAAATTACTCCACTTGCTATAGCTATAATTACTCCACTTGCTATAGCTATATTGATTGTGGTTCAACTTCTTCTAATTTTGTTGTTGAAATAGGTGAGCAGTTATGTGAAGTTATGTGAACTATTTGTGACTATGTTGTTGTTTTGTCATGATAAAGATGTTCAAAATTTATGGGATAAACATTAGATAAAAATTTCAAATGATATTGCATGTATTCATAGGAGAATATACTCAAACAATTTGTTACTAAATGAAAAAAAATAAATTATTCTCTAGCACTACAAGAATTTAATTGTTTTAATAACAATGCAAAATTTTAAGGATTATCCAACACTCCCAATAGTTAATTATTGCTTGATTTTATTTATATTTTTGCAAAACGCAAATTAACATCGTAAGGAAATTTAGTTATGAGCAACACATGGTGTGGTAACTCTTCCCACGCTGTCTTTAAAAAGGATCTGGATCTGATTAACAAACGGAGGGGGGAGGGGGGGAGGGGGGAGAGGGAACTAAAGTAATGCAAAACATCATCTTTGTAACAACCCGGGTCAAATCCCGAGTCCGGAACAAATCTTGGGTCAAATCCCAAGTCCGAATCGAATCAAATCCATTCAAACAAGGCCTTAAATTACTGGTCTAATAGTATTTTATTGGGTCATCTTAGCCCACCACAGGCTCACCCAAAAGGTCATGACTTGAAGGTACTATTAATAGTAACTCAATTCCTTATATACAGACAAACTTTTCTCTTATCTTTCGATGTGGGACTGGGGTGTTACAATCTCCCCCACTTAAATTTCTGACGTCCCCGTCAGAATCGATCACACACACGGTCCACAGATCTTTGCCTCTCTAGCCATTATGGGATAATACCGGCTGGCTTCATGTCCCCACCTCCGGACCTCCATCTCTCTATTGTGGGATAATACCACCAGCCTTCGTGTCCCCACCTCCGGCAACCCGATCGGATGACTCGACCCGAGCTTTCGAGAGTTAGCTCTGATACCATATGTAACAACTCGGGTCAAATCCCGAGTCCGGAACAAATCTTGGGTCAAATCCCAAGTTTGAATCGAATCAAATCCATCCAAACAAAGCCTTAAATTACTGGCCCAATAGTATCTTCTTGGGTCATCTTAGCCCACCACAGGCTCACCCAAAAGGTCATGACTTGAAGGTACTATTGATAGTAACTCAATTCCTTATATACAGACAAACTTTTCCCTTATCTTTCGATGTGGGACTGGGGTGTTACAATCTTGATTACAAACATTCTTAGCTAGCATATCTGCTAGATTGACCAAAAATTTACCTTCCTCGGTTTGGCCAAGAGGTTCCCTAGAATTCAAAAAAGGGTAATAAGTTGTTATTAATAAAGAAATTTTATTTTTTTCTAAAAGAAATAGATACTACATAAGTACTTTTTTGAAGTAAAATAAACTTTATATAACATTTCACATTCAACTTTTATACATCTTCGATGAATCAAATTTATTTCAATTTTTTTATACTTTCAATTATCTTTTGTTAGACCAATGGGATATTTCCATGTAGAAATATTAGTGTCTTATTTTTTTTTAATCTTTTTTTCTCTATTATTTTTTACGAGTAAACCACAAAGAACCGATATATTAAAAGTATACAATACCAAAGTTGACATTACTCAAATTCTATATATCACTGAGTCCTGCTACATATAATGACAAATTTGTGTTAATATTAAATATCGACGTATGTAGTTATATGGAATAAGTAAGAATTAAAAAAGAACTTACACATTATTATTATATCGGATCGCTAGTGGCTAAGGCTCCCTCCATTACACATTTTATCTAGTGCTCCCGATATACATTTAGTAACAAAAATATTATATTTAGTAATCCAGTATATATTTGTTGTAATAATTATGTCACTAACGCAGTCAGTAAAAATTATATTTGTTCGTAGGTGTATATTTAAAAAAAATTATATAAAAATTGTAATGAAAAAAATCATGGTATTCGATTATCTTGGTACTATATGAGCATAGATAATACTGTGGTTTAATGACAAGAAACTTTAAATTTTTAAAATTTTTATTTATATATTAACTTTCTATATGATTGAATAAACTAAAAATAATATATTTCCATCACCTCATCAAATCATTTAGGTGGCAACCACATGTAACAACATTTATTAATTAATACAAATTTCATTTATCATGTGTTAGGTTTAAATTAATGGAAAAAACCCTCCCAACAATAAATAAATAAATGCATGGGAACTTGGGTAAATGCTGTTTTCTTTCATTAATAAAATTCAACCATATTCCAATATCGTTGCCTCTTGAATTTAATACAAGGAATTAGGAAAATGAGATTTTGACAAAAAACTAATTATACTATTCAACCATAGCATTAAATATATTGAAACTGAAGAATAGCCAAGTGCAGAATAACATTAAACATAAGGAGCTGAATCAGCATCTCATATTTAAAGGACCGCGACTATTACTCCCATCTTCCATAAAAATAGTCTTGCTTGTAAATTTCGAAAGAAATTATACACAAAAAGTTGTGTAACAAAAGTAAGACTTATATATTGGAATCCGGTTATGGTGAGATGAACTTTATGGTAAGTTTATTTCATGGTCAATACAGTGTTGATACGCAGACGGAGAAATCACCCTCCCGCCTACGTGTCACTATTATATTGGCCATGAAGTGAACTTAGCACTTCATGCTAACCGACCATATGTATTGTTTACTAATTAAAATATGTAAAACATTCAATTGTAAGTCTCGCTTCTTATTTCCTCTCTTTTTTTTATACTGTGTGTGCACAACTTTTTGTGTATAATTAATGTTCCTAACATTACTCATTTTGTTATGCTTATACTTTGAAATAATAAGTTGTTAGTTAGTAATATGGTATAATAATAAAATTACGATAACAAATTTAAAAATATTGTGTTATTTTATACTACTATGACTAAAAAATAGCTTAAATACACTTCCAAATCTTTAAAATTTTCTCATTTTAGAGCTTAAACTCAAATATTTATGTTGTAAAACATTAAATCTTACTGTTCCTAAATTTTCTATAAATTATAGACACGCGATTAGTGTGGTAAAAAGAGTAAAAGGAAAAACGTATGAATTCCAGAAGTTCCCCCCTCCCCCTCCCCCTCTTCCTCTTTTTCATCAAAACTTTACTTTAGTAAATTGGAGCAATAAACAATATATACCCTTCAAATACCATATTGTTCTTTTATTTTGAGTCACACGCTTCCATAAGAAATGCTAAATCTAGTCGTCAAAAAAAATTATTTATAAAAATTCAGGAATTAAGGGATTAAGATCCAATGTCTTAAAATTGAAACATTATAATTTTAAGTTCCCAAATACGAAAAATTTAATGGTTTAAAATATATTTAAGCCCTAAAAAACGGACTCAAGTGGTACCCCTCATAGTAGTTTTAGTTGACTGATGCTAACATGTACCGAGTTATGAAAGAGACACAAATGCCTCATATGCTGTGCTGGCTCTTTCTTTGAGAAGTACTGGTACCCGTTTAAATGCAAAAGAATGAGATCTCATAATTATGGCTTAATTAAGAGCCAACAAGATTTATGATGATTCAGCTGTTTGAACAAAATATGAATAATAATGAGTTGTAGCCGACAACAAAGTTCACAGTGAGTGAACAAATTGATAATGAAAACCAAGTACTTTACTCTTAACTTTAAAAGGGGGGAAATGATCGTTGCATATTACAGCCGGTGAAACTCATATTACAGCCGATGAAATTCATGCTATAATCATCCGGGTCAAATCCTAAATTCGAATCAAATTATAATGTATCAAAATTTAATCTATTTTCGTTTAAAATTTAATCCATTGTTTCAATAGTATCTTTATGAGTCATTTTGGTCGATCACAGACTGACTAAAGTCATGAGTGAATGTTCTATTGATAGTAGAACTTTATATATTATATATCCAAGTATCCTACATGTTTCAATGCGGAACAGGGGTGTTACAAACTCTCCCACTTAAATACTTGACATCTCACAGCCACACATGTCGTTCACTTAGCCATGCATGGCCGGGAGAATTGCCAACCAATTAGGCTAGACCTGTCGTTCGCTTTTTATAAATGGTTAAAACATCATAATTTAACATATTCTATATTGGCCATTTGATCAAGGAATTCAAGAAAATAGCAGTACTCAAGAATCAAAAGTAGCAACAGAACTAAGACGAATGCATACTAAGGTCATCAAAAGTCCGTAAAGTTGGTAAACAATCTTCAGATTAGCTACAACTGCAACACTAGAATTGAGGTATTGCCCACCTAACACAGAAGCTAGATTTGTATTAAAACTTTTTGTTGTGCCCTCATTAGACTGTCTCCATGCCATTACATATCCACACATAAAAAACAGCACCGAAATAAAACAATATATAGTTACAACCAAACTATCAGCTGCAACAAATTTTAATAATAGTATCATTAAATCCATATCTAATCAAGCTAAAGATAACCAAAAGGTATTACTCCCTCCGTCCCTTGATAAAAGTCGTTTTAGAGTTATGCACAAGTATTAAGGAAATGATTGTATAACATTAAATATAATATTAATTGCCTATATTGTTCTTGTATTAATAAAAAGAGTGTTATTTATTGGGCAAAAAATAGCGAGAGAACCAAAGTTATATTTAATACTTGGGGTAATATTAGAAACTAAACAATTAATGCTTACTTGAAATTCTCAAACATCATTTATTAAGAGACAAAAACACTTCTCTAAAACGACTTATATTAAAGTACGGCGGGAGTACTAAATTTGTCTTGAACCTTTTGTTATAAGAACCTGCGCTAATATGAACTTATTTTATGATGCTACAAGTAAGCTATTATATAGATGCAACAAATATGAAACTGTAGTCACTCAAATCTATATGCAATTAAACTTTCATAGTACTAACAGAAATATTAAAGGGTATTTTCATCTCTGTATAAAATATGACTTGACCACTAATCTTGATTTGAAATAACGGCACATCAAATGGTGAGTAGCTGGATTTGAATTGGATCTAATTGATTAAATGACAAGTCTACAAGAGGTTGCTGGATCAAATTTAATATACCAATAAATACATAGTAATGGGCAAAAACTTACATTAACTGCAATGGTAGGTGTGCCTATTTAAAAGGATCATAACATATAAAAGTAGGAGTACTGTAATTCTCATTCATTAAGGGTTAGGTGTATAAATGAATTGCTACAGTAAATACCACAATTAAATTAACTTGATGAGCAAATCAAATCAAACCTAAAACTGTTGGTTCCTAAATATAAGAGCTGTTTAATTTTTTGAAGTCAATTTAAATATTTTCAAAATTAAACGAATATGATTTCATTTCATCTAAGTCAATACAATTATAAATATTAGAAACTATCTAAAAAGTATTACTCATAACAAAATTTATTGTTTTCATAATTAAATAAATCACATAAATTTTGAAAATTTTAATATTGCTCTAATGAGTATTTTTGAACCAAGGGAGTCTTATTTTTATTGTTATGACAAAGTTTAGGTGGATGCTCTTTTCAATCATATATTAATAAGGCACGATATCTTTTCATCCTAGAAAGAGTCAGCAGAGAAGTAAAAGAGTAGTACAGGATCTATTTATGTAACTTTAAAGTCCCTGAAGCTAGTAAAGGATGACATCTTGCTGCATGAGCACTCAAACTGCATGGATACAGGTCACTTTCTGATATTAATGGATCTTTCATTAATGATCCATGACTCTTAAAACTTTGTCAACAAAAGTTGTTCTCTTCATAAATGATATAGTAATTAAATCTCTCTCACACACACATACACAGACAGACACACACATGCAGACTTGTATACACCCACCCGTGTGCAACTAAGTCAAACACTAGAAAATAAATTTGTTCCAAGAATTTCTTTTTTAGAAAATATTAATGACTCTTGAAATCAAAATAAAACTTAATAAGGTACATAAAATTCAAGTTTATTTAATAATGCATACATTGCAACATCCATAAATTAGCAGGTTTAAGAATACAGGCACTCTCTACCTACAAACCTCAGCATAAATCCACAATTAAAAAAGGAAAATGATATATATGTTAACTTTTATGTCAAATGTGGATTGAGACTAACGTGAAATTGTAAGCGATAAGATAAAACAGTAATACATGAGTCCCTTCTTTACAGCCCATACATCCGTATTCAGTATTGACATGAATTTATCTCATATATAATAACACTCATTTATAAATGAGTGAGAAATTTTATCCTTAAATTTTATAGCAACTTTTCAAGAGAACTAGACATATTTTAACTAGGAGCAGTTTCGTTTGATCAACTGAGGAACCTTGACAACTCCAAACTACCATCAGCAGGGGATTAACCCTAGCCTAATTGCAGATACGAAAGTAAACTGAATTTAATGTATTCACAGACCAAAATATATATCCATGCATGTTCAGCTTTATATGTTAATAATGTCACCTGAAATTAATTTTAATCAATTCAAACAAGGCCATTTAGGTCCTGGGGCCAAACAGTGCCCACATGTTTGAGGTAGAGAATTCAAGTAGTAAAGGATATAGTTTAATGAGTAATGTGAACACAATTAAAGGTATCAAACTTCGACTTTGCCATCTCTAAATTTGACTTTACAATAAATAAATAACACTAACTTGAGTTGCAGGCATAGTATCTTTAACCAGAAAAAACAACGGGAATCACTAATTCAGTAAGACTTTATCAACACGCAACAACAGATTTTTTATTTATTTTTTTAATATTTTTTTTTTGATAAGTTCAACACACAAGAACAGATCAACATGATCAAATAGATATTAATATGTTCAGAAAAAATTGGTTGAAAATAAGTTGGCATTCAACTCTTTTGATCAGAAGGTAGGTATATATGCACCTTCAAAAAATTTAATTCTCATTTAATGTATGTTAGGTGTATAAGTAAAATGTACTAAATGCCATAATTGG
This sequence comes from Aralia elata, assembly GCA_034770075.1. Classification (NCBI taxonomy): domain Eukaryota; kingdom Viridiplantae; phylum Streptophyta; class Magnoliopsida; order Apiales; family Araliaceae; genus Aralia; species Aralia elata. The sequence continues at coordinate 83,060,604 of CM068377.1, forward strand.
GTTCACGAAGCAACCTCCAAAATGTCTATCACCTTGACAAATTTAGTAGGTAGGTTTTTCTTTTCAGTCATTTTTTACTACACTACAATTACATTACTGAAGTTTCAAGATACACGGCACCTTCTGATATCGAAGAGTGTTTTGTTACAATCAAGGGCATATTATGAATAATAAAAGAACATTGCAAAATAGAAAAAGAAAAAAAAAACATTTATATACATAAAACGATATTTTAGTTGAGTTGGTGCATGCATACCTGATAATTCAAGTACAAGAAGATTCAGATTCACCCAAATAAGGTCCACATGGGGCAAATGCATCTTTCTTGCAAATAAGTTGAGCACTGCATGTCAAAGGAAAGCCAACATCAACATAAAGTTCAAATACAGTAACAAAATCCAACAGCCAAATGGTGCCACCTAATTATTGCTAATCCTATGCATCAATAATTTGCAAAGCCAAACATGCTTCAATAAACAATGCCTTGGGGCCAAATATTGCTTCTTACACATAAATACTTGCATCATATTCCACTAACAAATAGAGGAAGACGAGTAAATGGAGAGAAAAGCAACAAAGATTTATGTTTCTGAGAAACAGTAAGAACATTCTTCAAAATGTACTCATATATCATCATTTTGTCAATTACAAAAATATTTCCTATTATATACAAAAATCAAACTCAACTGATTTAACCATAAAACAGTTATATTCAAGCTCATATTGATATATTGAGATCGATTCGAGGTTTCTTCAGCGGCATAGGCAATGGAACAATCATATTGCAGCGAGGGCATTTAGGGTTGCTCTTTGATATTAGAACGTAAAGCAGGCAACTGGGACAGCCAGCTGCAAAAGAGGCAGAAGACTTCTCCTCAAAGTCCATATGATCAGGATCTTTAACTGAAGATGATGAATTTGACGGTGAAGATGATTGTGACATGGATATTGAGCGCTTTCTGATAGTTTCTTTCTCTGCTCTTTCAAGCGCAGATTTTACTTTGTCAAGAGTGCACACACTCTGGTAATTGGATGATGTTGGTGGTGAAGATGATTGGACAAGCTTTAGGTCCAAGCTGGTGTCATCAAACAGGTTCAAAGGTTGTTTTGATGCCAGTGGAAAGTTCAAGTCTTGAAGCTTTGGAACTGTTTTATTGGTTTGGTGCTTACGTTCTGATGATGAAGCTGATGTAATTTGAGAGTTACATCTCTGTAGATACACCTTTCCTGACTGCAATATTTTAAATATATATCAATGTACGATCAAAGGTGGAATGCATATGATAATATTTTAATATTTTTTGAAAAAGATAATACTAGTTTAATTCAGTGAAGCATTAATTGTCAAAAAGGGTTAAATGCTCTGTTATAAAGGAATGGAGATACAGATCAATTCAAAATAGAACAGAATAATAGTTAATGATGATATAAACAGCTGTTACAACATTATATACCAGAAATTAAGATGAAAATTTGGATTAAAAAATTACATAATATTCATACATCATCAGTCAATCACCATATTATATTATTCTAATCTTTCCAACACTGAATAGAGATTACTAACTTAAAAGCTGCTGAAGAATCTTCTACCTCAGGAAAAAAGTACTGACAAACCTTTTTGTGCATTTATAATTTACAAACTTGAAAACAATCTGTTGATTCTGCTCTTAACAAATGAAACTACATGCACATAATCACGTACACATGCATAATAGTCTAACAAAAAGATAGAGAGCCTCATAATAAACTGATTTTAATGAAACTAACGGTCAATGGTTCATTTAAAGATATTGGAATGAATCAGAAAATTAATGAACGAATCAAATTCATTTGAATACATTAAACACATCATCTGCTAATCAATTTCAACAATTAATGTTGATCAAATTTCTCATGAACATGAAAGAGTACACTACAAATCAAAAAATATTAATAGCAATTCCAAATACCAAAGTATAAATACAAACAATGAGTAAAATTGAGCAATATATAGATTGATGATACTCTATTAGCAATACCAAATTCGTCATATCCAAAACAAAGCAGCATATATCAAACTCAAAAGTACTGTTTGATTAAAAAAAGAACACACACACACACACACATATATATATACACACACACACACATATATATATATATATACACACACACACACTAAAAATGACAACAAAATACTGAAAATCCAATTTTGTTGATTAATCGATATCCAAATGGGTTCTCTAAAATTCCCACAAAAACCCTAAAGACTCAACCTATTCCATTCAATTCATAAGATCACTGATCATAAATAACACATAATATTAATTTTAAGAAATACTAGTACCTTCAAATCGAGCCGCTTTTCATATCCAGAAGGAACCTGCAGATCGAGGTCCAATTCCTTGGAATCAATGGCGGAACAACCACCCAGCAAATCCCGGGTGATCAGGGCCGTTGATTTCGCTTTTCCACCCTGCTGCTGTTGCTGTTCTTCCTTATACCCATTCATTATCCGAACAAGATAACTTACATCCGCCGCCATCACTTCCCTATAAAGAAAAATCCCTTTGCACGGAGAAATAACAGAGAAAAACTCAAAAAACTTCAAGAGATAAAGAGAGGATTTGATGGGTTCAACTCCAACCCCTTATATATACATAATATATAGATATATACTAATAATAATTATAATTATAAAAAAAATTACCTAGTAAAGGGGCTGAGGAATTTGTATGTATGTATGTATTTATGGAGGGGTTGAGGGAATTAATGGAGAGAGAAGAAGAGGGGCCGTCAGTAATGGCGGCATTAAATGGGCATAATGCAGATGATGAAGAAGGTATTGCTAGTGGACAGCTGTGATTTATTACAAAGGCACAAAATCCATTAATAAAGGCTTATTATGTATTTTAGACTTTTAGTAGTATAGCTTTTTCCTTAACGAGTTAAGAATATAATAAATGTTTTATTAAATATTTTCTTTCCAAACTATAAGAAGATATTTTATCCACTTTTAAAATTTGATTTGAATAATTTCAAATTTTAAATTGACTTAATTTATTAAAAATTATAAAATAATAAATATTATAACAAATAAAAATATAAAATTGAATATGCACATTTTAGTGTTCTTCTCTTAATTGTTTTGAACAATTTGAAGCAATAATATCTCTCGGTCTGTAAATTGTGTTTAAAATATAAAATAAATAAAAGAAATAATTTACAAATTTTATCATTCTAATGATTAAAATTCAATAATTTTATGTTAATTTTAAAATTAAAAATATCTTGAGTTAATATTAAAAAAATTAATAATAATAATTATATATTTTAAAATAAAAATAACATTAAATAAAAATAATAATTTAATTTGAAATTATTTGGACCTCTACCCCTCTAGTTACTAGTAGTAATTAGTACGAAGTACTACTCTATCGTTGTGTACCTCCATGATTATTACTCATCAATTTAAATACCCTTTCTTTGTTTTACTTTTTGTACTTATCCCCTAAGGATAGCCCAAGGTAGTTGGTTATTTTATTGGCCATTTAATTTGGAAAGAGAGTGGGAGTTTGGTGATTTGATAATAATTATGTATATATATAATACTATTTTAACAAATATCAATTATTTATATGTGTACTCAATCCGTTATCCCTCCAACTTGATGAGAACAAAATATATGATAATTTTAAAGTGTCGTTTGATAAAATTGAATATTAAGATTTAAATGGTTAGTATATTTTAATAAATTATATTATCTAAGTGAAATAGTATCTGAACTTAAAAATCAATTTGGTAACTAAACAGTGTAAAACATTTGAATGATTTTTAAATTTAAAAATATTTCAAATTAATTTTTAACAATCAATAATGATCTTAAATTTTGAAATAAAGAGAGTACAATATTTATTGAGGTTTCATAGATTTAAATTTTTCGTTAAAATGCAACTTTTAATAATTTGAATTTATATATTCTCCTTACCGATTAAAAAGCAAACAAAATTTTATCTAACAACTTTATTCTCTTATCGAATCAGATGTAAAACTCTTAAGAAGTAGGAGTATTAATTAGGTCATAAAATATAATTTATTCTATTTAATATTATATTATTTTACGTTTTAGATGAAAAATAAATAAATTAAGGCCCCAAATAAAACTCAAAAATATCATGTAAAACAAGAATATTGACAATTTTTTTTTGCAAATATTTAAGCTCATGTGGACCCCTTAGACTAATTAAGTTATTTTATATATATTTCGTTTTAGGCATGAATTCTTGACTTTTATGAAATAATATTTAAATTCACATGATTTCTTTCAAATCATGGCTAACGTGGGAGGATATAAAATGGTCAAGTAATAAACAATTTCAACTAAAATTAAATGCATTTATTAAATACTACATTAGTGAAGCTTGGTGGCTCCATGTGTTGAGCCGCTAAAACCTCTTCCTTTAAACGTATAATCCCTCAATTAATGCATACATTTAATCCAAACCTACCTTGTGTGTGTGTGTGAGAGAGAGAGAGAGAGATAAAATGTTTGATATTCTCACTTTTAAAATTTTAAATTAGGTGATAGATATAAATTATCAATAGCCATGAGAATTAAAGGTAGGAGTAGTACTTAAAGTCATTTAGCCTTTTTCTCTCTCTACAATCAGCAATTAAATTTTGATGGCACTAATTTTTAGTGTACAACAATGCAGAGATAAATTAATTTGAGGATTTAAAACATTTACATTTAATGGGTTTTATCTTGCATTTATTACCGAGATAAATTATTTCTCAAAGATAAACTTGAAAGTTCAAGTATATTTTAAAATTTTATTTGTCCGATAGCAACTTATTTCAAATAGAACTTATATGATTCTCAAACACAGTATTAAGGGCAAGATAATTGGATCATTAGAGTAGAGGTAGGTCTATTAAGTCGTGTTCAAACATAACGTACACAAAATTATGTAGTGCGTTTGAAGATTCAAATGCTGTAAATCCTATCACCGTAAACGTTAGTAAAGATAGTAGCCGAATTAAACACCATTGTGTACCCTACATGAGAGGGAGTGTATTTTATATTTATAATTTTACAAAATGACTATATTTTTTGTGTGGTAACGCACCCAATTATACGCAGTCTCTCACGTTTGTTTTTGTCCTTAAGTAATTATTATAAAATTTAAAAAGTAGTATTAATTATAATTTAATTCAATTTTATAACCTTTAATAATTTATTACAAAATTAAATTTTAAAATATCTTAAATTATTTTTTTTAAAAAATAATAACAATCTTATATTTTAAAATCGAGGTAGTATTTGCTCTTATTGTCAAGAAAGTATGTAGAACGAAAATAATACTGACTTAATAATTGAGTAGGATAATATTGAATATGAATGATTAACAAATTTTGCTTTTAAATGAGATTTTATTGTCACTAATTACATTTATTTATTTGAATTTGGTGGATTACATTTATTGACGACTTGATATTGTTTTCATAATTATTTTGTTATAGTTATCCATCATCCATTATGGTGTAATATCTCTGCCTCTGGAAAAGATTAGTAAGTATTTATTCTAAAATCTTAAATTTAACATGAGAAATTAATATTAAATCAAAACGTTCATTTGTATGAAATAGTTTCTAGAGCCATTAATTGAGTGCAGTCTAAGCGTTATAATAGACCTTAAGCATGGTAATTTACAATTTACATTTACAAACTAAAATAAATCATCAATCGCCTAAAAATGGTTGGTATATTTTATTATTTATTACACTATTCTTTTATAAGTTATTACCCTTTTTTTATACACTCCAGCACGGCACACGCGTTGCTATAAATTATGTGGGGATAAAATATAAATTTTATAAAATTTAAATGACTGAATAGAATGGAAAAAATAATACTCCCTCCGTCCTAAATTAATTACTCAGTTTTGACTTTTTTTTAAGTCAAATTGACTATTTTTAGAATTAATAATTAAGCATATATAAATATATTTCTAAAATTATAAAAATTGGGGTTAGTAATAAATTGTATATACTTTCTTTTGGTTATAATCTCTTCACCTATATTTTCGCAAAAATAGTAAAAAAAATTAGTTTTAAAAATGGTCGATTTGACTTTAAAAGGTCAAAACTGAACAATTAATTTGGGACGGAGGGAGTAATATAAAAAAGAAAATATAATAATATAATTAAACTTATAGAGACAAAAGAGAAAGAAAAAAATAATATGACATAATTACACCAAATTAATTATGATCACTTTGTAATATAGATATAGATCATGCACATTTTATTAAGAAGTTTAATGAAATATTATTAATTAACGTACCGAAATTAATTAAGACGTTTATTTTAGAAGGGAGATAGTATAATGTACTCTAATAAAAAAAACAAAAAACAAAACATATGGATATAATTTCCATGACAATAATATGATTTAAGTTTTAAGTAAAATTTGAAAAGCCGCACCATCATATGAGTCGTTGAATTATGGCCACATTACAACATAAGGAGCACATAGGAAGCTCAAAAAGTGAGGAACCTTTTGGGCCATCCTCATTAAATGCATTCTTTGTAATTTATCACTATATCCATAAAGACAACGGTCATAGGCCGCTTTCGTAAGCGGCATAATTGGGTTACACGTTACTCTTCCATCTTTTAATATAAATTGTTTTTGAAAAATCTTTTTATTTCTTAATATAAATAGTTCGTTTGAGAATTTCAAGTAAACATTAATTACTTAGTTTTTAATATTATCCCAAATATTAAATATAACTTTGATTCTCTCATTATTTTTTGTCCAATAAATAACATTCTCTTTTTTCAATACAAGGACAATATAGACAATTGATATTATATTTAATGTTATACAATCATTTCCTTAATATTTGTACACAACTCTAAAACGACTTATATTAAGAGACGAAAGGACTATTTTTGAGTATTGTTCTGTATTGTGAAAAATTTAGGTGAAAGATAAATTAGTCGATATAAAATTTTATTTAATTGACTTGTGTATTTTGTGGATAATTATTTTTGTCACTCAAATTATTCTTTTGGGGTCGAAAAGAGTATATTAACACATGATTAGATTTGATAAGATTATAAATTAACCAACCATGTTATATATTTAATTAAAAAATTATAATTAATAATTATTCACGTAATTGATAACAAAAGTTAATACATAAATTCGCAAGATATATTATTTATTTTTTCCTTAGTGTTACCAGTTTATACATATGTAGTATTTTATCTTTCATAATTTAACTTTTTGAATCTTTTCCTTCTAAATTTTATAAAATTTGTACTCCCTCCGTCCCAAATTAATTGCTTTTTTAGGATTTTTTAAAGTCAAATTGACTATTTTTAAAATTAATAATTAAGCATATATAAATATATTTCTAAAATTATAAAAATTGAAATTAGTAATAAATTGTATATACTTTCTTTTGGTTATAATATCTTCACCTATATGTTAGCAAAAATAGTAAAAAGATTAGTTTTAAAAATAGTCAATTTGACTTTAAAAGGTCATAAAAAAGCAATTAATTTGAGACGGAGGGAGTATTTTATTATCATCGCACTAATTATACTGGTACCGTAGTGCATGTGTTACATGAGGCCAATATATGTATAATTTAGAAATAAGAATATTTCTAATGTTGATAATATAAAGTTGAACACAAAAATATTTATTATATACTTTGTAGCATGTGTCATGACCGTTGTACCTTAATGGTCGGGGACGGAGGCATTAGCCATTAAAGGATCTAGGGTAGCCATGCGCATTAAGGGATCTAGGGTGCCCGTGGCTATCTGCCTATCTTGGGTTTTCTTTTTAAAAAAAATTGACCCTTTAAATTTTTATATTTTTCTTTAGACCCTTCAAGATTTTTGATAAAAATTAATAATATATATAGAAGGAATGATGAAAAATATCAACATTTAATATAGTATCATTATTTTTATTAAATAAATTTTAAGTTATTAACTAAAAAAAATTATATTAAATTAATTAATAGAATCATTTTGCATTTAAATATGTTACATTATATCAGGGATTCTCAAAAAAAATATTAAAAAAATTCCAGACTTCGTCTTGTTAATGGCGTTAAATATCGGTTTCCACTACTTAATTACCAATCATTAGGGGTGGTCATTTTTTTCTATTTTTGGGCTAATCGAACCGGTTCGAGACAAAACAAAGCCAGTTCGGCATCGGTACATGCAACTGATATATACCATTTATTCGGGACCGGGTTCAGGAAGTTATTTTGAATGTTCAGTACATACCGTACCGAACCGGTCGTACCGATTGAATTGAATAAAGATTAAAGCCTTTATTCCCTAATTGTTCTGCTTTTATCCATTTATTCCTAAATCAAAACTCAGCCACCGTCTCTACTCTCTCCACTCTTCAATCTCGTCAGTTGTCTCCATTGCTCACTGCTCAGTGCTCATCATCGTTATCGACTCTCTACATCATCATTGTCGCCATTATCATCATCGTCTCTAAATCATCTCTATCTTCTTCGCAAACGGGAATCACCGAGTCAATCTTTGCGCTGCTTCTTCTATTTTAGGTAATAAGATTAACACTTAATTATTTGATTAATTGATTCTTTACTTCATTATTCTTTAAATATTTCTTGAATTAAGTTTATTTTTATTTCTAGGGTTTGTTATGAAATAATTCTGTTCTCGAAATTGGAAATATTATGGGGTTAATTAATTGTTTGTTTGTTTATTTGTGAATTAATTATTTGTTTATTATTTTTTCTAAAACGTAATTTTGGTTTCTTAACACCATTTGGATTTGATTTTGAATTGCATATGCTACAGGGCATGTCTGTATTTTTTATTCAGGTGTGTTTGTGTGGTTTTTGTTTTGTTTTATTTTTGTCCTCTGTATGTGTTTCTGGTACAACAATTAATAATATTAGTCATACTAAATGTGTAAGACCCCGACTTTTAATAAATAAAATTTAAGTTTCTTATAATTCTTATTCTAAATAGTAAGTTATTAAATTAATAAAATGATAAAATTAAGGGTGATATGTGCAAATTATAAGATAAAAAATATGTCGAGTAATAGTCGTTCTGTCGAAAAATACGACGGCGCCGAAATAACCAATCATTGGTGGGCTCCATAACGACTAGCTGCCGAATACTGAAAACGATAGAAATAATTCTTTTTAAAAAAATTTGTTAACGGTACTATCACTTTTAACTGTTTAAATACCCGGTGATAAAAGTACAGTAGCACGCGATATTTTATAGTGGCACACGACATTGCACAGTATCACACAGTATTGCACAATACTTCATATTATTGATTCGTTACAGTAACAATTGCATAATATTTTAACTTAATAATTGTTACAGTAACATCTGCACAGTATTTTATATTATTAAATTAATAATTATCACGACACACTAACTCATATTATTTGATATGCTATTATTAGACCAGTTAACATTATTGGCAATGTCTATAAGTTCTGCTAAGAAAAGGGGTTATTTAATTGCACGTTATTTCTACGGAAGACCCCCTCTTTTTTGGGAACGATCTGGTTGTTAGTATTATGAGTCTATCATATTAATTAGGAATAATTGTTGAAAGATTGAAAATGTGTAAATGATTGATAAATAAAAGGTATTGATTAAATATAAGTATGATAAGTAATGTATGGTACATGTTTATTCAGTTTTAATATAAATAGAGGGGTTTAGCATGAGATATTTATTGTAAATTTGATTTATTTTTTCATGGGGCCCACAACTTTATTTAAATTCTTCTGGTACCCACAATCAAAATTATCTTGCAAACTTTCAAATTTAGCGTGCCCAAATTTCTTTTATACTACAAAGTTTTATTATAACGTTATATTGTTATAATATAATATTATAATAATAGTAATAAAATAGAAAACTTTTTATATAAAATAGAATTTTTTTAATATATATAAAGTTATCTGTTTTATTAGAAAATTATATTATTAAAAACATTTGGACGAACGAATTTTTCAAACCTGGCGTGCCCCTTTGTTTCTCCTGCGAAAATTTTCAAACGAGGTGTGTTAATCATTCTTCTATAAATAGGTTGCTCAGTTGAAGAACGAAGAACACACCAAAAACACAAAATTCTTCTACTACAATATTGCGAGTATTTATTTTGAATATAAGGATACTCTGAGAGTTGCTAATAGTGCAAGAATTTCTCAAGTTAATCTCCTACATATCAGACAGTATCTAGCCTTCTACTAAGGTAAGGGATATCATTTTCTTTCATACTCCATTTATGGTAAGAAAATATTATTCGTTTACATAACCTTATCATTAAATGGTAAAAATTCCTAAAATTAGTAGAATATCCTTAATAGTTTATGCTTCATCTAATATTTTTACCTGAATCTTACTATTAAATTACAATTGTGATATTTGAAATGTGAACATTATATTTTTTTGAATTTTATATTCAATCAAGAACTCTAATCGATTTTCTGGATATCGTGTTGACAATTTGGACTCTGGATAAATTGAATTAAAAATCGTTAATGTTTATATTATATTTATTTATGCTGATTATTTATTTCCATCATTCATATCATTGTTATCAAGACTAAGTTGTTGAGAATGTCTTTGGCCTAGGTGCAAAGATAATATTATTGTTGAGTGTCTTTTGCCTGTGTGGTAAAGACACGTGGTGAAAATTCTCTTTGGCCTAGGTGCAAAGAGTAATTGTTGATTGACATGATCATGACCATTTGTGTTACAGTTAAATATCTTTGGCCTGGGTGCAAATATGAATTGTTGATTATCATGATCATGACCATTGATGTTACAATTGAATATCTTTGGCCTGAGTGTAAAAATGAATTGTTGATTGGCATGATCATGACTATAAGTGTTATAATTAAATATCTTTGGTCTGGGTGCAAAGATGAATTGATCGGCATGATTATGACCAAGAACTATTGATTGGTATGATTATGAACAGGAACACTGAATTAGTATAATCAAGATCTTTGGTGTTACAGACAAAGACAGGTGGTGAAAGTTCACTTTGGCCTGAGTGCAAAAAGAAACTGCTGATTGGTGTTACATGAATAAAATATTGATGTTGAATTTTTCAATTGGAGAAGATAATAGACATTATGATCCATTTGCCTCTTTTAATTGATTGATCATTCCGTTGCAGCTATTTGTGAAAAACTTATAACATCTACCATGTGTTCTAAATATCTGATTTATTACTATTGAAGGCTATTGATAATTTATTTATCTTAGCCATGATATTATTTACTAGGCTATTTGTGCTCACCCTTTTGCTTCACAATTCCTTGCAGGAAATAAGAGAATAGTTGGGTCTAGCGGGGAGAATAAGGGAATGGAGTGATGGTTCGAGTTAGTAGTTGTAGTAATCATTACTATATTGTAAAATAGTGTGGCAATAATTATAGTGAAATTTTGGGTTTGAATACTGTCGTACTATATACGGCACAAGATTTGTACTAGGAATTTAAAATGTGTGTTGTTGTATTTTGCACGACATTATAATAATTGTAAATAGAAAAATTTGTGTTTGTAGTATGTATTTTGACGACTCAAATTGGGTGGTATAGACTCGAATTTGGGGGCGTCACAAAATGTCTTTCACAACTGTGGCTGCCTTCCTCCTCCCCTCTCTCTCCCCAACATTGCTCCTGGTATCTCATCTCTTTTATATGATACAACATATGATTTATATATTTGTGCTATGTTTTTCGTTTGGCGGTCGCTTGAGTTTTGATCTGCAATCTGTTCAATTTGTGGTTATATCAGAGTTAATTTTCCTGAACAAGGTTGTATGGTTTAAATAAATTATGCATCAATAATTACACATGGATTAAGATTATCTTTATGGTTATTCCATTTTTTTGATTCATTTAGTATCTAAAATAAATTTTTTTTTTTTGTGTTTTTATGTACAATTTGATGGAAAATATGGATAATGATATAACAATATCTTTTGATACAAATCTAATCCAAGTCCCAAATAATGGAGACAATGGAGGAGGCGAGAGTCGCGAAACGCAAAATCTAAATGAAGTTAAAAAGATCGAGCAAATAATCGGTAATACTCGTGCTACTATATGAGAACATTATATAAGATTTAAGCAAAAATAATGAAATAAAAGCAAAGTACAAGTATTGTGGTCAAGTTTTAAAAGTCAACTCGGGAAAGAATGGGACAAGTGGTTTAAAAAAATCATAATGCAAGAGTAAATTGTACCCTCCTAATATTCAATTAAAGAAAAAAATAATTACTGTTAAATTTTTCACATTCACCAAAAATTAATGAAGGGGGTCAAGAGTTGGAAGGGAAATCAACCAATAGTGTTTGTTTATGAAAATTTGATCAAGAGTTAATTAGGAGGGCAATTTCATTTATGATAATGGTAGATGAACTTCCTTTTAGCCATGTGGAGAATGTGGGCTTTAAATACTTGATGTCGGTTGTATGTCCAAAATTTAATGTGCTTTCACGTACCACCATAACTAGAGATTGTTTGAAGTGCTTTTTAGAGGAGAAATTGAAATTGAAAGCTTAGTTCAAAAATACATCACAAATGGTTTCTCTTACTACTCATACATGGACTTCCATACAATGAATTAATTACATGGCGTTGACTGCTCATTATGTTGATGATAAATGAAATTTACAAAAGAAAATTATTAACTTTGTCCTAATTACTAGTCATAAAGGGGAAGACATAGGTATGTCGATTGAAAATTGTTTGAGGGAATGGGACATTGATAAAATTTTGACAATCAGAGTTGATAATGCTAGTTCCAATGATGTTACAATTTTCTATTTGAAAACTCAATTGAAAGTTTGGGGTCATAACATTTGTGACAATAAATTTCTCCATGTGTGGTGTGTTGCTCATATTGTTAATTTGGTTGTATGTGATGGTTTGCAAGCAAAATATTCTATGTTTTTGGTTCCCTTATGCTTAGTATTATAATATGTTATTTGTGTTTATGAGCTTAATTAAGGTGTTTATCAATTTACAGAAGAATTTGTTAAGAGTTTGCAAAATATGGGTTTAATGCTGATTTTTATGTTGTTTTGCAGAATGCTCTACGATCGCTGGGTGAGAGCTCTACGATGGCAGTTTGGCAGCCCTACGATCGTAGGAAGGCTAGGCGGAGTTGTTCGACGAAGTCCTAGTTGCACTCTACGATTGTGAGATTCACTCTACGACCAGGCTCACAACACTCTATGTTTTCAGTCCAGCGACAAAGTTACTCTACGTCTGACGAGAGAACTCTACGATTGGCAAGTTTACTCGGCAGCTAGTTACTCTACGATTCTGAGGTTTACTCTACGATCGCGATAAGTGCTGGTGCGGAGTATACTCTACGTTTTGCTGAGAGAGTGTTACTCTACGATTTTGGTCGACATGCAGATTTTCGATTCTGAATAAGGTTTAAATTACTGGGATGTTAAAGATATGATTCCTAACAGGATTTGGAGATGAAGTTACAATCATACATGTAAAGTATATCTGATTATGGGAAGTAGAGTCTGATATGAAATCTGATCAAATAAGGAAACTGAATCGATTTGGAAAAGAAAACTGAGGAAGACTTGGATTTGGAAACTAAATCTAATTTGAAAAGGAAGCTACTTAAAGTTGGATTGCAGAGATTGACAAGGATTTAGAAGCCTAACATATCTACAGAATGAAGACTTCCGAAGTAAAGTTGGATTAGAATTCTTCTAGGGTTTCAAAGCATCTATAAATATCTTTCACTTGTAATCAGTTGAGAACATCTTGGGACATCTTGAATCATCATACTAGATCATATTTTAGCATGTTAGCGTAGTTTATTTTTATTCAGTTTGAAGGGGACGTGGATCCTTAGTAACAGTTTATGGTTTGATTAAATATACAGTATTTGTTCCTTCTTATATGAAGCTTATTCTGATAATCTATTTTAATTGTTAAATATTATTTAATTAACTGATTTAGTTTCTGCAGGATTAAATTGGTTAGTTGATAATGTATGCTAGATTCAGGAATAGTATTACGTAATTGATATTGTTTCTAATCATAAGTAGCAGTTAGCGATACTGATTGTGGTCAAGCTTTTGGTTTATTGCTATGGTTATCAGGAGATAGGTTAAACAAATCGAGCTTATATGTTTGTTGCTTGGAATAGTCTAATTCCTTAGTTCTTAATGCTGGTGTCATATTAAATCTAAAGAGCTTGTTTTAGGTTATATGATAGTTAGAATCTTGTGAAGAGCTTATTTCATTAAGTGACAATTAAAGAGAAATTTCGGATAACAAAGCTTGTTGTTATCTAGGACTATTAGTTTCATTGAAGGGTGAATATTGTTATGCTTAATTAATCTATTGCTGTGAAAAGGTGAAATTAAACTGGAAAACTGAAATTTTAATTCACTGGTTAAATTCATTATTTTTAAATCTATTTTTGTTAATTAGTTAAACCAATTTAAATCCCCCAAACTTCTAATTACTGTTTTTAGTTAGAAACATTAGAGTAAATTCAAAACAATATCATTCTCTGTGGGATCGACCCTTGCTTATTGCTATACTGTGCTTAGTTTTGAGTTCGTAGAGTTAAGTAATGTCTTTATTTTTGGTTTGCTTGACGACAGCTTCCCAAATTTTGGCGCCGTTGCTGCTGAGTGATTATTTGTTTTGATTTATTCTTTGTTTCTTTTATTTTATTTTTATTTTATTTTTATTTTATTTTTACTCAATCCTCTCACTCTATTGAATTGAAATTTGATCCATAGAAAAAAAAAACAGCAAGGAGGCTGAGAAAGAAGAACTGTAGAGCCAAAATCACCACTGCAGATCTAGAAGAAATTTTTGTTCCATCACCTGGTTTTAACATAGCACTGGAATTGCTGCAAAATAATTCATCTACTGAAGAAGAAGATATGGCTACTCCCAACAACAGGACTTTGAAAGAACTAGTTAATCCTGATTTTAATCAACCAGCTTTATGTATTGAGTATCCTACTTTAGATGTTGCTTTTGAATTAAAATCTGGACTAATTCATCTTTTGCCTACCTTTCGTGGTCTTACAGGTGAAGATCCATACAAGCATATGAAGGAGTTCCATGTGGTTTGTTCAACCATGAAGTCACAAGGAGTGACAGAGGAACAAATTAAGCTTAGAGCTTTTCCATTCTCATTAATAGATCTGACAAAGGACATGTTATATTATCTACCTTCAGGAGTAATTCAATCATGGATTGATATGCAAGAATTATTATTGGAGAAGTATTTTCCTGCTTCAAGAGTTGCCAACATAACGAAGGAGATATGTGGAATCAGGTAGTTCAGTGGAGAAACTCTTTATGAGTACTGGGAAAGGTTTAAGAAGTTATGTTCCAACTGTCCACCTCACCAAATAGATGCCCAACACCTGATCCAATACTTCTATGAGGGACTGTTGCCAATGGATAGGTGTATGATTGATGCAGCCAGTGGAGGAGCACTAGTAGATAAAACACCAGAAGCTACAAGGAATTTAATTGCAAACATGGCAACTAACTCTTAGCAGTATGGAACCATGATAAATCATACACATACGAGGGTGAATGAGGTAAGCACTTATAATATTGAGCAACAAATATCCGATTTAACTGCTTTGGTTCGACAAATGGTTGTAGGGAATATGCAAAAAGCAAGAGTATGTGGAATTTGTTCAAAGTCAGGGCATAATACAGATGATTGTCCAACACTGCAAAAGGATGTCATTGTTCATCAAGTTAATGTTGTGGGGACATTCCTAGGACAACATCAGCAGCAATATGATCCTTATTTTGACACTTACAATTCAGGATGGAGAGATTGTCCCAACTTGAGCTATAAGGACAATAGGCAGCCTGAATTTCAACAGATGCAACAATAATACCAACATGAACAAGCAGTTCCTTCTAATTCTAAACCATCACTTGAGGATATGTTTAAAGCCTTCATGACCCAAGCACAACAGTTTCAGCAGGAAACAAAGACTTCTATACATCAGTTGGAGAATTAAGTTAGTGAGCTTGCTACAATAGTTGGTAAATTAGATTCTCAAGGCTCAGGGAGGTTACCTTCACAAACGGTTGTCAATCCAAGAGAGAATCTAAGTGCGATTATCTTAGAAAATGGTGCAGATGTATGTCAGGAAGAACAGTTAGTGCTTTCGTTACAAAATAAGTCAGACAATGTTGACACAGATAACTGGCCTATGGATGACTGTGAAGTTCCCAGACGTAAATTTCAACCTTTCCCTGAGTATAAACCAGTGCTTCCTTTTCCTCATGGTTTAACGAAGAGATACAAAGTTGGAAAACATTCAGAGTTATATACAGAGGAGTATGAAGAATTTCGGCAGAACTAGAGAGGAGGGCACATGAATTGAATAATGTTGAAAAGAATGCCAAAGAGGAGAGAGCCCTATCAGAAGATGAATTGATAATTCCGCCGGATTTCTACAATGAGAACATGGATGAACCACTGATTGATGAATACAAAGTTACCTTGGCTATGGAGTTTGATGATGAAGAGATTCAGATCAATGATAATAAGGTTATGAGGTATCTTGGTATTATTAATTCTATTTTTACTATTGATGTTTTTGACCCTATAATGCAGAAATCTTTTGAGCAAACAAACAAGAAGAATTTGAAGGCTGCTATTACCAAGGGTTTAGAGCTATCTGAAGGCATGGAGAAAAGTCAAGATCTGTAGGATGTTGCTACTACTTGAAGGCTTGAACCATTACCAGTTCACTTGCAGTATACAAGTCCAATTACATAGCTAGCGAGGAATGATGTCAAGCCAATGACATTAAACAAGGGCAGCTACTTGGGAGGCAACCCAAGATTCAGATTTGATTTTCTTTCCTCTTTACTTTTTATTTTTAGTTGCACAGTTACTTTCTTCTTTGCATAATTTTATTACATTGGGGACAATGTAAGGTTTGAGTGTGGGGGAGGGGTTTAGGTTATTATTTGAATTATTAGGTTATTATTTAGGATATGATGCTTATGATGATGCTCTGATGAAAAAAATTTAAAAATTTTTCTGACTCTACGATCGTAGTGTTCTGCTTTTGAAGGTTGAAATCGTAGAGTGAATATTGATGCTTATTTTCAGAATTTGATTTGATGCTTTATTAACTGATGAATAATGATGACTTAGAATCCATACGAACTGATTTTAGATTGGGATTGTTTTGCATGAATACTTGAATATGGGATACATGATTACTTGACTAAGTTATTTGTGAGATTATACTTTATGCACTGATCTTGAGATTTGAGACTTGTTTAAACTGTTATTTTGTTTGCAGAACCTTGTGCAAGAAAAATTTTTGAAAAAAAAATGATGAGAAATTGTGAAAATTGCATAATGAAAAAATGTAGATGTCTTGTGGTGGGTTGAGATGGAGCGTAAGACGCACTCACCCATAAACACAAGCGCGAGATGGAGCGTAAAACGCACTCGTTGGGAAGCAAAGAAGTGAGATGGAGCATAAAATGCACTCACTTGAAAGAAAAAATGTGAAAGGTGAAATGGAGCATAAAATGCATTCACCTAAGGAAAGTTAATGTCTGCAGGTTCTGTGGGTTAGAAATTTTTGCAAATTTTTGCAGGATATTCAGGTCTTGAGTTTTGAGTCAGTGTGCACAGTTGTTGTTCCATATAACTGAGTTGGGTATTTGTGTTGATCATATGAGGGATATTTGTGTGGATATATTCTGATTTGGATGATGTTTTGTGAGGAATGACATAGTGGTTATTGTGAGTTGGTTGATGAGGTATTGGTCAAGTTTCTCTGATAGGTGTTATTATTCCATGATGTTTAGTTGGAGACCTTTGAAAGTTTGGTTGGTCTGAGTCAAATCAGTTTTCTTGATGATTCTTGTTTTGTTTACATGAGGACATGTAAAGACTAAGTGTGGGGGAATTTGATAGGTATAAAATATTCTATGTTTTTGGTTCCCTTATGCTTAGTATTATTATATGTTATTTGTGTTTATGAGCTTAATTAAGGTGTTTATCAATTTACAGAAGAATTTGTTAAGAGTTTGCAAAATATGGGTTTAATGCTGCTTTTTATGTTGTTTTGCAGAATGCTCTACGATCGCTGGGTGAGAGCTCTACGATGGTAGTCTGGCAGCCCTACGATCGCATGAAGGTTAGGCGGAGTTGTTCGACGAAGTCCTAGTTGTACTCTACGATTGTGAGATTCACTCTACGACCAGGCTCACAACACTCTATGTTTTCAGTCCAGCGACAAAGTTACTCTACGTCTGACGAGAGAACTCTACGATTGACAAGTTTACTCGGCAGCTAGTTACTCTACGATTCCGAGGTTTACTCTACGATCGCGATAAGTGCTGGTGCGGAGTATACTCTACGTTTTGCTGAGAGAGTGTTACTCTACGATTTTGGTCGACATGCAGATTTCTGATTCTGAATAGGATTTAAATTGCTGGGATGTTAAAGATATGATTCCTAACAGGATTTGGAGATGAAGTTACAATCATACATGTAAGTATATCTGATTATGGGAAGTAGAGTCTGATATGGAATCTGATCAAATAAGGAAACTGAATCGATTTGGAAAAGGAAACTGAAGAAGACTTGGATTTGGAAACTAAATCTAATTTAAAAAGGAAGCTACTTAAAGTTGGATTGCAGAAATTGACAAGGATTTAGAAGCCTACCATATCTACAGAATGAAGACTTCCGAAGTAAAGTTGGATTAGAATTCTTCTAGGGTTTCAAAGAAATCTATAAATATCTTTCACTTGTAATCAGTTGAGAACATTTTGGGACATCTTGAATCATCATACTAGATCATATTTTAGCATGTTAGCGTAGTTTATTTTTATTCAGTTTGAAGGGGACGTGGATCCTTAGTAACAGTTTATGGTTTGATTAAATATACAATATTTGTTCCTTCTTATATGAAGCTTATTCTGATAATCTATTTTAATTGTTAAATATTATTTAATTAACTGATTTAGTTTCTGCAGGATTAAATTGGTTAGTTGATAATATATGCTAGATTCAGGAATAGTATTACGTAATTGATATTGTTTCTAATCATAAGTAGCAGTTAGCGATACTGATTGTGGTCAAGCTTTTTGTTTATTGCTATGGTTATCAGGAGACAAGTTAAACAAATCGAGCTTATGTGTTTGTTGCTTGGAATAGTCTAATTCCTTAGTTCTTAATGCTGCTGTCATATTAAATCTAAAGAGCTTGTTTTAGGTTATATGATAGTTAGAATCTTGTGAAGAGCTTATTTCATTAAGTGACAATTAAAGAGAAATTTCGGATAACAGAGCTTGTTGTTATCTAGGACTATTAGTTTCATTGAAGGGTGAATATTGTTATGCTTAATTAATATATTGCTGTGAAAAGGTGAAATTAAACTGGAAAGCTGAAGTTTTAATTCACTGGTTAAATTCATTATTTTTAAATCTATTTTTGTTAATTAGTTAAACCAATTCAAATCCCCCAATCTTTTAATTACTGTTTTTAGTTAGAAACATTAGAGTAAATTTAAAACAATATCATTCTCTGTGGGATCGACCCTTGCTTATTGCTATACTGTGCTTAGTTTTGAGTTCGTAGAGTTAAGTAAGGTCTTTATTTTTGGTTTGCTTGACGACAGCTTCCCAAATTTTGGCGCCGTTGCCGGGGAGTGATTATTTGTTTTGATTTATTCTTTGTTTCTTTTATTTTATTTTTATTTTATTTTTACTCAATCCTCTCACTCTATTGAATTGAAATTTGATTCATAGAAAAAAAAAAACAGCAAGGAGGCTGAGAAAGAAGAATCGTAGAGCCAAAAGCACCACTGCAGATCTAGAAGAAATTTTTGTTCCATCACCTGGTTTTAACATAGCACTGGAATTGCTGCAAAATAATTCATCTACTGAAGAAGAAGAGATGGCTACTCCCAACAACAGGACTTTGAAAGAACTAGTTAATCCTGATCTTAATCAACCAGCTTTATGTATTGAGTATCCTACTTTAGATGTTGCTTTTGAATTAAAATCTGGACTAATTCATCTTTTGCCTACTTTTCGTGGTCTTACAGGTGAAGATCCATACAAGCATATGAAGGAGTTCCATGTGGTGTGTTCAACCATGAAGCCACAAGGAGTGACAGAGGAACAAATTAAGCTTAGAGCTTTTCCATTCTCATTAATAGATCTGACAAAGGACTGGTTATATTATCTACCTTCACGAGTAATTCAATCATAGACTGTAACGAATGCAATTTTTGAGAATTAATAAAAATATTTATTGAGTTGTATAAATATTTTTGTTAATTTATTGAGTTAATAGATGATTTATTAAGCTATTGTGAAATAAGTTTATGTTGAGTTAATTGTGTTAATTGTTACTTGAATATGATTTGTGATTATTATTCTAATTTAATTATTAATTAAATTAGATGATGAAAAGAATTATTTGAATAAATGATTTATGTTAATAAATAATTTATTTGAATAATATAATTTATTTGGTGTTTTTGTTAAATGAAATTATTATTTGAGTTGGTAAGGTTTAATTGAATTTATTTAATAATAAGTTCAATTAAATTAGAAGTGTGACATTTTAAACTATATGTTATAATGTTTTATTAAAATAAATGAAAGGAGTTTTAATTTAGTTTTTCCAAACTAGGTCTTATGACCTTTGGTTGGAAAAATGAGTTATTTTAATTGTGTTTTACCAAACAAGACATAAGAATAATAGGTTATTCTTATTAGTGTTTACCAAACAAAGCCTTATGGCTTTTGAAAATCCTAACTGATGATTCAATTTAAGGATTTTACGTTATTATTATTTAAAACAACAGTTTTTATTTTTTTTAAAAAAAATCATCAGTTTATATTTTTAATCTATATCAGTTTTCATTTTGTAAAAGAACGTCAGTTGAAAGAAAGAAAAGAAAAGAGAAGAACAGAGAGAAAAGAGAAAGAAGAACTACAGAGAAAAAAGAGAGTTCTGTGAAATTTGAGAAAGAAGATAGCTTGTGAATTTTGAAAAGAAGAGATTGAAGGTAGAAGTTCAAGCAAGGAGAGTGTTAATCAAGCTTTTCTTTTAATCAAATAGAAGGTATAATACCCTTCTCTGTATATCAATATTTGGTTCTCTGTAAAAATATTCATTGGTTTAATATGTAATTTTTTTTATTATAATTGATAGCTATGTGAAATAGATGATTACGTGATGATTATATGATGATTAAAACTCTATTTGAAGGTTTTAATTCATGAAAATATATTTTAGAATTTAATTTTAGTTTTTACAGAGCTTTATTTCATGTATGGCATAGTTGTATGAAAATTGATGATTCCATTAGGTTATTAATTGGTTAATTAATAATTGTTTATGATTGTATGATGAAAAACATGAATAATGCAAGAAGAATGGTTTTAATTGGTTGAAAAATGAATTTACAGAGCTTGATTTCATGAAAATGGTTAAAACTTGAATATTTGATTTTAACAGTGAATTTTTGGTTTTAAATTGGTTGATTATGTGTTTTATAATGCTTAGATTGATTAGAAACATGTTGGGTAAATGTTTTGTATCATATATGATGTCTGGGTATATCTAATTTATTTTCTGGATGGTAGAATTCGGAAAATTTGGCCAAATTGGCCTAAGTTTTCACTGAGTCGCGAGCTGGGGAAGACGACAATCAAGTCTCTCGCCCCGGCGAGAGAAATGAACTGATTTCTTCGCCCTGGAGACAAATTTGTTAAGCAAAAGTTCGCCCCATCGATCCTCTCGCCCCAACGACAATTTTCTTAAGCTTTTTCTCGCCCCGGCGAGAAACACTACTGTTAAAAAAAATAATTATTTTGTTTTCTTTTCTTGGAAGTTATAATGCATAATTAAACTTATATTAATGTATTAAATGACTAAAAGATTTTCCAAGATAGTTGCTAAACTAGTACTTGTTGACTATGGTATGCTAAATGAGATGTTATGATAAAAGAGGAAGCTTAGAATGCTTTTAATCTTGTGACTAATTATATTAGCATTTTACAATTAAATGTTTAGGTTGTTTAAGGATCGTGAATTACTTAAATTTGTAATCTATGCTTGAGGCAAGTTCTTTATCTCAACTTATTACTTTTACGTTGAGCAAGTTTTCATATCTCAAACTTGTTATTTCATTTCAAGACAAGTTTATTTATATTGGGCAAGCTTATTGACCTTAGCTTATTGATATTCAAGCAAGGTTATTATCATGATTATATACTTAAGCTTTATTTCAATCATTGTTTGTTATTCAAACTTCGGGTATAGTTTCTATTGAACAAACTCTTTTGATGAATTAAACTAGCAAACCCTTATTGATTCAGCTAGTCCTTAGTTGATGAGCGATTCCAAAGACTTAGAATATTTTCTATTCATTGTTCCAAGCCAAGTTTCTTTTGGTACGGATTCAGACGATAAACTGAGATGAACAACCCTAATATAGGGGATTACTTACGCGACAACGTTAAAATGTTTGTGCACAATACATTGTACAAAGGGCTGATCCCCCTGAGTACGAGATGTTGGTCCATAGTCTATATGACTGTTAAAGGTTACAGTAGAAATACTTGTTAACCTAGGACATAGTTCGAGGTCTTGTGACCCTCAGATATTATTTCTAAATCTTGAAATCTATTTCTCCTTGAATCGAGCATTCTAACGAGCTTTTAAACTTTGATCATTTATTGACTGAGATTCAGAAAATTATTATTCTTCAGTTGAAATCCATTTCATTTAAATGTTATTGTTATCGTACTTGTGAGCATTTGTTTGCTCACTCTTGCATTAAACATTGCAGCTAAGCCAGAAAAGTCAGACGAGCCGTCCACGAGCAAAGGCAAAGGCAAGATGCATAAATAGCTAAAGATCTGCTATTTACTTGATGATTATTTGTAACAAGACTTGTTCTAGTTTATGTTTTATTCCGCATTGATGTATTAAGGTTTAGATAACCTGGGATTTGATTGTTTAAGAGTTTGAAGATGTAACCCATTTTGGGAAGGTGTTTCTCTAAGTTTATTTAATTGTTATTTTATTGGGTAGTTAGTTTTGAATGTATGTTATAGTGAATACCAAATCAGTGGGAATTAAGTACCTGGATTTGGAGGTGTCACATAGACTGATATGCAAGAGTTATTCTTAGAGAAGTACTTTCCTGCTTCAAAATTTGCCAACATAAGGAAGGAGATATGTGGAATCAGGTAGTTCAGTGGAGAAACTCTTTATGAGTACTGGGAAAGGTTTAAGAAGTTATGTTCCAACTGTCCACCTCACCAAATAGATGCCCAACACCTGATCCAATACTTCTATGAGGGACTGTTGCCAATGGATAGGTGTATGATTGATGCAGCCAATGGAGGAGCACTAGTAGATAAAACACCAGAAGCTACAAGGAATTTAATTGCAAACATGATAGCTAACTCTCAGCAGTATGGAACCATGATAAATCATACACATACGAGGGTGAATGAGGTAAGCACTTATAATATTGAGCAACAAATATCCGATTTAACTGCTTTGATTCGACAAATGGTTGTAGGGAATATGCAAAAAGCAAGAGTATGTGGAATTTGTTCAAAGTCAGGGCATAATACAGATGATTGTCCAACACTGCAAGAGGATGTCATTGTTCATCAAGTCAATGTTGTGGGGACATTCCTAGGACAACATCAGCAGCAATATGATCCTTATTTTGACACTTACAATTCAGGATGGAGAGATTGTCCCAACTTGAGCTATAAGGACAATAGGCAGCCTGATTTTCAACAGATGCAACAATAATACCAACATGAACAAGCAGTTCCTTCCAATTCTGAACCATCACTTGAGGATATGTTTAAAGCCTTCATGACCCAAACACAACAGTTTCAGCAGGAAACAAAGACTTCCATACATCAGTTGGAGAATTAAGTTAGTGAGCTTGCTACAATAGTTGGTAAATTGGATTCTCAAGGCTCAGGGAGGTTACCTTCACAAACGGTTGTCAATCCAAGAGAGAATGTAAGTGCGATTATCTTAGAAAATGGTGCAGATGTATGTCAGGAAGAACAGTTAGTGCTTTCGTTACAAAACAGTTATTCCTAAATAAAAACTCCATTGCTCACTGCTCAGTGCTCATCGTCGTCATTGACTCTTTACATCATCATCATCGCCATTATCATCAATGTCTCAAAATCATCTCCATCTTATTCGCAAACGGGAATCACCCAATCAATCTCTGCGCGACTTCTTCTTTTTTAGGTAATAAGATTAACACTTGATTATTTGATTAATTGATTCTTTCCTTCACTCTTATTTAAATATTTCTTGAATTAAGTTTGTTTTTATTTCTAGGGTTTGTTATGAAATACTTGTTTTCTTGAAATTGGAAATCTTTCGGGGTTAATTAATTGTTTGTTTGTTTATTTGTGAATTACTTGTTTGTTTACTGTTTTTCCTAAATGTAATTTTGGTTTCTTAACATCATTTAGATTTGATTTTGAATTACATATGCTATAGGGCATGTATGTATTTGTTATTAAGGTGTGTTTGTGCGGTTTTTGTTTGTTTTGTTTTTGTCCACTGTATATGTTTCTACTGCAACAATTGATAATATTAGTCATACTAAATGTCCTTTGCAACTATCACCCCCTCCTTCCTCTCTCTCTCTCCCTCCTCAACATTGCTCCTGGTATCCCTTCTCTTTTATGTGATACAACATCTGATTTATATATTTGTGTTATTTTTCACTTCGGTGGTCGCTTGAGTTTTGATCTGCAATGTGTCCAATTTGTGGTTATATGAGAGTTAATTTTCTTGAAACAAGTTGTATGGTTTGAATAAATTATGCATAAGTAATTACATATAGATTAAGATTATCTATGTGGTTATTCAGTTTTTTGATTCATTTAGTATCTAAAATAATGTGTTTGTGTTTTTATGTACAGTTTGATGGAAAATATGGATAATGATATAACAATATCATCCGATCCAAATCCAATTAAAGGAGGAGACAATGGAGGAGGCGAGAGCCGCAAAACGCAAAATCAAAATGAAGTTGAAGAGATCGAGCAAATAATCGGTAAGACTCGTGCTACAATATGGGAACATTATATAAGATTTAAGCAAAATGATGAATTAAAGGCAAAGTGCAAATATTGTGGTCAAGTTTTAAAATCTGACTCGAAAAAAATTAGGACAAATGGTTTAAAAATCATAATACAAGATGTAAATTGTACCATCCTAATATTCAATTAAAGAAAAAAATAATCACTATTAAAATTTTCACCTTTATCAAGTATTAATGAAAATTTGATCAAGAATTAATTAGGAGGGCTATTTCGTTTATGATAATTATTGATGAACTTCTTTTTAGCTATGTGAAGAATGTGGGCTTTAAATACTTGATGTTGGTTGCATGTCCAAAATTTAATGTGACTTTACGTACCACCATAACTAGAGACTATTTGAAGCACTTTTTAAAGGAGAAATTGAAATTGAAAGCTTAATTCAAAAACACATCACAAATGGTTTCTCTTACTACTGATACATGAACTTACATACAGCGAATTAATTACATGATGTTGGCTACTCATTATGTTGATGATAGGTGGAATTTGCAAAATAAAATTATTAACTTTCTCCCAATTACTATTCATAAAGGGGAAGACATATGTATGTTAGTTGAAAATTATTTGAGGGTATGGGGTATTGATAAACTTTTCACAATCACAGTTGATAATGCTAGTTTCAATGATGTTGAAATTTTCTATTTGAAAACTCAATTGAAAGTTTGTGGCCATAGCATTTGTGACAATAAATTTCTCCATGTGAGGTGTGTTGCTCATATTGTTAATTTGGTTATATGTGATGGGTTGAAAGATGCGAGTCCTTCGATATCTCGTGTGCGATCTTTGGTTAGGTGGGTGCGACAATCTCCTTTTAGGATTAAAAAAAATCAAAGAATGTGTTGACATTGAAAAAATTGAAAAAAAATACTTCTTTGATCATAAATGTGTTCACTAGATGGAACTCCACTTATTCTATGTTAAATGTGGCCATAGACTTCAAACGTGCTTTTAATAGGCTTGCAAGCAAAGACCCTTTATTCAAATTAGGAATAGAATCGGGTGATGGGTAGCCTACCATAGAAGAGGGTTAAATACATTTTTCATCACTCTACTTGACCTCGGTTTACAAATGCATCACTGGACTGAATTTTTTTACGGTCAACTCATTGAACTATAATTTTTTTACAAAAATTTGAAAAACCGTCTATTCCGTTAAAAACTTAACAGAAAGTCTACATGGCACCACATGGCCACGCTTACGTGGAATATAAGACCCACCTCAGAAAAAAAATTAATAATTAAAACAAAACAAGTTTAGTTTAATTTTTTCGATTTTCAAGCTTAGACTCTCTTTTTTTTTAAATAACAAATAATTAAATAATAAAATATATTAATGTATAATTTTTACAAATGTATTTATATAAAATTAATGAATTCATATTATTATTTTTTAATTTTTAAATATTTTAAATTCACTTTAAAAATATAAAATTATCTAATATTTTGAAATGAAGGGATTATTATTATAATTATAATTATAATTATAATAATAATCATTATTATTATCATTATTATTATTATTACTTACCTGGATGCTCAATCTTCAATTTCTAACCCATGAATCTAAATATCCTCCATTATTATCTTAAATAATTTTAATTTCTTCATTACAATCTCAATAGTTGTTGCAAATATTAAATTTCTTCCTCTCTCTTTAACTTCCAACCCTTCAAAATCACAATCATTTTAACTTGTTAATGTATTTCATTGCAAAATCAATGGGCTAAACCAGATCTGTGAAAAGAAAATAGTATAAATACTACCGAACGAAGAATTTATCATACTATGCTGCTCTCCCAATATACCATCTTCATTGGCCTCTTAATCACAGGAAAAAAAATAATAAGTATATTCCAACCTTTGAATCATGAGAACTTACCTAAAAACAATTTCCCCAACAAAAAATTCAAAGGAAAAATTAGATCTGGAAATAAACTCAAATCTGGAAACAAACTCAGACCAGTAAGTGAAATAAAAAAAAATTGAATCACACTAAATGAGAGATTAATGTTAGTTTCGAGAAAGAGGATGATGGAGGATGGCGATGACTTTTCGGATGGAGGACGACGGTGACTTGACAGAGAGATGTTCTACAAATTGGGGTTTCAAATGGGTTCGAACAAATTGAATTTGAAATTCAAAATTATGAAAGATTTGTTGCCAATATTGCGACCGCGGGCAGATCCGATTACTTTTTTTTTACCAATCGCAATGGTATCTCTCCCTCCTTCAATCAAGATTCGAAACCCAGGAAAATAAATATGGTTACATGTAAAGGGATGGTTATATATATATATATATATATATATATCTTTGGTCTGTTTACAACAGTGGTGGTACAGTGGGATGTGTGTGTGGATGGATCTTGGGTTTGTAACAATGGCGGTGGTGGTCGGGTGGGTGTAGAAGGAGGAGATGAAGAAAAAAAATTAGCCTTTCTGAGAAGCATTCGCATTTTCTCTCTCTTTTTTTCCTCTTAATATTTAAGAGTAAGTAAAAATAATAATTAATTTTCAAAATTTTAGTTATATTTTTGAAGTTTGAATTTATTTTTATGAATTTTAATTTTTAATTTGGGTTTGAATTTAATTTTTAATTTTTATGAATTTTTAATTTTTAATTTTACTTTCCAACGTGGCAACAGCTAGGATGATAGCACATGAAGTAGCTGACGTGGATGTTCATTTAAAAGTGACATGGATGTTCTGTTAAAAGTCAACTCATTTAACGAATTTTGTAACGATTTGAAAATAATTTGTGGTTCAATGAGTCGATTGTAAAAAAATTCAATTCAGTGATGCATTTATAAACCGAGGTCGAGTAGAGTGGGAAAAAGTGGATTTAACCCCCATAAAAGATTAGGGAGTTGTGAGACATTTGGTGGTATTTTTGAAGTATTTCTTCGACATTATGGTGAAGGTTTCAGGTACATCTTATGTGTCATCAAATACTTTTTTTTCATAAATTTCTTAATCTTGATGATGCTTTGAATGAATTGTTATATGAGAGTGACTATGGCATGAGAGAAATGGCCTTGAGGATGAGAGTAAAATTAGATAAATATTAGGGGAATATTGAGAAGATGAATAAATTATTGTACACTGCGGTTGTTCTAGATCCTAGACATAAATTTACATTTGTAGAATTTACTTTTAATTTAATGTATGAGAGTAGGAGTAAAATGACAAATAAAATGATAAAATAGATGCGTGATGCCATTGAAAAATTGTTTAAATGTTATAGTCTCAAATATATATTCCAAAGTGCACAATCATTCCAAAATGCACAATCTAATGTGTCTAGTGAAAAATTTGATGTGCATTGTCGAGAAAGGATAAGGAGGAAGATGAAAGAAAAATTTGTAGAACACATTGTGGATGTTCAAGGAGTGGATCATACCGATTTGGATTAGTATTTGAGTGAGCATGTTAATCCAACGACTTCAAACTATAATATTTTGGGTTGGTGGAAAAATAATTATCCTAGATTTCGCATTCTCTCTGAAATGGCTAGGATGTATTGGCGGTTCTTATTGTAAGTTTGCAGAAACATAAACATACATACAATCATATTATAAAACAACGAAAACATGGCATAAATCGAATGTAAAATTTTCTGCTATCCCAATAATCACCTTATGCAATATTATTAATTGAGGAAGAATAAAAGATATACCTTATGAAGATGATCAACTCATTGATTTGATCTTCAAGTTCTAATCCTTTAATCCTGCAAGCTCCTTCTAATCCACGGATCAAACGCAAGCTACTCAGTGTATGCAGCACTCTACACTCTAAAGGTAATCCACTAAGAGATGATTATTGAAGAAGTGAATTTAGGCTTCTATAAATCTTAGGTGGCTAACCCTAATTCTCTCTCTCACCTAACTCCTTAGATAATAGAGAATTCTTACGTAATATCAAAATACTAATAAGGCGTGTGTGTAACCCTAATCTATTATAAGGGCTCTCTTTATATAGACAAGTCCTCCTCCTAAACTCTTTAGGACTTAGAGTTTTAATTTAATTTAATTCTCAAACTATTTAGGAATTAAATAATTTATAATAATAATAATAACAATACTTCTTATTAATTTATAATTACTATTTCTCCAAATACTTAATTATAAATATTAAGCTATTTAATTTATTCTACTAATAAATTAAATACACTTAACTTATTATTATTAAGCTAATTACTTCTAAAATAATATTTCTATTTTTGTGATGTGACCCTTTTGGTTCAATATTATGCCGGTAGTAGAATAAATAAATTAAAATCATTCTAATATTATTTATAATGAATTCAACTCCTTTAATTTATATATAAATAAATAATATTCATTCTACATCATTAGGGACACCTTACATCATTGTATCATGACTATCCGTATAATATGAAATCAACGTTTAATCACATAGAACCTATTCAGTAATTAGTTA
Organism: Aralia elata; assembly: GCA_034770075.1. NCBI lineage: Eukaryota > Viridiplantae > Streptophyta > Magnoliopsida > Apiales > Araliaceae > Aralia > Aralia elata. The sequence continues at coordinate 83,090,263 of CM068377.1, forward strand.
CCGTACAATTCAATCCTTCTACCACACAATGTTCTGATGAAATATAAAACATAGATTTTTTGTCAAGTTTTATTTATTTGATCATATGCATTTCGATTCAAAAATACACAACTCTAGTTAATGTAAATTAGAAACTCCTTTTTAATTTTCATTCACCCTGGCCAAAGATTCCTGAGTTACCACTTATTGAATTACATAGGACATATTCTCCCTTTACTAGAAGTGGTAGATCCTTTGTTGATCATTAACCTACCTCTATGTGCACTTCATTATATCCGAACATACCCTATAATATACCCTAAAGTATTAAGTAATATGACAAAGTATAACTCAGGATACACAAGGTATTATGATAATCTCAAAACCAAGAATCATTTGTACTACTATCACTATAGGAACTCCTATTGACAGGTAAGTAAAACTCCATTAGGTGTTCCTCTAAGTGAGTCAGGTTCAGTGAACTTATTCTCCAATAAACACCTACATACTTGTTTTATTGTCTCTACATAAATAATTATGAGATCAATCATCCTCTTCAACAGAGCAAGCATAATATGTACTAATCTATCCGGATTCATTAATCCCACATTAGCGATCCATCGATTAGGAATATTCTAGTTTTGAGCTATCTAGAATTTAGATTTCATTAGCATGAACTCTTCATGATTCTAAAAGTATTGATTCAAAACTATGAGTTTATCACATTTATTTAATTCAACTAATTAAACATGAATAAAGAATGCCTTTAAATAAACAAATTTTTTTATTAATAAATGAACAACATTACAACATAAATGCTTATTACATCATATGTGATTGGCTTGAGGGCATACTATTTTCACCTATGTCAATCGTTACTTTCGAGTTGACATTTAGCACTGGTGGTCGTGTACTTGATCCATTTAGGAATCATTTAACTCCTAGAATGGTACAAGCTCTTATTTATGCTCAAGATTGACTTCGTTCAAGCAAACAACCAACGTCCATAGAGGAGAACTTAGATTCACTTGAAATAATTGAGAAAGGCAATCCTTAATTTTAAATTATATAGTTTTCAATTATAATGTTTATATGTTAATGACTTTCTTTAACTAGTTTTATTTTCTTTTGATCTTCTTAGAATTTAAGGAAGTTTTGAATATGGATAACGGAATTTAGTGGTCTGTTGTTGCTGCTATCTTACTTAGGGGTGGTCATTTTTTTTGATTTTTTTAGTTTCTGGGCTAACCGAATCGGTTCAAACTGGCCGGTTCATGACAAAACAAAGCCGGTTCGACATCAGTACATGCAACCGGTGTATACCGTTTATTCGAGACTAGGTTCGGGAAGTTATTTTGAGTGATCGGTATATACCGTACCAAACGGGTTGTACCGATTGAATTGAATAAAGATTAAATCATTTATTCCCTAATTGTTCTGCCTTTATCCATTTATTCCCAAATTAAAACTCAGCCAACGTCTCTACTCTCTAGCTACTTTCTCCATTCTCCAGTCTTGTCAGTCGTCCTCATTGCTCACTGCTCAGTGCTCATTGTCGTCATCGACTCTCTATACCATCATCGTCGCCATTATCATCATCGTCTCTAAATCATCTCCGTATTCTTCGCAAACGAGAATCACCGATTCAATCTCTGCGCTCTCTATTTATAGGAAAATCAAGGTGAGGACATTTTGGTCTTTTCCCCAACTTTTCTTGGTTTATTACCCTTATACCCTTGGCATATTCTTTTAATATCATCCATCCATTTTTTCTTCCATTTATATCATCCATCCATTTTTTCTTCCATTATCATCCATCCATTTTTTCTTTAATCTATATCATCCATCCATTTTTTCAAAAAGATTAATCCATTATCAAAAAGATAATTCCATTATAAAAAAAAACCATTATAAAAATATAACTCCATTATCACAATAAATCCCTTTTTCTGTATTATTGTGTTAAATGTATTAATATCACCGATGGCACATACTCGCAATACTGACAACCAGATTATTCCCAGAAAAGAGAGGGCCTTCCATAAAAATAGCGCGCAATTAAATAATCCCTTTTCTTGACAGAATTTCTAGACATTGTCAATAATGCTAAACTATCATATCAAATAATATGTGTTACAGTGTCTTGACAAATAATATAAAATATTATGCAGTTTCTTCTTTTTTAGGTAATAAGATTAACACTTTATTATTTGATTAATTGATTCTTTCCTTCACTCTTATTTAAATATTTCTTGAATTAAGTTTGTTTTTATTTTTAGGGTTTGTTATGAAATAATTTTGTTCTCAAAATTGAAAATCTTTTTGGGTTAATTACTTATTTGTTTGTTTATTTGTGAATTAATTATTTGTTTACTATTTTTTCTAAAATGTAATTTTTGTTTCTTAACACCATTTGGATTTGATTTTGAATTGCATATGCTACAGGGCATGTTTGTATTTGTTATTCAAATTGGGAATTAAATCGGGTGATGGGTGGCCTACCATAGAATATTAAGGAGTTGTGAGACAATTGGTGGTATTCTTGAAGTATTTTTTCGATATTACGGTGAAGGTTTCTGGTACATCTTATGTAACATCAAATAATTTTTTCATGATTTTCTTGATCTTGATGATGCTTTGAATGAATTGTTATATGAGAGTGATTGTGGTATGAGAGAAATGACGTTGAGGATGAGAGCAAAATTAGATAAATATTGGAGGAATATTGAGAAGATGAATAAATTATTGTATATTGCGGTTGTTCTAGATCCTAGACATAAATTTGCATTTTTGGAATTTGCTTTTACTTCAATGTATGAGAGTAAAAGTGAAATAAAAAATAAAATGATAAAATCAGTGTGTGATGTCATTGAGGAATTGTTTAAATGCTATTGCCTTAAATATGCATTCCAAAGTTGACAATTATCCTAAAATGCATAATCTAATGTGTCTAGTGAAAATTTTGATGTGCGTCGTCGAGAAAGGACAAGGAGGATGATGATGGAAAAATTTATAGAACACATTACGGATGTTCAAGAAGGGGATAATACGAATTTTGATAAGTATTTGAGTGAGCATATTGATCAAACGACTTCAAATTATTATATTTTGAGTTGGTGGAAAAATAATTCTCCTAGATTTCCCAATCTCTTTGAAATGGCTAGGGATGCATTGGCAGTTCCTATGTCAACCGTTACTTCTAAGTCGGCATTTAGCACCAATGGTCGTGTACTTGGTCCATTTATGAGTTCTTTAACTCCTAGAATTGTACAAGCTCTCTTATTTGTGCTCAAGATTGGCTTCGTTCAAGCAAACAACCAATGTACGTATAGGAGAACTTAGATTCACTTGAAACAATTAAGAAAGATAACCCTTAATTTTAAACTATATAGTTTTCATTTATAATATTTACATGTTAATGACTTTCTTTAACTAATTTTATTTTCTTTTGATCTTCTTAGAATTTGCAGAAGTTTTGGATATAGGTGGCGGAATTTAGTGGCCTGCTGTTGTTGGTGTGTTGTTGCTACCCTGCTTAGGGGTGGTCATTTTTTTGATTTCTTCGATTTTTGGGTTAACCGAATCGGCTGATTTAGAGCAAAACAAAACTCGTTCGTCATCGGTACATGTAACCGGTATATATCGTTTATTCGGTATCGGATTCGAGAAGTTATTTTGAATATTTGGTACATACCATACCAAACCAGTTGTACCGGTTGAATTGAACAAAGAATAAAGTATTTATTCCCTAATTGTTCTGCCTTTATCCATTTATTCTTAAATCAAAACTCAGCCATCGTCTCTGCTCTCTAGCTACTCTCTCCACTCTCTAGTCTCGTTAGTTGTCTCCATTGCTCACTGTTCAGTGTTCATTGTCTTCATCGACTCTCTACAGCATCATCATCATCACTAAATTATCTCCATCTTCTTCGCAAACGGGAATCACTGAATCAATCTTTGTCCTGCTTCTTCTTTTTTAGGTAATAAGATTAACATTTTATTATTTGATTAGTTGATTCTTTCCTTCACTCTTATTTAAATATTTCTTGAATTAAGTTTGTTTTTATTTCTTAGGTTTGGTATGAAATAATTTTATTCTCGAAATTGGAAATCTTTTGGTGTTAATTAATTATTTGTTTGTTTATTTGTGAATTAATTGTTTGTTTATTGTTTTTCCTGAAGTGTAATTTTGGTTTCTTAACACCATTTGGATTTGATTTTGAATTGCATATGCTAGAGGGCATGTATGCATTTGTTATTCAAGTGTGTTTGTGTGGTTTTTATTTTGTTTTATTTTTGTCCTATGTATGTATTTCTACTGCAACAATTGATTATATTAGTCATACTAAATATCCTTTGCAACTGTCACTGCCATCCTCCTCTCCCTCTCTACTCAACATTGCTCCTAGTATCCCTTTTCTTTTATGTGATACAACATCTGATTTATATATTTGTGCTATATTTTTCCTTTGGTGGTTGCTTAAGTTTTGATCAGTAATGTATTTAATTTGTGGTTATATCAGAGTTAATTTTCCTCAACAAAGTTGTACGGTTTGAATAAATTATGCATTAGTAATTACACATGGATTAAGATTATCTCTGTGATTTTTTTGAATTTTTTTGATTCATCTAGTATCTAAAATAATTTGTTTGTGTTTTTATGTACAGTTTGATGGAAATATATGGATACTGATATAACAATATCATCCGATGCAAATCCAATCTAAGTCCCAAATAATGGAGGAGACAATGGAAGAGGCGAGAACCGCGAAACATAAAATCAAAATGAAGTTAAAGAGATTGATCAAATAATCGGTAAGACTCGTGCTACTATATGAGAACATTATATAAGATTTAAGTAAAATAATGAAATAAAGGCAAAGTACAAGTATTGCGGTTAAGTTTTAAAAGTCGACTCGAAAAATAATGTGACAACTGGTTTAAAAAATCACAATGCAAGATGTAAATTGTACCCTCATAATATTCAATTACAGAAAGGAAAAAAACAATCAATAATATTTATTTATGGAAATTTGATCAAGAGTTAATTAGGAGGGTAGTTTCGTTTAGGATAATTGTAGAGGGACTTCCTTTTAGCCATGGGGAGAATGTGGGCTTTAAATACTTGATGTCGGTTGCATGTCCAAAATTTAATGTGTCTTCACGTACCACCATAACTAGATATTGTTTGAAGTGCTTTTTAGAAGAGAAATTGAAATTGAAAGCTTAGTTCAAAAATACATCACAAAGGTGTTGACTGCTCATTATGCTGATGATAAGTGGAATTTGCAAAAGAAAATTATTAACTTTGTCCCACTTACTAGTCATAAAGGGGAAGACATAGGTATGTCGGTTGAAAATTATTTGATGGAATGGGGCATTGATATAATTTTCACAAAATCACAGTTGATAATGCTAGTTCCAATGATGTTGTAATTTTCTATTTGAAAACTCAATTGAAAGTTTGTGGTCATAGCATTTGTGGCAATAAATTTCTCCATGTGAGGTGTGTTGCTCATATTGTTAATTTGGTTATATGTGATGGGTTGAAAGATGTGAGTCCTTCTATATCTCGTGTGCGATCTTTTGTTAGGTGGGTACGACAATCTCTTTCTAGGATTAAAAAAATTCAAAAAATGTGTTGAAATTGAAAAAATTGAAGAAAAAAACACTTCTTTGATCCTAAATGTGTCTACTAGATGCAACTCCACTTATTCTGTGTTGAGTGTGACCATAGACTTCGAATGTGCTTTTAATAGGCTTGCAAACAAATACCCTTTATTCAAATTAAAAATGGAATCGGGTGATGGGTGGCCTACCATAGAAGATTGGAGAGTTGTGAGACAATTGGTGGTATTCTTGAAATATTTCTTCGACATTACGGTGAAGGTTTCGGGTACATCTTATGTGATATCAAATACTTTTTTCATGAATTTCTTTATCTTGATGATGGTTTGAAGGAATTGTTATATGAGAGTGATTATGGCATAAGAGAAATGGCGTTGAGGATTGGAGAAAAATTAGACAAATATTAGGGGAATGTTTAGAAGATGAATAAATTACTGTACATTGCAGTTGTTCTAGATCCTAGACATAAATTTGCATTTGTAAAATTTGCTTTTAATTTAATGCATGGGAGTAGGAGTGAAATGGCAAATAAAATGATAAAATCGGTGCATGATGCCATTGAGGAATTGTTTAAATGTTATAGTCTCAAATATGCATTCCAAAGTGCACGATCATCCCAAAATGCACAATCTAATGTGTCTAGTGAAATTTTGATGTGCATCGTTGAGAACGGATAAGGAGGAAGATGATGAAAAAAAATTGTAGAACACATTGTAGATGTTCAAGGAGGGAATAATACCGAATTGGATAAGTATTTGAATGAGCATGTTGATCAAACGACTTCAAATTATAATATTTTGGGTTGGTAGAAAAATAATTCTCTTAGATTTCCCATTCTCTCTAAAATGGCTAGGGATGTATTGGCGGTTCTTATGTCAACCGTTGCTTCCGAGTCAGCATTTAGCACTCGTGGTCGTGTACTTAATCCATTTAGGAGTTCTTTAACTCCTAGAATGGTACAAGCTCTTATTTGTGCTCAAGATTGGCTTCGTTCAAGCTATCAACCAATGTCCGTAAAGCAGAACTTAGATTCACTTAAAACAATTGAGAAAGGTAATCCTTAATTTTAAATTATATAGTTTTCATCTATAATGTTTATATATTAATGACTTTCTTTAACTAGTTTTATTTTCTTTTGATCTTTTAGAATTTGTGGAAGTTTTAGATATGGGTGGCGGAATTTAGTGGGTTGCTGCTGCTATTGGCCTACCGTTGCTGCTGCTGTTGGTCTGTTGTTGCTACCCTGCTGTTGCTACTATTTTGTTATTTAATTATGATGGTAATGACATCGAGCAGTGGGTAACTGATTATAGATTCAATGTTCAGGTAACTCTTAATGGTTCTGGGCATTAAGCAACATGAAAGGCTCTTATATATCGGTGGACTTCGGGTAATTTACTTCAAAGAGGCGTGTTCGACTTGCAGTTCGGGAGTTGGAGATTTTTCTCTAGTTTGATGTTTGGGAGGTAGTTTGAAGGTGGTCGTTAAATTGTGGGAATGAATTCAGGAATTTGAATTTTGGATGTGGCTTTGACAGATTTTCAGATGTATCTCTTTTCTTGTTGTTTTAGGGTTCGACAGATTCGAGAATATTGGAGGTTTTTATGTTCGGCAGTAGATGTGATGGATTTGGCAGTAGATATGGTGGGTTCGGCAGTTTTACAGACATGGTAGTCAGAGGGTATGGCGGATTTTTTGATTACTCTCATATTCTAAATCCTTTATAGCAGGAGAGTGGGGGCAATGTTGGGATGCAATTATTTGGGCCTGACCAAGGTGTAGCACAATTTATTTAATGGTCCGGATTTGGTGTTGGTCCATATACATTTATTTTGACAGCTTGCTCAAATAGTGGGAGAGTCCTTATTAAAGTAAGATTGTGTTTTCTTATTTGGGAAAGATAAGGAAATCTAATTTAGGAAGAAATCGACCAGTCATTAATTGCAGTTATAAGGTGATTCTAAAAAGGACTCCTACTCCTAATTGGATTCGGGTGGACATGACATCAATAAATATAGCAATAAACAAGAGTTTGAGGAAAGAACACAAGAACGTACAACAGCGAAAAGTGAGAAAATACGAAGTGTGAAGAGAATGAAGGGAGAAATAAACAATTTGTACTCTCCATATTATTTTTATAGTGGATTTCTTATCTCTTCCTGTAGTTTTTTCCCAATTGGGTTTCCACGTAAAATTCTTGTGTCTATATTTTATATCTATTATAATAATGTGTGTATATTTATCTGTATGTATTTCGTGAGTTTGACTTCACAACAACACAATCCACTATTCCAGCAATTATTAACGCTTTTTGGGCCTGTTGTTTTGGTGATTTCGTCAAACGCACAAAATTTGGTGTTAATAGTTCCATTAACTAATTAGTTAAAAAAAATAAGAACTCTTACAGGAAGCTATACTGTTAGAACAATTGCATATTTTGATTTGATGATGATGAGATAGTGATATAATGTATATTTGTAACCAGTAGCTTTTATAAAGTCCTTAAATGTGAAATTGATGTAAAAGGACTTAGAGTAGAACATCAAGCTTGTTAGGTTGATTTATTAAATGAACTGAATGTATAGACTATAGGATTTTAATCGATCGTAAAGCTGTGTAAACAATCGTAAAGATGATTGAACGATCGCAGAGTCTGCTCAAGATCTTAAGGTAAAAATGAAGATCACAGAGTCTGCTCAAAATCGTAAGGTAAGTTGAATATCGTAGAGTCTGCTCTGGATCGTAAGGTGAATTGAAGATCGTAGAGTTTGCTCAAAGGTTGTTAGGCAAAATAAAGATCGTATAGTATGTAAATCTTAGAGTCAGTCAAGCCAAACACTCTATTATCTCCATGAAACTCTACGATTAGGCAAAATATAGAGTATGTCAGGTCTGATATTAGACTGGCATGGAGAAGTCTTACGGAGTGAAGATTCCAAGATGGTTACTGATCATCCTAAGTTTAAAATGAAAATCTGATCGAGTTATGTCTAATAGCTAGTTTGGCGATGTAACATCACTCACGTGGTTAGTACTTCAGAAGTCTAATGTGACCTATTAGAGCCGAAAGTAAGTTGACATATCCTTTTTAAAAGTCAACAATCAGATATCTTCTAGGATCGGAGCATTAAATGAGCAACGACAACCTTCTAACGAAAAAATCTCGAGGTCTTCTATAAAATGGCGCGAAGGTTCAATCCAACAGTACGAATCACGAATTACAAGCTGAATCACTTCTCAAATCTCAAGAAATCCACTCTACGAAAAAGAACAACTTGCTTTGCTACTAGGTCTTTCATAAACTGAGATTAACGCAACTTAGTAGTACCTCAAAAAATCACTTCATCTCTTTGTGATTCATTGGTCTTAGTGACCTGTTGTTACTAAGTTTAAGTGATTTGAAGAGTTCTTAGTGAACTAGTCTTAGTGACCCTTTGTCTTAGTGACATCTTCTAAGTCTGAGTGACTTGAAGGAATCTTAGTGATTCATCGTTGTAATAGATCTTAGTGATCGCCCTGCATCCTTAGTGGATTTCCTACTCGTGGAGTAGAAGAGTGGACTAGAAGTTATTCGTACTCTAAACCACTTAAAAATTTCACTTGTCATTTACTGTTATGCATTTATATTTTTGCACTTATCTTTTATACTCCCTCCGTCCCAAATTAATTACTTTTCTAGGACTTTTTAAAGTCAAATTGACTATTTTTAAAATTAATAATTAAACATATATAAATATATTTCTAAAATTATAAAAATTGAAATTAGTAATAAATTGTATATACTTTCTTTTGGTTATAATATCTTTACCTATATGTTAGCAAAAATAGTAAAAAAATTAGTTTTAAAAATAGTCAATTTGACTTTAAAAAGTCCTAGAAATGCAATTAATTTGGGACGGAGGGAATATCTGTTTGTGACTTAGTTTTGCAAGTAAACTAAATTCAGAGCTGAGATTTTCTTTAAATCTTTAAAAGGGTTTTTTCAACTAATATTTCGTTGTGCATAATTAAATTTGTTTAATTTATAATCTAGTAATACTTTCTTAAAAAGAAATTTTTTAAAAAGATCTATTCAATTCCCCCTTCTAAATCTTTTAGTGCCCTTGAAAAACAACGTATACGTAACTTTAATTTATAGAAGTTACTTCATCTTTTATTAACTAATTAAAAAGGAACCATTAACAAGTCAGCATATGATTTATAATGTCAACTTTCAATCTATGCCCATTCTGATTATTAATTATAATTATTATATAACATACATCTATATAAATGATACTATTAATAATTATAATCTCTGCCCATTCTGATTATTAATTATAATTATTATATAACGTACATCTATATAAATGATACTATTAATAATTATATGATGCATACCTTTGAATTATAACATACAAATTGTTAATATAAGTATGAGTGAAAAAATAATACACTGTGTTATGAAACTTGGTGACATTAATCCGAATAACTCACACCGTAATATTAACTCTATATTGTAAAAAGAGACATGCATATACTGATATACATACATATATAACTTACTTGTATCAAAATTAGATATCAATTCTTATTTCATTATGTCATACAAGTATATTCTAATTCCTCCTCTATCCTTTGTTTAGCTGCGGTTGCTATTTTTTACTGTTTCCCGATCTCCCTTTTTTTCAATTAGTATCAGACATATGCAAGTATGGTTAGGTTTTAGTATTTATTTATTAATTGATATATTTTCTAATTTTAATAGATTTTAATATACATTGGACTCAATTAATTTTAAAGTCCAACTTTACCAAATTAATATTACAATATAAAATTACAAAAGCCCAAATCAAAATAAGACCCCAATACATATAGTCAACAAAATTAATATTTACATTATAATTATTCAAATATGGCAATTAAATTATTGTTATTATTTTTATTTTTATTTTAATTTTTTTCCAGAGAATTACATGTTTGGCTGGGCAGAGGCGGGGATTACAAATCCCATCTTCATCCCTGGTCTTATAAAAATTCCTCATAACCACTCCATTTTCTATGGAGATTAAAACTTAATAATCGTTCTTATTCTCACGAAAAATTTATATCACCGCAATGATTAATATTTTGTGATTTTTTAAATAAAAAAAATCAATTTTAGTTTTACAATAATAGAAAATTAATCATATTTTAATGCATACATAATAAAATTAAGAAAAATCAAATAATAATAACATATATATATACACACACACACAAAAACATATATTTTAATTATGTTATATATATAATAGTATAAACATTAATTTAATTAATATATAACTATTGAGAATAGGTACAATGCGGAAATTAAGACAAAAAAAATAAATATTAGCCTCTCTCTATTTTTATAAATAATATTCAATGATTTTTTATTCTAATTCCATCTTTGATCAGAATCAAAATTACTATGGGCGGAATGTAGGGATGACCCTGGGAATGTGGTAAATTGTCCTCCCTTTTTCTAATCCCGTGTGCCCCAATCGGACCTGGATCACAAATCGAGAATAATAGAGGGGACCTAAAGATAATTCGACACTTTTGTCCCGATAATAAAATATACCCAAACAAACATCAAAGTCAATATTAACGCAGCAGCTATATAAATTCATAAATATAACTCTCCCTCCTCCATCTTCTAATTCTCTCTCTGCGTGCGAGTTAAGCTAAAACTCAAGCATGCAGATCTTCGTGAAAACCCTGACCGGAAAAACTATCACTCTCGAAGTCGAGAGCAGCGACACCATTGATAATGTCAAGGCCAAGATTCAGGTCTCAATTTCAATCTTCTTCTAATATTTTCTAATTAATTTGTGTTTTTATCGATCAGATTCTGTAATTAAGATTTTATTGCGACCTAGGGTTTATTGATTGTGTTTTTGTATATGATTTTTACTGATTCAATTGGTTCCGATAAACCTAGGGTTTTTGATTGTTTATTGTGTATAAGTTTATAGGGTTTTAGTTATTGTTTGTTCGTATAGTATTGTGTTTTGCTATTTGCAGACACTCATAAGTGTTTGCAAACGATGTCTCTGCATATATTCAGTTCCAGTTCCTTAATTGTGTGATTGTTCAGTCGTTATATTTGATAATAATTATGCTAAATGTTTGCTATTTAGTTTAAATTTAATTTACCCATGGAGAGCAAGGCATTTGACTTTTTGGTGAAAAATATCCTTAACAAACTTTCAAGATGAACTTTCAGCTGTTAGGTGGGTAATTACAGTTATATGACCATGGGGCAAGGGCTTAATCTAATATCTATTATAGGATTTTGATATGCAAATATTATGATTTTGAAAGAAGGGGTGATGTAGTTAGATGCAACGTTGATCATTTTTACAATGGTTTATACACCAAATAAATTGACTAAAAGACAAATTGCACCCCAAACTTTACCCATATGTTGACTTTTGATCTCAAACTGAAAAACGTATCTAAGTGCACCCTAAACTTCATATATGCGTAACAAAATGCACCCTCCATATATTTAGCCGGTCAAAAGTGACCGGCTAAGGCACTGAGGTCAAAAGTTAACAAGTTTGGGGTGCAATTTGTCTTTTAGTCTAACAATAACAACAATAATAATAATAATAATAATAATAATAATAATACCGATAATAATAATAATACTGTTAATAATAATAATAATTATAATACCGATAATAATAATAATAATACTAATAATAATACCGATAATAATAATAATACAGATAATAATAATATTTATAATTTTTATATTTTATAATTTCCTTAATTATATTTGCTAATAATTATATCAAAACTCATTTGATATTAATTATAAAAATCAATTATTGGATACAAATAATGATACAATGCATTATTTGTATCAATTGATTTTTACCCCAACCTCCAAGTCACTGTGCATTGTATCATTATTTGTTATTTGTATCCAATAATTGATTTTTATAATTAATATCAAATGAGTTTTGATGTATTTCTTAGCAAATATAATTAAGGAAATTATAAAATATAAAAATTATAAATATTATTATTATCTGTATTATTATTATTATTATCGGTATTAGTATTATTATTATTATTATTATTAATGGTATTATTATTATCGGTATTATTATTATTATTATTATTATTATTTTCGGTATTATTATTATTATTATTGTTATTATTATTGTTATTATTACTGTTATTATTATTATTATTATTATTATTATTATTATTAGACTAAAAGACAAATTGCACCCCAAACTTGTTGACTTTTGACCCCAGTGACCGGCTAAATGTATGGAGGGTGCATTTTGTTACGCATATATGAAGTTTAGGGTGCACTTAGATACGCTTTTTAGTTTGAGGTCAAAAGTCAACATATGGGTAAAGTTTGGGATGCAATTTGTCTTTTAGTCAAATAAATTTAATGTGTTCTAATTCTGTTTTAATCATTTTTGCAGCTTGTACTGAATTTGATGATTCATTTACTAATTTAGCTTTTCAATTCATGATACAATTCACATTTTGTAGGTTTCGATTCACAATAAAATTCATGTTAATTTGTTTTTGTTTTTGAAAGGGTGAGGTAGGGTGGATGTTGAGTATTGAAAACTCCTCGTCTGATTAATGTCATGATTTGCATTAGTTGGATGTTTGAAGATGTCTAGGTGGATGTCCTTCACTATATGAATGTAATCTTATAGGAGTAACATTTTTAACCTTTCAATGACTGCAAGCAATTGTGGGTTCCATTATTTTTTAGTATAAGGTTGTAACATTTAATTCTTCTGCTTAGTTATGGGTTAGGGGTGGGGCTTGGCTGGTAGATCTCTTAGCTATTGTGGAATTTGTTTTGATGTTGCTTCTACTTTTGATTCTTGATTATTCATACAACATCTTTTTAGTTCATCATAAAGTCATGGTTTTGTGAAGCTATGAATACAAAGTTATCATATTTTATGCCTAAAATTGAGTCCCATTTTCCTTTTTTATGCGTGCCAATAAGCATCCCCTTACTAACTATAGATTAAAAAGTTACACGATGGTAAAAAATTCCCTATAATGGAAAGTGTGTAATCTTAACTTTTATTTAAATATACCTATTGAAACAAACTTTTCACTTGAATATAAATATTTTAAATGAGTATGTAAGTTAAGTGGGAAATTGACAACCTTTCTTAGAATGCATGATTTCTTAAGATGGGATACTCATTTTGGGACAAAGGGAGTATCTTATTATATTCAATAAGCTTTTATAGTTATTCTGGGTAGTTAATTATTGAAACTGCTTCTGATGAAGGACATTTAACCTCTGTATATTTGTGTATGAAAAACATTTAGATATAAATGTTGGATTTGTAAATTGCTTTTAACTTTGTATCTTTGAATGCTTTTGGACGCTTCAATAGGTTGGCTGCGAAGCTATGAAAACAAGTTTTTACATTCAATATTTGTGGGAAGTTGTTCTGCATAATTGATTGTCAAAAAACTGTTTCTGACGGAGAACATTTAACGTATGAATTATTGTTTAAGTAAAAGAAATGAATAGCCTACCATAGAATTGAATTTTGGATCTGTCTGTTGTATTTCTCATTTATATTTGTCTTCTTGTTACTTGTTTAAAAAACTTGGCTAGTTATTGCAGTCCACCATTCTTGATGTGCTAATGAGTTGCGTCTTATTTTGAATTCATGGTGTATGTGTGCATACCAGGACAAGGAAGGTATCCCTCCGGACCAGCAGAGACTGATTTTTGCTGGTAAGCAGTTGGAAGATGGCCGAACTCTTGCAGATTACAACATCCAGAAAGAGTCAACACTGCACTTAGTTCTGAGACTTAGAGGAGGAACTATGATCAAGGTGAAGACTCTCACTGGAAAGGAAATTGAAATTGATATTGAACCAACTGATACCATTGACCGGATTAAGGAACGGGTTGAGGAGAAGGAAGGAATACCTCCGGTGCAGCAAAGGTTATTTCCTCTTATTTTCATTTAATCTTTTTTTATTTAGAAGATGGTGAGTGTAGTTTCCAGTTCAAAATTTATCTTTTCAACTTCTTAATTTCATATTTTGTTCTTGATCTTAAAATTTCCAAGTTATTCTATTCGCTTATACCTCTTTGCAATTTTGGAAATCCCAATTTGATTTGTTCAATCTAGAAATTCAAAGGAGATGCAGCCTATAGAATTTAGATATTCTTTTGCCTCGTGGTCTATGCTAGTATATTATAATCAATTAATGTTTCTCTATATTAATTCTTGATGTGAATGATCTTTCTTATAATGCTCATCATTTTGTTGGAACATGAATTTTCATTGTCTTATATATTTCTTGTGTGTTTGATGGCCTTGCGTTTGTATGTGACTTTTAAACCTGCTATATTCTTCTCCATTCACCTATTAAAACAAAAATTAATTCATCAAGGATCTCTTCAGATGTAGGGTTATTGAATGTCAGTGGTTTCTTTGATGTGTTATCTCCCTATGAGCATTTATTGACTTGTATACCGACATTCAGACTCCACCAATGCTGTTCATATTAGTTCTATGGGGCTATGTCGGATCATCTGTGACCCTAGTTGTCCTTTGGTTTTAAGGGACATTCTAATTTTATGACATTTTTGAAGGGCATTTTAATATTGCTTTGTCATAGCTTGGATGCCACCCAAATAACCTCTACCTTTTTAATTTATTTTTTCAAAAATCATCAGCTTTTCTCCAATTTTTGGGTTTCAAATTCCACAATAAAATAATATTTCATTCTAGCTATGATTCTGTCCTGTTTTTGTTATATATCAGTATATATCACACTGAGATTTATCTACATGACAATAGTGTGGATCCCATTAAACTTGCATGATATTTGGTGTTAACTTATGTACTAATATTTGGTAGACTAGCATCTTTAGGAGTCTAGGTGCCTATGTGGTGATGACTATTCATTCATATTTGATTTATCTCAGTTTTTTTTTTAATTCAAAGATATTCAAAATGTAATCTACCTTTTATCATCATGTTATGATGTTCACATAATAAGATCTTTATTATACTCTAGGGCTATGTTTGTTATCAAAAATGATGAGTGGGATAAGACTATTTGTACTGATTTAATATCATTTCAGACCATTTTATCCGATGATTAGTCCTTTATTTAATCCATGGACTATGTTTTGTCATTTATAAGGCCATTTGAAGCTTTGGTATTTATATTAATGGATTATAATCCCAAGTGGAAAGGTGGTGCTTATATAATCCCAATCTCCTTTTGAGGTATCAAATGACCTTAGAAATGATTACAAATAGTCCATAGGATTAAATAAAGGACAAATAATGGATAAAATAGTCACTAATAGTGTTAGATTAATACAAACACTCAAATAGTCGTATCCCATCCATAGCCTAGCAGTCTTTGTTGCTTTGCATTAATGTGAGAGTAATAGAGGAAAGGATGAATCTTTCCTCGAGCCCATGGCTTTCATTTTCCAAGTTACCTCTTTACCTTTATATCAGCTTCTTTTCATATGGGTTGATATGGGAATATGTTATATTGTGACAAAAATATGACGACTTTTGTTTCCAGTAGGCAAATAAATAAATTATCCACGTAATTGTATTTATTTCAGACAATGCCATTGTGTTTACTTGCTACAAAAGTTGGCAAATTCTTGTTGTAAGATATAGCAAGACTTATGTAAATGTATTTAATACATGTTCTTCCCAGATGTATGGAAGCTAAAAGATAAATTGTGTATATCATCTGTTATCTTTATGTTGCTTTCGATTTCATTGTTTGTGTGTATGTGGTCATAACACACACTTGTTTTTGGTGATCCCTTATTATCGAATGCTTTCATTATATTTGTTTTTTCACGGTCATTTTTGATAAACTTGAACACCATTCATATCCAGTTTACTTGTTTTACAGGCTCATTTATGCTGGCAAGCAGCTTGGAGATGACAAAACAGCGAAAGACTATAATATCGAGGGTGGCTCTGTACTTCATCTGGTTCTTGCACTAAGGGGTGGTAACTTCTAATAATATTCCAGATTTTAGGAAAAATCTCTTGTTGAGCGTACTGTGCCTGTGCAAGAAAGCAGAAATTATATGCTTTATGCTAAACATGCTTTCATCCCTAAACAAAATTCATAATGTTCATTTTTCTCATTTGCTACATCATCTCCTGTGGATTGTAATTACAATGATTACCTTTCGGCTCAACTCTTCCCAAAATGGCTCTGCTTATATCTTTTCATAATCTCCAGTAATCCGTGAGTCTCTAAAAAATGCGTGGAGTTTCATTACTTATGGCCCATGTTAAGGGTAGGGATTAGGGAACTTTCGAAAGTGGTAGTTGAAGAAACCCGTAGTCCTGGAAAATACGACAGAGTATTCCGCTAGATCGGTAGAGTCAATCAGTTGACTAATTGGGTGAACAAATTCTGAATTCCTCCTAGATGAAATTTCATATGATCTGATATGTTTCTTTTTCGGAATGTTGGTGGCTTACTTGTTGACACTATTTAGTAGATACTCTGGAGTTTATGGTTGGGGTAGTGATATTATTGTACCCGAAATTTTGTGCCCAAATTATATGGAAATGCTTTAAAAAGGGTTGTACTGTATACAATACAATCCTTTAAAGCATTTCTAGGTAATTTTTGTGCAAACAAATTTCCCCTTATGGTAAGGCCAGTTTTTTGGTTGCTAGGTTTTGATGCTTGTCTCCTATCTAATAGCATGCCGACTATTACATGATCAATGATGGGTTTGAGCAAAACATGAGTGTCTCTAAATATACAAAAAGAAAATGTAAATGCCGCCGGGGACTGGGGGTTTCTACTTTCTTTGTAATTTTAATGCAAATGTTCTTTCTTTATGTTGAGTAGTAGTATCATCCTCAAAGTTTTTAGAAGTTTCTTTCATACCAATAATAAAAGATTTGAAAGAACCGAATGTGTAGGTTTTATTTTTCTTAGTTGAACAAATTGAATGTATTAATCCTTGGAACTTCTTAACCAATTTACATGGCAGTGAGTTGAGGTAATTGAATCATTTAAAAATAAAGTAATTTCCTATTTATGCATTTTGGATTTTGTACAGTCAAATGAGAAAAACACTTGCTCTTTCATAATTAGAGATCTTATTATTATTTTTTTCTTAAAGCTTTTGTCTTATTAAAAAAATGATACTCCCTCCGTCCCAAATTAATTGCTTTTCTAGGACTTTTTTAAGTCAAATTGACTATTTTTAAAATTAATAATTAAGCATATATAAATATATTTTTAAAATTATAAAAATTGAAATTAGTAATAAATTGTATATACTTTCTTTTGGTTATAATATCTTCACTTATATGTTAGCAAAAATAGTAAAAAGATTAGTTTTAAAAATAGTCAATTTGATTTTAAAAATTCCTAGAAATGCAATTAATTTGGGACGGAGGGAATAGTAATATAAAATGGCACAATGCTTGAAATACCTTCAAGCTTATTATCTTAATATTTTTTTTTACCATGTTAACATTACTAAATAATAAGTTATTCATTTTAGGAGCAAATATTAAACAAAATAACATTCTTAATATTTATAAATGATATTACTTTTGTGAAAAGGAGGGAGTACAATTTTGTTTGCACCAATATCTATCCATCTATCTATTAGTACTATATATAACAAGGAACATGAAAATCTTCTCTGGCGATTGACAAATTAATCGTCAGTTCTCAATTCGTCACTTCATAAAATAAATGTCATTTTCATTATTATATTAAATTTCTTATTATTTTTAAGAGTTTAAATGCATGTGTGTAGAAAATATATAAAATGATTTAATTTACATGCAACTCTTCAATTTTATATTCAACGTATTGCTATCATTCTTACTACATTATTTATACTATAACACCAAATAACACACCATACTTTTAAATTATATTTTTTGACACTAGTCCGAGTCTCGTACGGATTATCAATTTAGTAACTTGTAAAATAAGACTACTAATTATTTTTAAATGTCTCGTACGGATTACCAATCTATTAACTTATAAAATAAGACTACTAATTATTTTTAAGACTACTAACTATTTTTAAACAAAGATTGCTTAGTTTTTTCAGGGCCATACAAATAAAAAAAATGTTTGAATTGAATAAAGTTCTTTTTTTATTTTATTCTATTCATCGGTACGGATCATTGATATTGAAAAAAAAAATTCTTTTTTGGGTCCCAACTCGTAATCTAAA
This sequence comes from Aralia elata, assembly GCA_034770075.1. Lineage (NCBI taxonomy): Eukaryota > Viridiplantae > Streptophyta > Magnoliopsida > Apiales > Araliaceae > Aralia > Aralia elata. The sequence goes on from CM068377.1 coordinate 83,109,107, forward strand.
CGAGTCGCACATACACCCCAGCACATGTTCCTCAACGCTGGGGGCATCCCCAAAGTGCGAGGGAGAGAATTGAAGATAGACTTATTACGTTCAAAAAAAAAATGAAAATTTACCATAAGTAATTGAGTGTCAGAGTCAAATGAATCGAAACATATTAAGAGAATTTGAACATATTATGTAATTTTTGATCCAACTTCATGAAATTAATATCAACTTGGTTTCAAAATATTTAAATTAAAGTATATTTATTTCTCAACTACACCATCCCCATGCATGGCCGAGGTCAATATTTTTGACAAGAGGGAGCAAGTATAAATGCATAAAAGGATTCCATTAATACTAACAAGTTTGAAATTTAATATATTATCTCCATCTCAAAATAGAGTTTTTAAATAATTAACATCTTAAAAAAATGCTTACAACTTTAATATTTTATCAGTTTCACAAAAAATAATCTCATTTACAAAATTTATAAGTTTTGAAAATATATTTTTATTTTATGTTTTTTTCTTAATATTTCACGATTGAATTTAATAATGTTAAATGATATGATAATAAAATTGTATAATAAATTTGAGAATATCGAGTTATTTTATGCTAACAAGTTTTTTCTTTCTTTCTTTCTTTCTTATGTCTTAAAAAAATGAGTTTCTTTTTGGCATTTGAGACTCTTTTTTCGTAGAATAGAGAGTGTATAATAAATAGTCAAAATTATAATTTACTTGAATACAATGAAATTTGATATTTAAAAATGGAAGTAAACTCTCATTTTAAATATATCTTTTACAAAATAGAAATGGGTCCTTAACAGTAATATACAACAATTATAAAGTAATTACAAAAATAAAACACACACAAAATAATTATAAAAATAACAAAACACAATATATTACGTTACTAAAATCACGTATCATTAACTCCTCCACATTAGTTATTCACTTTCATATTTGTAACTAACTGCACCTAAATTCAAGCAACTGAGGAAACATGCAACTTTGATATCTGAATAACAGATCAACGGCAAATCAATCGGAGAAAACAAAATATTCTGCCGCGACACAACTCTGATATCGGAGAAGAGGAAGCATCCTATCGCGACGCAACTCGTAATCGGAGAAGACGATTCCAGTTGAGGCGACGAAGCTCTATGATCGGAAATAGCATACAAAGTCAGCATTGCCTTCAAGTTCAGTAACCAAAAACTTAATTAATTACTGCAGTGAGTGTAGAATAAAAGATCAACATCAAATTCAATACAAATACTGAGGTATGAGAGTTTAAAATTTATAATCATATAGTTACCTATGGTTACTACGAATTTCTATATTGATTACCTTCCTTAAGTGTTTCAAAATTAAAATTGTCACAAAGTTTGAATACTGAATGTTATGATTGCAAAATATATTTGAATACATGTTTTATAATATGGTTACTAATGTTATATAAATTGGTTACTGTCTAATGTTGTAATGGTTACTGCCTGTTTTGTATTGGTTACTGTGTAACATTTTACTGTCTAATGTTGTCTTAGTTACTAACTAATGCTGTATTGGTTACTATATAATATTACTAATAAATGCTGACTTGGTTATTGACTAATGTTGTCTTGGTTACTATATAATATTACTAATAAATACTGACTTGGATACTGACGAATGCTGACATTGATACTGAGTAACATTATATTGGTTACTGACTAATGCTGATTTGTTAACTGTATAACACTATAATGGTTACTGACTAATGATGACTTGGTTACTGTATAAAATTATAATGTTGACTTGGTTACTGTGTAAAAATATTATTTAGTGAATAATGCTGACTTGGTTACTGACTAATGTTGACTTGGTTACTGTCTGATGCAAACTTAATTACTGCAGTGATTAATTGGTTACTGTATTATTGCTTGCTGAAGCATATTAATGTACACTTCTTCTTATGTTTTTTATATTAATGGTTACTTGTTCAAGGTGATGGAATTCAACGACATCCACACGTGTTCAGTCAACGTATTGTTGGGAGACCACAGACAGGCAAATAGTGAGTTGGTCAGTGAATGCATAATGCACAAATTAATAAATTTGAAAAAATTATACACACCAACCGACATTGTGAAGGACATGATGACAGAATATAATGTGTCTATCTCTTACCAAAAAGCATGGAGATCGAAGGAGAAAGCATTGGAAAAGGTAAGAGGAAATCCACACGACTACTCAATGATCCCATCATGGTTACACATGCTGAAGAAAACAAATCCAGGTAACAATTAAAAACATTTTATTGGTTTTCCATAATTAGTTGGTTACCCTACTAAAATGATTTGGTTACCCAACTCAACTGATTTGGATACCATTAACCAACTGAATGGTTACCAACTATTAGTGATTTAGATACTGTTTACTACATCTGATTCTAATGATAATGCTCATGTTTCATATCAGGTTCTGTCACATCCCTAGAGTTGGATACAAATGGTCGTTTCAAGTATTTATTCTTTGCTATTGGAGCTTCCATTCAAGCATGGAACCATTGCTTTCTAATAATTGTAATCGATGGGACGTTCATACAATCAACTTACGAGGGGACACTACTGGTAGCAAGCACACAAGATGCAAATCGAAACATTGTTCCGATTGCTTTTGCAGTGGTTGACAGCGAAAATGAATTATCTTGGAGATGGTTTTTCGTAAATTTGAGAATTGCTTGTGGCGTTAGGGAAGGCCAATGCATTGTCTCAAATAGACATGAAGCCATTATACAAGGACTGAATTTTGTATTTTCGGACGTCATGCATGGTTCCTGTACATACCATGTACTGAAAAATATAAAAAATAGATTCAAAAAGAGAGGGGAGGAACTTAAACAGGCTTACAATGGGCTTGTAGAGCTTACACTATTGAAGAATTCAACAAACACATGGCTGAACTTGATGCCATTGATCCTCGAATAAGGACCTATTTGGAGGAAGAGGTCAAGTTGGAGAAGTGCATCAGGCTCCATGGGGCTGTAAGCAGATACTCAACAATGACTTCAAATACCGTCGAATCTATTAACAACGTAATCAAAATGATCAGGGATCTTCCAGTTGCATCAATGATTGAATGCCTACGTTGTCTCGTTCAAAGATGGTATTTCAAAAACAAACAAGCAGCCATATCAACATTCACAACACTTTCTACAACGGCTGAGGGAAGGTTGCAATCTAATATCATTAAATCAAAGAAACTTAAGGTAACTAATACAAATTTTAAATTATTGCATCATAAGTTGCATTTGCATTTTATGGAACCCTATTTGTTCAAAATTGGTTTATGTGTAACATTATACTGTCTAATGATGTATTATTTATTAACTAATGATGTATTGGTTACTGAATAATGGTACTAATTAATGTTGGATTGGAAATAACTTTGAACACTTGGTTAGTGTCTAACATTATAATGGTTACTGTCTAATACATACTTGTTTACTGACTATTGGTAACTTGGTTACTATGTAATATTATATTGGTTACTAACTAATACTTAATTGATTACTGCACAACATTATAATGGTTACTGACTACTGATGAGTTGGTTACTGTGTATCATTGCTCTGGTTACTAACTGATACTTGTTTGGTTTCTCTGTATAATTATAATGTTATTGTGTTCTGTAATTATAACATTGAGTTGTTTACTTTACTATATTTATTCTGTTTTCAGACAATAAAAATGAATCCAGTTGTACTATATTCTAACAAAACTTAATTTGTGTTGTAGGTTGAGACATCAAACTTGGTGATTTTCACTTTTTACGATGTTACCAAATAATATATTGTGGACATCGACCAAAAGACATGCACATGTCGTAAATTTCAGTACCATGAGATACCTTGTCCGCACGTTGCTGCTGTTATGAACAAGCGAAATTTGAGTTGTTATGATTTTTGCTCAAAAAATTACTTTAAAACAACTTTGGTCGACACATATTCAGGTTATATCATGTCGTTAGATGACAAAGAAAACTGGATATACCAGATGAAGTAAGAAACATATCTGTAAAACCACCGAACACGAGAAGACCAGCGGGAAGACTAAAAATAAGAAGGTACAAACACGGGTTTGAAATCAAAATTCAAAACAAATGCAGCAGGTGCCAAGAAAAAGGACACAACAGGAAAACATACAATAATCCACCTGTTTTAAGACCAAAAAAGGTCTGATATAGTGCAATTACATTAAGAGTGTAAATACATGAATATATAATTGTTTACTATGAGTAACCATTATCCATATGGTTGGTAACATTTTTGGTTGTGTACAGTAAACAAAATTGTTATTGATTAATATTTTGATTTCTGATTGCATTATGAATTTTCAATAAACAAAATTGTTATTGTTTGGATATTTACCTAATATTTTAACTTAAATAGATGATATATACTCATTTTAACAAATTTTATGTCAATTTGTTCACTAATAAGTAATAAAATGGTTACCTATATAAGGGTAACTAGAACAAAACAAGAATCCATCTTATGAAATCATGTATAATAAACAATTAAATATTAACTATAAAATAAAAATAAAATGGCTCATTGATTATACAATAATAGTAAACAAAAACCATTACATAAAAGAAAAACAAATATAATAAATAAGTAACCAAATAGTTACATAACAGTAACCATAACATATTTTAATGGTAACCACAACACAGAACAACCTGAGTATCCAGCATCATGTAATGAATGTGATATTGTTTGTTTAGGCAACCCAAGTATACTCTGCCATGTACATTTCATAATTGATATATGTCCTGAAACAAGCTTGTAACTCTCTGGTTATTATAAAAATAATAGTTGGTTACCTTTTTATACATATTTGGTTACCAACTGTACATCTCAAACAATTTAGCAAACACAACTTAAAAGAAACAAATACCAACCAACAAACAATGTTACTTTCATTACTACTAAAATTCTCAAATATTAACTATAAAATAAAAATAAAATGCCTCATTTATTATACAATAATAGTAAACAAAAACCATTACATAAAAGAAATACAAATATAATAAATAAGTAACCAAATAGTTACATAACAGTAACCATAACATGTTTTAATGGTAACCACAACACAGAACAACCTGAGTATCCTCTAATAAATATAACATCATGTAATGAATGTGATATTGTTTGTTTAGGCAACCCAAGTATACTCTGACATGTACATTTCACAATTGATATATGTCCTGAAACAAGCTTGTAACTCTCTGGTTACTATAAAAATAATAATTGGTTACCTTTATATACATATTTGGTTACCAACTGTACATCTCAAACAATTTAGCAAACACAACTTAAAAGAAACACATACCAACTAACAAACAATGATACTTTAATTACTGCTAAAATTCTCAAATATATGTTCACATCTACATAAGATCCAATAAACATCACTAACTCATAACCCATACAAAAATGTTGTGTATATCCCCCAAAAAAATATTCAAAACTCAATTCATAAATACAAAACAACGAGATCCGAACTAATCAAAATCTGGAACAAATCTTCCTGAAAATTCTCTTTCAGACTCATATCCCTCCAACTGTTTGTTCCTCACATGCATATACAGGTTTGTGCATAACTTCTTCCGATACTGCGCAATGGGGAATGGAAGAGGAATTTCATCAACTTTCTGATGAATGACATGCTCAGCGAAACATATCGTGAACATCCCGCAATCACTACACACACAAAAAACATATAACAAAAATCAAAACTAAAATCAACCTATATGTAATAATTAAAAAATTATAAACAATGTAACCCTTACCCCTCGACTTGTTCAGGAACCGCCTTTGCAAATTCCAACTCAATTATATCATCTTCCTCCTTGTTGCGAAACGGTTCACTGCTAAAGTCAATGTCAGACCTATCCCTCCAAAAACCACTCTTGCGCAATAAAGTGGGGAGTATGAATATGTATGGCTCACAAACATCTATAATTTTTGTTTGCATGGATTTCTTTTTTGGCCGAAAAGAATTATAAACAGTTAGACGTCTACGGTGCACATCAAATGTCAACAAAAACCAATGTTCCGGTGATGACATATGAATGGGGAACAACACGTAGTCAACATTTCTCCACGGTGTGTTGACATCCATAAACAGCCCATGGATGTATTCATCAACATCACCATTCACAGCCAAAACACTCTTATCTTTATTTTTACTGGTATACTCCTCAAAAAGAGCGGTTATCTTGTTATGAAACCAACAGTCCGTAGTCGTTGCCCTTATATGAACATTGTCGGAATGTCTGGCCAATTTACGGAAATAATAAAACGCAACATTGATGTGTTGAACCATAAAAAAACATATATTATTACACAGTTGCTGAAAAATGTAAGTATGTAATGAATGTAACCAACTCTGTTAACACTAGTTACTACCCCAACTAAAAAATGTAACCATATCTAGAAAAACATAATTATTTAAAAAAAGAACTCACATCGTCGTCTAACCATTCTCCAGGAGTCTTCAATTTATAGAACCACATTTTTGATAATATTGGGACAGACCCAAATAAAAAAGCAGGTTCAATATTATTGTTCTTTCCAGGAAATTTGTCAGTCCTTCAATAAAAAAGCATATTAGTATACACATTAACATTAACAGTTTCCGTATTAGCATACACTACCCAAAATCAGACTTGAACAGTCAATAATTAACAAACTAATCAACAACTTAAATGTAAACAGTTACCAAACCAGTAACCAATACATAACAAAACAGTAACCAAAATATAAAATAGTAGTAACCATAAAATAATTTAATAGTAGCCAAAATAACAACATTGTCTACTCAATAATAATTTTAAACAACATGAATGTACTAAACAAAAACCTAGTAATCAATCAAAATATAATATAAAGTAACAAATACTTTACTTCAATGGAACATTAACATAAAACAAATATTTCATAATAGTGACCAAAATATAATATATTAGTAACCAAAACATAATATGACAGTAACCAAAATATCATATGACAGTAAATAAAACAGAGATATAATGTAATCAAAAACAATTTAACCAACATGCATATACCTAACAATTACATAGTAACCAACATATAATATGATACTGACCAAAAAACCATTTTGTGAAAACAAAAATGGTATCCAACTTATAATATAACAGTAACCATAACATGATAAAGCAGTAACCAAAACATAAAATAATAGTAACCATAACAATTATTTAATATTAACCATATGTTTCCACACAAAAAAAATAAATTGACTTGTTTAATAAAAAAACTATAGCATTCTTAACAATAAAAAACAAACCTTTTTCCTGTTGTTTAGACCAATTTTGAACCATTGTTCAAACAATGCCTCTTCAAACTTTGATGGCATTTCCATACATACTTTCGGAAATGCTGAACGAAATAAAAGCATTTAACTAGCACCCACGGCGGTAGACGATGAACCAGTCGATCCAAACATTGAAGTATATGGAGACCGCAAAACGACACTATTTGCATGTTCACGTACAGGTCTACCACCGGTTTTATGAACACTCTTCTCCAATTCATCACATTGAATTATGTCCTGTGTCGTCAAAATCATCTGATAAAGGGCAAACTTGCTTTCTGCCTCATATTTATTAACCTGTTTATATTGACATAAAGGGTAGCAAATACAATTTATATTTTCAACATAAACACTTGCAGTTAACAACTATATGCAATAAAAAAATGAATGAACAATAATCGACATATTAAAGTGAACATATTATAATAGTAGCTAAAACAGCATAAATTACTAATCAAATTATAATATAAGAGTAACCAACACACAATGTAATAGTAACCAACCAATATTATGATAGCAAACATAATATATATAATAGTAATCATATCACAATATACCAATAACCAGAATCAATAACATGTAAATAGAAGGATGACATGACAATTATAACACTAACCTCAACAGGAACATACACAACAATCTCTTTCCCAGTGCATTAGCTTAATATGTCAAACGATGGCATGTCACTATTCTTGCCAATCTGTGCAAAATAAAAAACAACCAATTAATCATTAAAAAAAACATATAACACAACAAAACAAACAAATATGTCTAACCTTGACATTTTCTACATCATCATTAATTTTAATTTCATGATGTTCTTCAACCACAATATCACGATCAACTTCATTACCAATGTCAACTTCATTCTCATCCTTCTTCTCAACAAAATTCAACACATCATCACCATAATTATTCTTATTTAGTTTTGAACCATCATCAACATCCTTATCAACATCCGGGTCTTCGCACTCTTTAACAACTTCATCATCTTTAACAACTTCATCAACCATAACAATATCTTCAAACTCTTTAACGACTTCAGTTTCAAACTCATCATTCTTCTCATCGACTTTCAACCCATCATCACCAACTTCATTATCATCATTATTGTTACCTTTAGAAATATCATCATCAACAGCAACATCATCAGATACATCAACTTCATCATCATCATCATCATCATCACCGCCATCATCAGAATCAGAATCATCATCAACTTGTTTGCTCCCAGCATCTTTGATGTCGCGTAACTCATCTCTAATAATGGACCTAAAGTCCCTACACAACTGAACATGTAAAACATGCATATCATCCTTAATATCAGCCCGCAATTTTACAATGTTTTTCTTAATTTCAGACACTTTCTTCTCCAACGGCCTAAACCGTGCATCAATTGCATCTTTAACTTCAGATATACCAAATCCAATGTTGTCAGCCTTTCCTTTTTTTTCAACCTTCTTATCAGCATCCTTCCCATTGAAAAAATGTAGCCCGCCCAAATCAAGTCGATCCTTCTCCTCGGACGTGGGAAACAAACTTTTTATCCTCAACTGAAAAATATTAAGTACAATTAGTATAACATCTAACAAACATTGTACAAAATACAGTAAAAAATAGTAAAATAAAGAATCATAAAACATAATTAGTAACCAACTACATATATACAGGTAACCAAATGTACATAAATCAGTAACCAAATCATTGAATAAATGTAGCCAGTATATGTATAACAAGATAACCAACAAAATTGTTATAAGCAACATGAGGCCAATTTAATTAATAACCAAATGTGTATATTCAGGTAACAAAATACACTGTTATTATTAACATACACATAAATAATAAGTAAGCAAATGAGTATATTAAGGTAACTAACTACGTTGTTAACAGTAAAATTCATAAAATATAATCAGCGGGAACTAAATATATAACTAAAGATAACCAATTATACTCTTAATAGTAAACTTCATACATGTCCGGAACAAAATACTAAATCATTCAACTTGTCATTCGTAGGGGGCTTCACTAGCTCCTTCCATCTAAATAAACGGACATCCGACGGATACTCATCATTGCATATGCCCCGAGTTTTGAATGTCGGAATGGTTTCAAACATAAACACTTGGAATACATAAGGTAGCCCATTCAACTTGTACAATTTTGTATAATGATCCTTGTAGAAATTATATATTGACCCACCATTCCTACCTTTCTTCAAACGCTCCTTCAACGCATTAGACAACGAGTACTTTGTCATCTCGAACGCGACTTTCCCCCAAGGAAAACTACTAACATCACCATAACATAAAAAATTGACCAATGCCCCATCCACATAATTTTCAGAAAACTGTGGATAAAATGAAATTAAACACCAAAAAAATCAATGACATCTTAATAGCCTCATTATCATTATCAAAAACTGCCTTCCGATAAACCCTACCTATACTACTACGCGTCACAGCTTCATCCCCAAAAAACTTTTCAATAAGCAAATTCTCCATACCTTTATACGCAGATATATCATCCTCGCCCTGCCATCTCAACCCAGAAATTAGACAAAACTCCGGCAAACCAAATCTGACCCTTTTATCACCAAACAAAAACCACATTTCACCATCATCACTTTGGTGAATCTCCTTTACAAGAGCATGGTGAATAATTTGGGAATACATTTGGTGCTGATCACCAAACTCCAGAAAATTTCCAAAACATGTGGACTTAAACTTCTCCAACTGGCTTTCGTTCAGTTTTTTGGCAATAGTGTTGGGAACTTCCACATCGCACCAATATATAACTTTTTCGGTAAATTTTCTATTGAATTCCTCATAATACTTATCCCATAACTGCAAATAAAAAAAATCAGATTTGCACAATTATTAGTAACCAATATAAACAATTATTTATACCATAAACAGTTACATAGTAACCGAAAAATAATATCATACTAGTAAAAACATAATATAAAATTTACACAGAAGCCAAAACAGACTATAAAAAGTTTTCAACATCCCACATTGACTGCACAAAAATAGTTACCATATCATAATATAACAGTAACCATAACATAATAATGCAGTAAACAAAAAGTTATATTATATAATCTATTGTTAACCAAAATATTAACAAGATGTAATACATATCAGTTATATCATAGTAACCAAACAGTTATATCATACTAACCAAAACATGTTTTCATGGTAACCGAAACATGATCAACATGTAGACCAAAACCATTTCAGCCAATAAATGTATACTACACAAATACATGGTAACCAAACCAACTTAAAAAAGTAACCAAAATACCAAATTGAGGGAACAATAATAGATTCCAAATCATAAGCAAACATTAACAACAAACATATTAAACAAGTAACCAAATAGTTATATGATAGTAACCGATATATTTTTCCATGGTAACCAATACATAAACAAACATATAAATCAACCACATTTTAGTCAACCATTTATACTAAAGCAAATATATGGTAACCATAACAACAACAACGAGTAACCAAAGACCCAACTCGAGGGAACAAAAATGCTATCAAAATCATAATATTACATTCACCAAAAACATACTCAACAGGTAACCAAATATACCAAATCGATTGAAAACAAATGGTATCCAAATAAAAATCTAACAGTAACCGAATAATTATATGATCGTAACCAAAACATCTTTTAATGGTAACCATAACAAAAAAAGTAACCAAATATACCAAATCGATTGAAAACATCTGGTATCCAAATAAAAATCTAACGGTAACCAAAAACATACTAACTAAGAAACCAAACATTTATATTATCATAAAATAACAAAATTTAAATTAACAAACCTTTAAAATTCTTTCTGTTGGAATTATATTCTGGCTAAGCTCTTGTCCTTCTGACTTAACTAACTGCACTTCAGAATGCTTCATATCCCTATGAATCACCAACATATCCTCACACTTACTCGATTTTTGTACTTTATTCTCCCCCTTCCCCTTACTCTCTCCACAACAAATTTCTTCAAGCCCTTTACAGGATCATCCTCCGTGATTCTCTTTCTCTTTCCGTACTTCTTCATTGTATAATCAAACGAACGAACACACCAGGACAAATAATCGAACGAGCACAAAAACAAAAATGGTAACAAGAGACGAACAGAGAAAGTGCTAACGGCGAGCAAGGGTTTCAGAGATGGTCGATCGGAGAAAAGACGAACAGAGAGAGAAGAAAAAGGTTTATGGATACAAACAAGGGTTTAAAACCGAAGATCGATAATGGCGGTTATCACGTCTTTCAAAATAGAACAACCCATTTTAAGTTGAGCACTAATTTGTCATGTCATCCATTAATATTAATACCTTAAATTAAGGACTTATAATTATATTAATATTGTAAATAAAAATAAAAAAGTGTCATATTTTTGTAATTGTTTTCTAGATGTATGATTTTTGTAATTATTTCTAAAAATGTACTAATATATGTAATTTATCCAATAGAAAACATATTACATACTCCCTTCATTTCACAAAAAAATCGCATTTGCAAAAAATTCACCAAAAGATTATAAGAGTATTTTTTTAATTAATAGTAGTATAAAACGGTATAACATTCTAAAGTTTATATTATACCCCACTATTAAATTAATAAATTATTAAATTTAGAGATAAACGTGAAACAAAAATATATCTTTAATATTTCAAAATTATATTTTTTTTAAAGCGTAGGGAGTATAATTTAATGGGTCCTTAACACTAATATACAATAATTAGAAAGTATTTATAAAAATAATACATACACAAAATAATTACAAAAATAACGCAATTCACATTAATAAAGAAATCTAAAATTAAGGAAAAATAATTGCCATAATTAATAATTCAAATATATGGGATCTAACAACAAAAACAAATTTAAATTCAAAATAATAATTCAAATTCAAATATTCAAATTCAAATCTTCATCTCCCTCACAGTAGCCATCTCCTCCTACTTCGCCGCGAATCTTTTCCACACAAATGTGTGAATCTTTCAACTAAGTTGAATAGCAGCAATCTTGAAGGGGAAAAAAGTAAAATTATAGACATCTTCAAGACTTCAGTTCATGGATGTCAACAAAACAGGGCGGTCAAATGTCACAATAAGAAGTTTATAATCACTCACCGCATCTATCACAGTGAAAGAAATTTTCCTGTCCTCCAACTCTGCATGTAAAGAACAAGGATATTACATCCGTTGTTATACATATTACTTGCGGTGATTATCGTCGATGAAGCCGATGGGGAGCTCACTGGTGGCTTTAGGGAGGGGTGGGAAATGGTGGACGGCGACGGCTGTGTCGTCGTGATGGAAAATGAGTTGAGGAGGAGGGTAACCAACTCTTAATACAAAGGTAACCAATCTTAATACATATGTAACCAACCTTTAATACAAAGGTAACCAAACCTTAATACAGAGGTAACCAACCCTTAATACAAAGGTAACCAAAATTTAATACAAAAGGTATCCACCCTTAATACAAAAGTAACCAAACATTAATACAAAGGTAACCAAACCTTAATATAAAAGTAACCAAACCTTAATACAAAGGTAACCAAACATTAATACAAATGTAACCAACTTTTAATACAAAAGGTAACCAACCCTTAATACAATGGTAACCAAAACTTAATACAAAGGTAACCAACTTTTGGTAACCAAAACTTAATACAAAAGGTATCCAACCTTAAAACAAAGGTAACCAACCCTTAATACAAAGGTAACCAACCTTTAATATAAAAGGTAACCAACCTTTAATACAAAGGTAACCAACCTTTAATACAAATGCTTACCTTAGTATGAAGGTTTGGTTACCTTGGTATGAAGGTTTGCCGAACCCATTAACCATTTATCCGAAAAAAGGAAGAAAACGGGCATGGAGGAGCCATGAACCCATTAACCATTTGCTCCATCGCGGTTTTCGCCATTTTTAACGGCTAAAAAAATGCTCTATAAAGAGTACCACCAAAGAGCAGAGAGATAAACCATTTTAATGCTCTATATTACAGATTAGTGCTCTATATTCTCTTTATTACTACTAATTTATTAGTATTAGAAGTAGGAGGAGATGAGAGATAAAATGGAAGAATAGAAGAAGTGCAGTAACGTAATGGTATGATGGTTGGAGGATAGAGGAAGAAGAGATGGTTGGATTTTGGGTGGTTGTGGTGGTGCTTTTGATGGTATGAAGAGAGAGAGAAAGTTGGCAAGAGATGAGGAAGCCATGATTGGACTGAAGAGCTTCAGCTGCTTTGTCCTTTCATTTATCTTCTTATCTATGTTTTTAGAGAGAATGGATATAGATGAAGTGATGACTCGTGATAATAAACTGAGTAGAAAGAGGATGAAGGTGCAATATACCTAACTAAATTAAAAGAATCCTAATTATATTAATTTTGTAAATAAATATGAAAAAATATATTATTTTTGTAATTATTTTATCTATGTACTGTTGTTGTAATTATTTCTAAAAATGTACTATAATATGTAATTGTTCCTAATTTAATACGTCTTGGGCTTACATCATGGCCTCAAATACCACGGTCTAGGTGATCCGTAGACTCTTAGATAGTCAACTGGATTATCAGCCCATTGTTTCTAATAAGGCCTGAGGGCCCAATAGATGTAACAAGAACTATATCAACGCATACACATTATTCCGTTTCGCGCTTCTTCGCGACTCGTCTACACATTCACAAAACAAAAAAGGAGCTGTTTTTTTTTCCTGCAATTTTATGGTCATCAATGGAAGAAATTGAAGAACTCCGAAGCGATTTCATGTCTGTAAATTTCAACGATGAAGGCGAAGAAATTCGGAGCAGGACCACCATTTTCTCTGAACTGAAACAGTACTGCATACACCTACTTGAGCTCCTTCAAAACCCTAAAAAGGACCCCCACTTTCTCTCTCAACTTCATCGCTTCCTTCTCGGATCGTCGCCTGATTCTCTCCAGCCTTTCTTCGAGTATGGTCATCTGCTCTTTCTCTCTATTTCTTAACTAATTGTACTCCCTCGTTTCTAAAATTAGAGTTACATTTTGAATTTTTAAGTCAAGTTGTGGAATTTTAAATTCAAGTATGAATTCGTTGAAGTTTTCAAAGTAACAAATTTGGTAATTAGTAATACTATTTAGTTAGTTTATGATAATTAGTTTATCATAGTTAAAATCAAAGAAGTTTGTTGCTATTTTGAATTTTAGGATTGGCAATTTGACTGAAAAAGTCAAAATGCATATTTAAAACTAAGGGGGTCTTTATTTGCAAATACTATGCATGCGTAATTACTCCCACCATTTTAAAATTATTGATACATATCGAAAACAACTTTTAAGAATGACTTTATGTTTCCAACCGTACCTTTAGTATTAGCTAAGAATTTAATAGTGGTTGTATGGTGTTATCGTTAGAAATGATAGTAAAAAAGTAATGCCATGGTTAGAACTTCATGTCACTCCCTAAAAATGAAAATGTATTTGGGTTGGGTTAAATTGGATGAGGAGTTTAGCTGGCGGATATATTCTGATGGATCATGGATGTTAAATGATTTTGGGTGTTAAGGTGATGTTTACAACTTAATTAAATGGTTGGTCTTATCTTAGGATGGACAGAAAATTTAGGTTTGGAGACTAAGAGTTAATTGAGTTGATAGTTATTTTTGTATATTTTGTTAAAGGGGTAGACATGGGTGAAACAATATCAAACAATTGGGTTATGAAAACAACTTTTACCTCTTTATAGGCTACATAGTTGAGTGATTAAAAGGTTTTCAATTGCTTTTATGGTAAAGTAAAACAATAGAATGCCGGGATCAGAATGTTTTAGTATTTATACATTTTTATTTTTAAATGTATTTTTTGTGCCTTTACTAGTGTATTACTTTTAGAAAATCAACTAACACAGGAATTGAGGAAGAAAATGATATTTCGATGCACAACATTAAGTAGAAACTGTTTTGCAACGATAATATTTACATTTGAATAAATAGTGTAAATTCGGAGTTTGACAAGATGGAAGTTTGTAAATATACTTTCAGATGAAACACTTTTTCCCTTTCTCTTTTGTCCGTTTGAATCTTTCTTTTGATTATTTGACTAGTGGGTTACTATCTATTTTTTCAGTTATACTTTGTTTCCCTTGCTGCTTCTGTTGGATGCAGCTGTTGACTGCAGATCTTCACCAAATGTTGATTCCAAAGAGAGTTCTATGATGATTGATGTCCCAAAAACACCTCATAAAATGAGTGACACCGTGGCAGAAGGTGTGCTTCAATGTCTGGAGGAACTTCTGAAGAAGTGTCAATTAGGATCATTAGATCAGGTATCTGAATTAAGGTTCACGTTCAGAGTTCGTTGAGTTACTTTTAATTCCTCAAAATTCTGCAACCCAGCATCTCCATATGTAGTAATCTTATTTTGTCTTGTAGTATAATGTTAGACCTGCTGATTGCCTTACGTAGTTATGTGGTGATAAAATTTAAGAGTTGCTAACTGCCATTTGAGGGAAACCAAGTGCTCTTAGTTTTCCAATGGCTCTTGGTTTTATTTTTCTCCATACAAAAGCCAACAATCGAATTTGTGTGCTTTCCTCCAAAGATTTTATCGACTGTCTGTTGGCAATATGTTTGCGATACTATGGTATGCTAGGTTGGATCCTATAATCAATAAAATGCAGAAATGATCATCTGCTCGTGATGGCATTACCTTAATATGTTTATATCACATATTGCTTCATGGCTTTTGCCTTTTCTTTTGAGAACATAAATTTCTAGTGGAGTTCATAAAAGCTAGAATGGCAAATGGAACATCTGTGTAACTGTTAGCCGGATATGTTTAACTGTTTGAAATTATGGTGCTGAGGAGACATTGAAAACACCAAGAAACTTCTTGCTAGTAACTATTAGACTTAGCTTCTATGTTACATGGACTCGGCAACTCCTAAAAGAATCCTTAAAAGGACACAACATGGACACACCTATTTTTATTGCATTTTGATTCATATTCCACCAATTCGCTATGTCCGACACCCACACCTGTGTTGTGTCGTGTCCACAGGGTGCTTTTGAATTTTAGAATAGTCCATGTAACACAGCTTAGCTTAAGATTATTACTTTTTTAGCTTTTTCAGAAGCAATGTAAATAAGCTTGGATGGGGTTTCATGGCTTTCCATGGCAGAGAATTTGGACAGCAGGGTTTACGTGGAAGGTGGCTTTCTTTACATGGACAGCAGCGCTTGGGAAATTTTTGACCGAAGAATCAATGTGTAGGGGCAAGTTTGTGGTGAATCGGTCTTACATGTGTTAGTAGGATGGGAGTCGGTTAATCATTCAAGTCTACGTAGTGAGTTTGTTCGCCATTTGTGGACGATGGTTTTTCTGTAGGGAATGACATTGGTGATACTTGGTTCGGATTATTAATTTCTAGGTGCTTGAAGGGGGATTTGAGTTCTGAAGAGGAGTTTTCCAAAATGGGCATGATCCCAATTGTCTTTGGTGGGTGCTATCCGGAGAGCGGAACTATAGATATATTGAAGAGAGGGAGCAGTCCCTTGCACATGTTACATAATAATTTTTAGTTGTTTTTGTTTTTCTTGCAGAAAGAGGTTTGGCCCGGATCAGTTATTGCTTTTATATTATTGCTTTTGTCGTTTTTTTTCCTGGGAGTATAGGCTTGGTATATGATTTTGTTTGTTTGACTTAGTGTTGTAAGTTTTTGCCCTGCTTTTTGTATCTTTAACTGTACGTGAGATATGCCTACAGTTAAGATTGCACAGCGATTCATTATTTTGTTCCTTTTCGTGAGATTGGGAAAGACTACGCATTTATAAGCCCGAAATAGGGTGCCCTAGGTACACCATCAGCAAAAGGGGCATAATTCTTATTGACCAAGACAGGGAAGCAGGCGAGATATTTGACTAAAAAAAGAAAGTAGGAAGAGGAACCAAACCCCATGACCAAGAAAGGGAAGCTCTTTGCTGGGCTAAGCTAAGCCGGAAAGTAGGTTCTTAGCCCGACTAAGCTAAGGAGGAGAGTGGAAAAAACAATCAACAAACAGTGGCTGCTATGGGGAGAGTGGAACAATAGATATTTTGAAGAGAGGGAGCTTGCACATGTTACGTGTTTTTTGGTTCTTTTTGTTTTTCTTGCAGAATGAGGTTTGTCCCGGATCAGTTATTGCTTTTGTCCATTTTTTCTTGGAGTTTTAGGCTTGGAACATGATTTTGTTTATTTGACTTGGTGTTGTAGGTTTTGCCCTGCTTTTTGTATCTTTAATTGCTCATGAATGGCACATCCTTGGCGCCTTTACAAACAAATTAGTTATCATAATAAGAAAAAAGAAGCTCGGATGTAGTTTCACTGTTTAATTAGGAGATGATGCCCTTTAATGTGCAGTTTTGCTTAGAAGTTGATGTTTGCATGGAATTCATACTCCTCGAACCTATCAGTAGGACACTTTATGTAACTATTAAATGAAGTCTCTCCTAATTTGAAGTATCTTGATTTGATTTTCCAGATGGTTGTAGTGCTGAAGAAATTGACTAATGGGGCATTGCTTTCTCCATCCGAGGCCGCAGAAGAGTTTCGTGGAGGAGTAATAAGGTGTTTCAGGGCTCTGCTTCTTAGTATACGTGTTTGCTCTTCTAAGTCTTGCTCATGTAAACAAAATAATGGTTGGCCTGCACTTTTGAAAAGAAATGAATTTCAATCACCCCTTATTGGAGTTTCAAGATATAATTCAGAACCAGAATGTTCACTTGCATTTCTCCAATCTCAAAATGCTTCAGCTGCTGTTGGACACTGGCTATCACTACTCCTAAAGGTATGCTTTCTTTCTTTCCCCCTCCCAAAGGCATTTGGTGTTGCTAGAAAGTAGTTTAAATTTTGTGATGTTTCCTCATCCATTCTTAAATG